>CM065381.1:31552335-31842335 GCA_033060915.1 Euryodendron excelsum | reverse complement strand
AATTGACCTTCACCGAAAGAGCTTCCAAAATTGGTTGCCATGGATCTATTCCTAAGGTGTTAAACCTAAAACAATAATACAAGCTCTGATACCAATTGTTGGCCCAAAAGGCAACCAAGAGGAGGGGTGAATTGGGTTTTTCAAAAATAAATACAGTTAAGATTGATTAAAAACTAATTTAATCAATAGAACAGTGATTTAAGATATATGCAATGCAATATAATCAACAAAGAAATGAATACATAGTAAGAGAAGACACACCAAGAATTATCGAGGTTCAGCCACAATTTGTGGTCTACGTCCTCACCCTAAGACCCCCTTGAAGTTTTTTTCCACTATGTAATCTCTAATTACAGAGTAGGTGCTGATTTACCAAGTGCTCAGCTCACTTTTACACCAGAACTTCTTTTTAAGTTCTTCCAGCTACCAAGTGATTTTGTCCAAGATCCGCTTCAACTTACAATAGTTTTTCTTTTACAAGAGAACTTTCGAACTCTCACTTATAAGTGTATGAAGGATATACAACTGAAATATAAACTCTCTATCAAAAGTGGATAGGAAAAATAATAGTTCACTTAATGCCAAAATGAAGACAAAAGGAATGTTCAAATTTTTCTCAGCTTGATCAGTCAGTGAATATTATTTTTCTTGTCTCTTATAAATGCAGTTGGAAACTTGTATATAAACTTCTGTATTGATTTCATTTGTTGGTGGTTGTTTGAGGTTCATTTAATGCAAGTTCAGTCCGTTGTATTGTTAGAAAAACTAGCCGTTAGTTCCTAGATGTCGACACTTAATTTCCATGTGTTGACACATCCAGCCTCCATTTTTCAGATGTTGTCCATTGTCTTTATGTGTCAACACATCAACTCCATGCGTTGACACTTGATAATGCTGTCTTCAAACTTTTGGCCTCTATCTTCATGTGTCGACTCTTTATTTTCATATGTCGACACATTACCTAGAAATCTTCATTCATCCTTCTATTGATCAAGTTCAGCTTTAACAATACTATAAGATCTTCAAGGAGTCTTCTCTTTGGGATATTATAATAGATTGATATCTTCAATCCATCAAAGTTATCTTCCATTCAATTTTTGATTGAATTTCCTTCTTGGTAGTCATATATTCTTTATTGCCAAGCTGCTAGAACTCCTTTCCATTATAGCTGAGCTCTTCTTCTTAATTGCAGAGTTCTTTCCATCTGCTGCTAATGACTTTTTCATTCATGTATAGCTTCATATTCATGATGCCTTATTGTCGAGTTCTTTCTTTTTGCTACTAATCATTCTTTCTTCTTTAAGATCATTTCAATGAGTTTTTTATAAGCTTGATGAAATCTACTCTGGAACATTTTCAATTTCTTCGAACACATATTATCTTCATTGACTCTTCACATCCCAGATGAAGTTTTCACTTGAATTCTTTGTAGAGATTTTGCAATTATGATGGATTTTCTTTTCGAACACTTTTAATCTCTTCAAAATCAAGTCAACTTCATTGAGTCTATGCACACTTGATGAAATCTTTGTTTTGAACATTTTCAATCTCTTTGAATGCAAATCATTTGATTGAAGTTTGAATAGGTGTCATTGCTCAGTTTTGGTGCATTGCTTGACTCTTAGAGTGCATTGTTTGACTTGGCTAGTTGTGCATCCACTTTGACATGTATTAGACTTTTAGTTAAAACCTTTAAGTCTAAATTATAATCTTTATTAATCTGCACACTAAATAAATGCATTAGTCGAATAACACAAGGTTTAGTTATCATCAAAATAACATGGGAATCAACCTTGAGTCAACAAGTACTATATATTTATTATATTTCATAAGATATTTTGTAGAGACTTTATTGGATATAACTTCATACTTAAATGGGGAACTATATTATATTACAACATTATAAATAACTGAACAAATTAATAGTTATCTAACAATTACTCCTGTGAAATGATATTTTAAAAGCATAAGAGTATTTAGAGCACCACATAAAAAAGAGGTAAAATATAAGAATACACACAATATATATATATATATATATAATTGGATTTGTACAATTTGGTCATCCTTGCTTTTGTTTATTTATTTATGTGTATTTATTTATGTATACATGTATGCATGTATGAGTTAGCAACACATGCACGCTATATGCAACAGGGTGTTCGGATACTCGTGTAGGAATACCATCACACTAACTATATAAATTTCATGTATTACTTTAATAATAGCTATTAAAGAGAGCATGAAAAAGGAGATTGAATATGAAACCTCATGATTTAATATTAACTTATCACTGGCAGGGACAAATTCAGAATTTTTGTTTAGCGGGGGCAAAACTAACTATACGAAATTATTTTCTAATTGAAAATCTATTCTCTTTGATAAATAAAGAGATATTATATTAAAGATGTCAAAAAAGAGGACACTGCCTCTGTACAAAGACTATATACAAAAATCTATAACCTTTTACAAAATTATAATCTCCTATGAAATTAAAAGATGAATTTATAATTGTCACACAATCTCATAATTTTAATTTAAAAATGACCTCCATAACTTTTCATGTCTTGAAAATAATGCATGATAGACTCTGATGCAATAAAAGAAATCTTCTCCATCACTTTTTAGAGAGGGAGTTTGCAATGGAAAAGTTTAATCTAGATTTGACTATATAGGATAACTAGGTATACCTAAGCGTGGGAAATGGGCGGGTTTCAATGGGTTTGAGCATAAATGGGTTCTACTCAAACTCACCCAATTAACAAGCATATTGAATACGGGTGGGTCACTAACGAGTCAATGTAAACTCATGAACTCAAATGTGACCCATTTATATATTGTATAAATTTATGTAATTTATTATTATTTTTATTATTAAAGTTATTTAATAATATCGAAGTCATCCTCAAGTGTTGTTATCCAAAAAAAATTTTAAGTGAAAGTAAAAACTAGGATAAAATTGTTTCTCTACAAAGATTTGTAGGTTTACGAAATAAATATTTTACTATCAAATATATTTTAAGAAAAATTTTTCTTCTAAAAATTTATTATTGAAATAAATTGAGCTGTAGAGTCAAAGACCAATGGAGTAGCGTAAAGAGTTGGAGCTGTGGGGACTAAATGGGAAATTTATGTGGTCAGTGCTTTAGTGACTTGAGCACATAGGTTGGACCAAAACGGAAGAGTTATAGCCCACGAGTGTTTTCTTCTGTTATTGGAGTTATTTATTTATTTTTTTAAATTTCTTTAGAGGAGTCTATAAATTGTTTTATCTAAATTCTGATTTATTTGACATTTGGATGGCGTGTGATTATAGATGGGATAAGATCGATGTCATGCAATCATTATCGTTAGATCAAATTTCAAAATAAATTTAAGCTCCCAACTGTTACATTTTCTAGTCATTCAGGTCTTAAATTAATCCTAAAATGACAAGATTTCTCCAGCAATGTAAGCTTGTTTTGAACTGATGATCCATTTAGTTTTCGAGAATTCATGGGAAAATAATAGACTCTTATATTCTCCTTTCTTTTCGTACACCTATTCTGATTTTGTGTTTACATATCTTGGAGGACAGCAATACATCATTTTGCTTTAAAATAAGTTTTTATTATAATTTTGTTTTAAAAATATAAAAAAATTAAATAAAACACTTTTTTGTGTGTCACCTTTTTTTTTATAATTTTTTTTGCAAACTCAATAAATACCTATGTCCAACCCATTTAAACTCTCTTATAATTGGGCTTGCATGATGTAACCCAATTAAACCCATTAATAAACTTAAGTAGGTTTAGATGGATTTTAAATGGGTGTAATTGGAAAGATTTATGGACATGGGTTGAGTTTACCAAGCCTAGGTATACTAGAGACCGGTTTGAAATATTTAGGATGTTTGGAAATTTGGATCAGGTCTCGCAAGACATTGATAGATGAATAAAAAAGAGTTTGGGAATTTGGATCTTTTCTAGATATAGATGTTAGAGATTTATATTAAATGATATATTTTATGTAGTGATTTTAATATTTATTAATAAATTAGTTATTTTATTTTATTGAGAATTTGTGTAAGCAATGTTTGTCTTGCATTATTTATTTAATGATTGTACATGTATATCTCTTATTCTATATAGTAGATGATTTAGTGTGTAGAGTACGACTTACACACCAAAGATCAGATAATCGATTTTTATGGAATATAAGCTTATCGTTTACAGTCTTAAATGAAATTGGACACACAATTAGTGGGACTGTAGCATAAGGTTATAATAGGTCTGTCTTGATTATGGGAAACAGTATAGTTCCAACTATTTGAACTAGTACATTTTGAGTGTATTAAACAATACCGTGTTGAGATAATTGTTTTTATACTGATTATATAAAACAATTAATACCTCATGATTATTATAAATGCTTATACTCTTAATCCAAATATGATACATAAATACATACATTTAATGTTTATTATTTTGATTCACAGAAGAGTGAGATTCTTTATGGGTCAATAAACTCAGTGAGTTGGACAATAACATTACGTGTATAGTGAATATTAATTATTGATGAAATTTACATCCTAGTATAGGAATTGATGATACTTCCTTGAGAAATCTTATAAGTTTTGATTATGTCAAACCTTACAGGTGGATTATAAATCTGACATATCAAATAAGTTAAGTGAAAAATCTCAAGAAATTAAATAAGTCTATTAAATTTAATTGTCAGTAATTTAATTTAATAGACAAGTATCTGTAATCTTAACGTTGGGAGATAAATAAGCATTTAATAATATATAGCTTGAAATATAATTCTTAGTATGACAACGAGTGCAATTATAATTTATCTGCGGTATAAATTATAATTTACGTAAATAAGGATTAATCCTGGTTGAATTAGGAATCCTTATTTGCGTAATAAATCATAATCATACTAATTATATGGTCCATACTGTAACTTCTATATATATGCATTGTAAGAGCAGTTAGAGTTACACTTTCTTATAATTGAGAATTACATGTTTTTGTGAGGAAGAGAAACCTTAACAGCTATAAGCCCACTTTTTCTAGAATAAGATGTGTATGAGGAATCCTGTAGAAGTTTGAAGGTTGAGTTCGAACAATTGATTCGTGCTTGTTACTGTTACTTGTTGTTCAAGATCAAACCAGAGAAATCTCGAAAGTATAATTCTAATCACGAAGATTAATCTCTGTTAATCAGATCAGAATTTTTAGTTTTATGTGTATATACTATAGCCGAATCGTGAACAATTTCTCAATCCCTAACAATAGACAAATAAAATATTCAATGTATAAGAGTATTTAATTTAATATTAAAATAGAGGGCTATGATTGTGTCATTTATTTGGCCAAGCGCCTGTTTGGTTTAATTCTTTTTAATTTTTTTTAATTTTACTTTTTTGGCTTATAAGTAAAAAAAATTATTTTTTTTAAGTTTTTTTACTTTTAAGAAGATAAGATAAGAAATAAAAAAAGCAAAAAAAATTCAAAATCTTGATTTTTTTTTTTTTTACTTATATAAGCAAAAAATATCAAGCCAAAAAACTTTAAAAAAACCCAACCAAATGGACCCTAAATAATGAGAGGTTAGTGAAACTCAGTTGGAAAAATTGCAAGTGTTAGTAATTCCTCTTTTGCTACAGAGTAATAAATTTAGTGAGAAAAAATATAGGTATCAGTAAATTCAGTGGGCACAATACACAATATTTATAATCCCATTTTCGCACAAATATAAATAAAAAATTTTAAAAAATAGTGGGAGTTGTCCAGTTAATGGGGGCAGCTTCCACTCGCCCCTTCATAAATCTGCTCTTGATCACTGGCCACACCTAGGGTTTATGTGCTGACCTTTTAAGTAAGGCTGTAAACGAGCCGAGCAAAGTAGTGATTTCAATCTTGGCTTGATAACATTAACGAACTTAAAATTATGTTCAAGCTTGGTATGTTAAACTTTCGAATAGATCTCAAACGAGTTTTAATTAACTTGAATATTTTTCTTTATTTTTGTTTACTAAGTAGAGTTGAAATAGCTTGAACTTTTTTAGTGTATTTTTTATTTATCGAGTCGAGTTCGAATCGAGTTTAGAAATTAATAAACTTTAAAATGTGTTTAAACTTGCCTTATTTATATAACAAGTCGAACTCAAACGAGTTTTTAACGAGCCAAACATGAGCCGAGTTCAAATAATCTGGTTTATTTCACACCCTTATTTCTAAATGCACGTACATTAGAGCTTGCGTAATACTATATAAATGAAAAATTTATAAAAAATTTATTACTAAAATGGCAAAGTCGAATAAAAACTATTCACTTTAAAACAAAATATTCATTATCATGACTCTTAATTATAATTATAATGCCACTTCTTCTACATTATTTTAATATAATTTTTATAAAAAAATAATATTTTTCATATAGAGATTTGTATGGGATTTGGAAAGGTTCGTTATCCTTACGACCTTTTCCCCCTATAAATACATGTATGTGCTGTAGCGTACGCATGTGTAACACTCGAAGTAATTAATTAAAATGAAAATTTTGAATATACAATAATTTATAATTTTGAAATATTAGACGTAGTCAACCCTGCAAAGTGAATGGACAAAACTGCCAATAGAAATTTGGGGCTGGTAATAATTAGAAATTCATACTTCGAATGCTAATGTGTACGTACACTTGAAATTTGAATTGTTTTGGGAGATCACACAGATCTCCTGAATTATTTTTCCTGATGCATCAGGAAAAACACAAAACTCTTTTTTCTGTTTTTGTTTTGGTTTTTCTTTCTCTATTCTCTAACGAAACGACGATAACAAGTATTCTAGAGATGCATCCAAAAGCTTCGCAAGAAAACAACAACAAACCACGAGCTTTATGACTGTATCGAACAGTAGGTGAAGAACAGAGAAATAGAGCGATCCAACGGCTAAGCTTCAATTTTACATCAGTTTAAGGCCATACATCTGAATCAATAAAGAACGTCACGCAAACAAGAATCAGAAAAGAAAAGAAAATCGAACACTCAAAAGGTTATTCATATAGGATCAACAAAAACCCAAGAAAATACTCACAACGACCCCAGACATGATGATGAAAAATCACATACATACATATATATATATATATATATATATGTGATATATCAGCCTCTGATGTGCTTGACCTTGTGCCAGCCTTTCTTGCAGGAGTCACCCACAACCTTCACTCCCTTCTTGAACAGGGTCTTGAGCTCCTTCGCTCGGTTCTTCACTTGATTCTCAAAACTCCCCATTCTTCCACTACAGGTACAGAGAGAGGGAGAGAGAGAAATTGCTGAGTTTGGACTTTGGAGTATTACGTGTTTGAAAGTTAGAACTGCTAAAGAACGGTGTTTTAAGGTGGGGAACCACGTGGGATCGAACGCATCTCGGAGACGTGGCGGAGATCGAGTGGACTACTCTATTAGTCTGGTCGTGGCTTACGTTGATAGCGGGGATAAGCATGAAACGTGTGTGGGCTACAATTCAGTGCTGTCTGGCGGGCCCTACTTTTTGTTGTAAAAGGTTCAAGTGCGCAAGTCTGTGGGCTTACATTTATCGATTGTGGAGACCACTTAATTGTGCTCGACAAGCTTACTAATTCTGGGTTTTTGGATGTCCATAGAAAATTAAGTTGCACCATTACAAATGTAAAGGAAAAATGTAAAATACTTATTTTATTTTATACTATTTGAATATCAGTTTCATTAATGATCACAAGATACCACTAAAAACAGGCAAATTCATTTAGCTATTATAATAAATTTGTGAAACTATAATGTTGCAGTATATTTGTGATGATGAGTTTTGTATTTTTACTCTCCAAACCTACATAAACTCAAGGAACCTTTTCTGTTTTCACTAAGTATTATGTCTGCACTCGAAAAACCATGGCCATTTTTCTATTTTGATTTTATTTTTTCTTTCAAAAGTTTGAAATGTGATACAATTGGCTACATATTCATGTCCTTCATTTTTAAAATCAATGACTCATTGCCATCATTCCAGAAAAGAAAGCGGCTTCACCACAATAATTGCAGCATGGAGGAGCCTAAAACATTTAAATTGGTGCTTTAATGGTCCCATAAACCCTAATTTTCTTCACTATGATATTGATGGCAAGCCAATGACTCAAAACACCTGATATGGTGTGGATGACACTAAAGTAGAATAGAAAGTGATACTCCGACAGCTGGGTAAAGCTGGAAATGCATTCCTTTTCAATGTACATAGTGAATAAATAGAATGGTAGCTCTAGTGTCTAATCAAATGCTGCACATGAATTCCTAAACTTAAACATGGAGTCAAAGGTTGCATCGTGCCAACACATTGCCCTTCTGCCAATTGCTCAAATCCACAGCTGCAAAGATAAGTCGAAGTACTTTTCAGAAACCCAATTAAGAAATGGAAGGTAAGATTCTTCAGAAGTGTAGAAAAGATTTGAAACAGCTAAATGTGGCTGTCAACTGGTTGCTAAATAAGTCAATATTTGAGGTGCTGCTCTGCAGGAGTTGAGTCTACTGGCTTTCCCATGGCATTCCAGGCATTATTTATTGTATTCAGGTGTCACAGTGTCTATGACTTCATCAAAATGTGGCCAATGTGAGAGATTAAACAGTTCGTAAAAATTCTCAAGAACAATGATAATCTGAAACCATCTTCATCGATCTTTAGTGCATAATTGTGTCTCTCCAAAATAATCATGGTGTCATGTGGAATATTAGACTACTGCTAAGTGTCAGAGTTGGCCTCAAGTAACTTATTCCTCATGTATATGCTAATCCTAACATGAATGCCATTTTTTTTTAATTAAGTTGAGAAGAGAATTAATCGTAATGCGTACAAGCTAGACATCTTGATTGTTGAATCCAAAACAAAACATAAAAAAATTAGAAAAGGTAGTTGCTCTCTCAAAGCCAAAGTTGTTATAGCACGGTGATTAAGCGCTAGCATGGCATGGCATCTATGGCCTGTAAATAGGGAGAGTCAGGCATTTGTTTTGGGATGCCAAAAAAATTTTTTTTTTTTTTTTGCTACGGGTTGTTCACGTATTTAGTCGATTACTCCATCAAGTTTATGCAGAGCCTTTATGAACCATGTAAACTTCATCTATTGCATGAATTATGACTGTTATAAGTAGGCGTGAGGAGGGATCGAACTTATAAGCTCACATTTAACGTGAGGACTAACCAATGACTAGCCACCCCTTGTGGTTGAGGGTGCCAAATTTGAAACACAAATTTTACTTATTGATATAATTATTATATTTTAAATATTCTTTGCACATATTTCTAAATGCAAGCAAAAGAAAGTTTTTTAGATGAAAAATAGAACCAAGTTCTATTTAGTTTCAGCAAATATTGGTTTTATTTATTATTTTGGTTTTTTTGTGTAGTTGATGGGTAAACTTATTTGTTGGATTGGTGCACATCAAAAGCCCACAAACTATTAATTTTTTAAATTTTAGATGGTATTCATTAAAAGCCCACAGTCTTTTAAATTTAATAGTTTTAGAATTTGGATGTACAAGAAAATTTGAATAAGTATCATAGTCAATTCTACAAAAATTATACTATTATATTAGATTAAGACTTTAGTTTTTATCGGTGGGAATCCCAATACAATAGTTTTTATATTTAATAGAATAATATATACATACTATATAAAGGAGGATTATACAAAAATTGGGAATGCCAATACATTAAAGAGTTATGCTATGCAATCAAAATATATAACCAGAAAATATAACTAGAATGATGTGGTTGAGTTGTGGGCCTATCACTTTAAAACAAAGAACCCATCAAGATGCATTTTAATTACAAAACAGCCACTGTCACATCATTCTGGTTTAAAATTCTATACAAAAATTTTAAAAGAATCGTGTTTTCTTACATTAAAATTTTGCTATAACACTATGTATATATATTATATATATTATACAAAAGGTACCCATAAGGGTAGTTCCGTCACTGGCTGTAAACTAATTTGGCTGATAAGATAGGACCTACTTCTGAGAACACCCATAAGCTTATCTGGCACACTAGTATCATTAACACTAATTTATTTATTTATTTATTTTGATTGGGATATAGAGTGTCTAAGTCTTTGATGAACTAGTTTTTCGAGCTTGTGCATGGCTAGCATCTGCATAATTAATTATGTAAATTTCATACATTGTATGAACGATAATTGACCACAAAAAAACTATAAGGAAGAATTGAACTTGAGATTTCATATATAAAATTAGAACTAATTGACCACATAACCGCCGCTCCTAAGTTGACCGAACACCCCTGATTGCATAACGAAAAAAAATGTTTAGACATCTGGGCAGCCAACAATGAAAGAAAAATGGTTATATTAATCTGCTCAATTATGAAGACACTATTCTAAGAAGCATAAAGATTGTCTTTGGTAGCTAGAAAATGATACGGCAACTTAACATATATATATAGCACGGTGGAAAGCATGAAACCAATTTTTTTATGCATTTTTGACACGAAGCAGACCAAATAAAAGGATTTAGTCCTAATAAATTACATGTTTGCCTTGCTTATACCACCATACAAACTTAACACGTACACATTTTGGTTATCATGAAAAGGGGCAAAAAAAAAAAAAAAAATCTCTACCCACTGGAGCACCTCTAGCGACCGGCACGCTAATTGAATAGGCGCTCATTGATGCTAACAAATCCATAGACTATTAAATACAACTTTTATGATAACAGTACTCGAATATTCATGGTGAAATCAACCATATAAAAGAAAGAAAATGAAAAAAAGTTTTATTATATGCCTTTCTTCCCCTATTTATACCCTGAACCTCGATTTTCCCTTTTGAGGAGTGCTCAAGGAAGGTAGCCTTCACACTTTCCAGGCCTCCGTAATTTGTACAAATATGGGGTTGGTTTAAGAGCCAACTTAGCGAAAAGAGTTGTTCTGCCATGCATATAAAACTTCTTACCAATTATATTAAACCTTCATAATTAATCGTTTTACTTAGGTTGGGCTACCAGCTTCTCACTAGGGATGATAATGGACCAGGACGGGGTGAGGATTGAAATCTCCATCCCCGCCTCCACTTGAAAAATTTACCTCCATTCCCACCTCCGTTCCCGCTTGAATAGAGGCCGGGATGGAGATCCCCGCCTCCACGGGTACAAAGTTGCCTCTATCCCCGCTTCCACCCCTGCCTCGTCTCCATCTTCGCCTCGAGCTCAAGCTCAAGTTCAAGCCCAATCCCAAGCCCAATCATTGTTTACCATTTAATGCTCAAAACAAATATCCATATTGCGAAAAAAAAAAAAAAACGTAGAAGGAAGTGAATAAATACATTGTCTAATAGAAAATAAAAAAATATTCTATATAAAAAATAAAAAAATTAAAGTGAGGAAATGGGGCGGAGACGGGGAAGGGAAAAACCTTGGTCCATTCCCGCATTCATACCCGTATGGATTTTTATTTTAATCACCACCCCTGCCTCCATACCCATACGGATTTTCATTTTAATCACCATCTCCGCCTTTATCCCTGTTTTGAACCTTCTATACCCTCCCCAAACGAGGCGGGTGATTCCACTCTAAAAGTGTAATCTTCATCCCCTAATTCAGTGTTTGTTAACCTCTATATAGGTATTAGAATAGATTTTTAGCAATAAACTGTTTTAAAGTGATTTTTCTTGTGTATTGTAGGTTTTTGGTGATAAAATGGTGAAAAAAGAGCTTGAAGAGAAGAAGTCCGTCTGGATGGAACGTTTGAACTGTTAAACCCTTCGGACGGGGCGTTCGGACGGACAAATGACCGTTCGGACGCCCCGTTCAGACGGGCGAATTACCGTTCGGATGCTACGACGGAGATGGGAGTTCTAGAGTCAATATTTCCCATCCAAAGCCATTCCAGAGTCAATATTTCCCGTTCTAAGCTATCACAGAGTCGTCTTTTTCCGTTTGAAGAAATACAGAGCCGAGTTTCCTCGTCCGAAGACCGTCCGAACGGTGAAATAACTGTCTGAACGGTTATGGCATCGTCCGGACGGTGCGTCCGGACGCATATCGGACGTATTTAGGACGCATTTCGGACGATGAGCGCAGATTTGCTCTATAACCCAGCAGTCGAAGAAAAAAGGGGGATAAGTTACATTTTAGGGTTTGAGCTGTGGGTAGAGAGGGAGAATAGGGGAAAATCATGTATTTTGCTTAGATTTACTTTACTTTGTTGTATTTAGGACTTTGGAAAGTATTTAGATAGAATTCTAGCGTTGATTTAGTGTAATCTTTCACATTTTCTATATTCTAATATATATTCACTTTTGATTTAAAGTCAAGATGTTGTCTCTACACTTTGGAAAGCTCTCAACCATGGAATCTTCAAGCTAAACTCATTGTTTGGGAACAAATATGAAGATCTACCAAGGAATGCATGGAAAATGAAAGGGGAGTTCTTGAATCTTGTTGAATATCTATTTTGCATATTTTTCTCTAATTATATTGGAATTAATTGTTGTAGAAATCCTAGATCTATAATCATAGTTAATAACATGTGATTTATTTCTAAAGAACTCATAAATTGTGATAAAACTTAATTCCAAAATAATTAGAGATCTATAAAATTTCAAAGTTAAACTTTTCGAATCAATGGCCTTTGGATGGTTCTTGATTTGAGTTAACCCAAACTCTCCCTTTCAAATTCCGTGCTACAATTGGTAGATTGGAACATTTGAACCCAAACCCCCTCCTTTTTAATCAAGTTAAATCCCTACTTGTGCTCATTTGGAATTCCGGTTAAATTAAGAGTTAATTTAGTTATAATCGTAGTTGTTGTAGTAGAATGTTCATAATTGTCAATTTACTTTAGCTAGAATCAAGTTTTAGGTTTCAATTTCATTTTAATTGTTTGCCTAGTTGTTAGTAAACTAAACCCTCAAACACCAAAAGATTTTCGGTCAATTTTAGCTAACATAGCCATCGATTTCACTCTTGGTTTGTGGTTGCAATTTGAATACGTTTCTAAACTCTACTCGTTTCTATTGTTAAATTGGCACAGGTCTCATGGGAGAACACGATAGTGGGAATACCCCCACTTAAACTACAAGCACCTCCATCACGGTGAGCGTAGAAAGGACGAGTCAAGTTTTGGCGTCGTTGCTGGGAACTTGAAGGAACAAGTAAAGTGCGAAAACGAAAAAAAAATTGCAAATCGTAAAAACAAGGTGGGAATTGATCACCCACCTATGAGGGAAGCATCTACGACTTCGGGCCTAGGTAATTTCTTCAAACTCAATATGGATACCATGTTAGGATTTTTATTTCTTTCTTTTCAATAGTTTCTTTTATTTGATTAACTAGTAGCATTGCATATTGTTAGGAGCATTAGAGGAGTTAGGTTAGTGTGCGCTTTATTTGCTAATCGGTGGTAATTTAACATGTGGAGTGGCAGATTGGAGTTGAAAAGCCGTTGTCCGGCATATATATATTATTTGTGTATGATGTGTTGACTAGGATTGAGGCATACTATTTGCGCATTAACTTTGCATATCCTATTAGGCACGAATTAATAATAGACGCCTTTTACGAGTTGACCCACCATCACCGGCTAACACACCTTCTCCTGGAATTTCATTAGTAGTCAACCTAGGTGCACCTCCTATGGATGACCAAAATCCCGAAGTTAGGCTACCTAATGATGCTTTACCCAATCCAAATATTTTGCCAAACCCGTCGATGGGTGGATTGCCACAACACCCTCCTTAACATCTGGTCCATGGTTTAGGGGGTGAGAATATGGAAAATGCGAGCAACCATGGGGACATGGGGGCTCCCCAATTCCGAATGAAGGATTTCTTGAACCCACCGCGACAAGCACCGAGTTCTTGCCTTGTTATTCCGCCCCACTATGCGGCTTTGAACATAAGGCCGGGCATGATGCAATTGCTTCCTCAATTCCACGGAGTTGATTCCGAAAGGCCTTATGCCTTCATCAAGGAATTTGAGGATGCATGCTCCTTAGTAATGGACAACTCGTGTCCACGGGAAATCTTTTTTCTTAAAATCTTTCCATTTTGTTTAAAGGACACTGGCAAGACGTGGTTCAATTCTTTGAGACCACTTTCCATCCACTCTTGGCAAACTTTTCAAGGAGAGTTTCTGAAAAAAATTTTCCTGGAAAATAGAACGGAGGAGCTTAGACGCCAAATCTCACAATTTTCTCCAATGTTGGGAGAATCATTTTTTCAGTGTTAGAAGCGGTTTAAAGAGCTTTTAGTTTTTTGTCCACACCGTGGCTTTGCCGAATGGCACATTATCAACATCTTTTACTCTTTCTTAACGCCCTAACTCAAGCAATTCGTTGAGACTATGTGCGCGGGAACATTTATGGATAAGTAACCTCATGAAGCTTATTCATACTTTGATTACCTAGCTAATTTGGCTTGCGATTGGGCGACTACCGGGACTCAAAATCTTGAAGGTAGACCTAACACGCAAGGGGCAAAATATCAATTGAAAGAAGTTGATGATATGAATGCTAGGCTTGCCACCATGGCGAGAAAATTAGAGGCTTTAGAGTTTAAGAATGTAAGTTCAGTGGGGAGTGAATAGCCTAAGGGAATGTGTTGTGCGGTTTGTGAGACTAAAGAGCATGACACCACGTCATGCCCGGTTATCCCGGGGATTAAGGAAGTTTTGCATGACCAAGCCTTGCATGGCCAAGCCAATGCTATTGGGCAATCCAATCGAGATGGGAGAAACCCCTACTCCAATACTTACAACCCGGGATGGAGGGATCATCTTAACTTTGGATGGCGCAATGAGGGGACTTCAAATCCCCAAGCTTATCAAGGAGGGTATAACAACCCTCAATCTTATCAAGCCCTTCCTTCACAATCGCATCCGCAACATTACCAACCTCCACCGGCCACATCATTTCCTACCCAACCTAAACCATTCTAACCTCCACCTTAAGCTCAACCCAACACATACCACCCCCCACATTGAAAGCCGTTGGAGGATACTCTCCAACAATTCATCCAAACCCAAGGGGGGGTAAACTCACGGGTTGACAAAACTTTAGATGACATCAAGAGTCAATTGACTTTTTTTACTCAAGCTTTGACCCTTACTGAGAAGGGTAAGTTGCCTGCACATCCTCAACCCAATCCTTCTAGGCAAGTCCATTCCATCGAAACCTTGTCCCAACCTGCAACTAGCCACGAGAATGTTTCTGCCATTACCACTTTGAGGAGTGGTAAAGCCATTGACAAGACCATCCTTCCTAGGGATCCTAAGGGTGGGGTAAAAGTGTCTAAGGCAGATGAGGGGTCGGGCATTAATGAGGAAGAGCCTAGAAAAGAAAAAGGGATTGAGAGAGTGCCAAGTGAGAAGGATGAGGGGAGTGAGAGAGAAAAAAATGAGAAAGAAAAGGAGGAAGGGAATTGTGAGAAGAAAGAGCCGAGTGGGTCCATGCCCAATGGTGAGGAAGTTTTGAGAGAGGAACGTGAGATCTTGGCTCATGCTCTATTTCCTCACCGGTTAGTTAAACCCAAGAATAAATTAAGTTCAGAGATTTATGAGACTTTCAAGCAAGTCAAAATAAATCTACCACTCCTTGAAGCCATTAAACAAGTTCCCTCTTATGCTAAATTTCTTAAGGATTTATGTACTGTTAAGAGGAGATTAAATGTGAGGGAGAACGCCTTTCTTGCTAAGGATGTCCATTCCGTTGTCCAAGTCAAAACCCCACCAAAGTACAAAGATCCCGGTTGTCCTACCGTGACTTGTGTCATAGGAGACCATAGGATAGAGGGGTGCCTTTTAGACTTGGGGTCGAGTGTGAATCTATTACCGTACTCGGTGTACAAGCAATTGGGGCTAGGTGAATTGAAACCTACGAGGATTACACTCTAGTTGGCAGACCAATCGATCAAAGCCCCTAGGGGAATAATTGAGGATGTCTTAGTGAAAGTTGATAAGTTTTACTACCTGGCCGATTTTGTGGTTTTAGATACTCACCCGGTTGTAGATCCCCATGCCCAGAACCACATTCCTATCATTTTGGGGCGACCCTTCTTAGCCACATGTGACGCCATCATCCATGTGGGGGGGGGGGGGGGGTCTTTTTAAATTGTCCTTTGGGAACATGTTCGTTGAACTTAACATGTTTAATGCGGGAAAACAACCGGGGGATTTAGAGGACGTCCGGGAGGTGAATCTTATTGATTCGATAGTGCAAGAGCACTTCGAGAGGCAAATGGTAGAAGACCCTTTGGAGAGAATGTTGGCATTTAGTGAGAGTCTAGATTGCTTTGGAGATGAGGAAGAGGGGGATGTTTTTAATGAGGATAGTGGTCTAGAGGTGTGTCCTATCATGGCGGTGGGTCAATGGACCCCTACTTTTGAACCTTTGACCCCTAATCGTACCAAGCCCCAACCATCCGAACTATAGGCTCCTACGCCCGATAGGAAGCCTTTGTCTTCTACCCTTAAATTTGTATTTTTGGGTAAAGGTGAATCTTATCCCATAGTGATATCTTCATCACTTACGAAGGCTCAAGAAAGGAGCTTGTTGGAGGTGCTCAAAAAGCACCGAAAAGCCATAGGTTGGACAATCGCCGATTTGCACGGTATTAGTCCTCTTGTATGCACTCATCGCATCTATTTTGAGGAAGGGGCTAAGCCGGTGCGCCAAATGCAACGCCGATTGAACCCAACTATGAAGGAAGTTGTGAGGGGTGAGGTGCAAAAACTTCTTGATGCGGGTATTATATACCCAATTGCCGACTCTAAATGGGTGAGTCCCACCCAAGTTGTCCCCAAAAAGTTCGGGGTGACGGTAGTTGAAAATGAGAATAATGAATTGATACCTACCCGAATCCAAACTGGGTGGCATATGTGTATAGACTACCGTCGCTTGAATGCCGTAGCTACTAAGAATCATTTTCCCCTTCCCTTCCTTGACCAAGCCTTAGAGCGGGTAGCCGGACGGGCTTACTATTGTTTCCTTGATGGTTGCTCCGGATATAATCAATTGGCAATCGCCATGGAAGACCAAGCTAAAACCACATTTACATGCCCCTTTGGCACATTTGCTTACAAGCGAATGCCCTTTAGGTTATGCAATACTCTCGCCACTTTTCAGAGATGCATGATAAGTATTTTTAGTGATATGGTGGAGTGAATTTTAGAGGTCTTTATGGATGATTTTTCCGTATATGGGGACAACTTTGCTCAATGTCTTCAAAACTTAAAGTTGGTACTAAACCATTGTGAGGAGAACAATCTTGTGTTGAATTGGGAGAAGTGTCACTTTTTGGTGACACATGGTATAGTCCTAGGCCACATAATTTTCGGGAGGGGTATTGAGGTAGATCTCGCCAAGGTCAAGCTTATTCAAAAGCTACCCGCCCCTAGAAATGTGAGAGATGTGAGATCTTTTCTTGGGCATGCCGGTTTTTACTGGCACTTTATTCAATCATTTAGTTCCATTTCTAGGCCCTTATGTGCCCTCTTGGCAAAAGACGTTCTATTTGTTTGGACTTCGTCTTGTCAGCTAGCCTTTGATAAGTTGAAAAATCATTTGATTACGGCTCCCATAATCCAACCTCCGAATTGGAGACGACCCTTTGAATTAATGTGTGATGCTAGCGACTTTGCTGTGGGGGCCGTGTTGGGCCAACAAAATGAGAGCAAACCTCATGTGCTCCATTATGCCAGCAAAACTTTGAATGAGGCCCAAATAAATTATACCACCACCGAGAAAGAACTTTTGGCTATTGTGTTTGCTTTGGACAAGTTTCGCTCTTATTTAGTGAGGTCTCATGTGATTGTTTTCACTGACCACGCTGCACTTAAATACCTCTTGTCCAAACAGGACGCAAAGCCTCAATTAATTAGGTGGATTCTCCTTATTCAAGAGTTCGATCTTGAAATTAGGGATAAAAAGGGGGTGAAAAACGTTGTCGCGGATCATTTGTCCCGCTTCCCTTTTGAGCACCCTACCCAAGATGACTCTCCTATTTGTGAGACCTTCCCCGACGAGCAACTCATGTCTTGCAACACCTTGAATCAAGCCTTAACTCCTTGGTACGCCGATGTGGCCAACTATTTGGCCACAAAAGCCATTCCTTCTCATTGGTCCACATTGGACAAGAGGCAATTCTTTAGGCTAGTAAGACAATTTTTTTGGGACGAGCCGTATTTGTTCAAATATTGCTCGGATCAAGTTGTACGGCGATGTGTGCCGAATGAGGAATTTGAAAGTGTAATGAAATTTTGTCATTCTCATACATGTGGGAGCCATTTCTCTTCAAAGAAAACCGTGGCAAAAATTTTGCAAAGTGGACTCTATTGGCCGACTATGTTTAAAGATGTGCATTTATTTTGTGTGGCGTGTGATAGATGTCAAAGGCTCAGGAGCCTTTCTAGGAAACACATGATGCCCCTTAACCCTATCCTTGTTTTGGAGGTTTTTGATTGTTGGGGTATAGACTTCATGGGTCCATTTCCTAGTTCTTTTGGGTATCTTTATATCTTAGTGGCTATAAATTATGTTTCCAAATGGGTAGAGGCAATACTGGCACGAACCAATGACCACCAAGTTGTGGTCAAATTTTTTAAAGAATACATTTTTTCTCGGTTCGGTATGCCTCGGGCCATCATCAGTGATGGTGGCTCCCATTTTTGTAATAAGCCATTAGGGATACTCATGAGAAAGTACGACATTATTCACAAAGTCGGTTTGCCATACCATCCACAAACACAAGGTCAAGTCGAATTAGCCAACCGTGAAATCAAGACAATCTTGGAAAAGACGGTTAATCCGTCTCGAAAGGATTGGTCTTTGCGCTTAATTGATGCATTGTGGGCCTATCGAACGGCCTATAAAACCATTCTAGGTGCCTCCCCGTACCGTCTTGTGTATGGAAAAGCATGTCACCTCCCGGTTGAGGTTGAACATAAGGCATATTAGGTTATTCGGCAATATAATGAGGGGTTGGGTGAAACTGGCGACCACCGGAAGCTCTAATTGAATGATCCAGATGAAATAAGAAATGATGCGTATGAAAATGCACAAATTTCAAAGGCTAAAATGAAAGTCCGTCATGACCAACACATTCATCGCAAATCTTTTCATGTTGGTCAAAAAGTCCTTCTCTACAATTCCCGTTTGCATCTCTTTCCGGGAAAGTTGAGGAGTAAATGGTCCGGCCCCTACCAAATTAGGAAAATCTTTCCCTATGGTGCTATTGAGGTGTAAAATCTTAAGAATGGCATATCGTTCAAGGTCAATGGGCAAAGGTTAAAGCCTTACTTCGAGCCCTTCTGAGGCGAGATAGATTGTGTGGATTTCATTGATTCACCAATCTTGACTTGATGATCGTCCCCTATGTGCTCCTACCCTCCCGTGGTTGTTGTCCCGGTCTCTTTCGTGTTATTTTTGCTTTGTGGACAATGCAACCTCTTAAGTCGGGGGTGAGGCGAGCTTGTTTTGCGCTCGATTTTTGTGTAAAGTTGTATAGTTTGTTTTGTTTCTTTTATTCTTTTGCGGTTTTTTGTTGTTTAATTTAGTTTTTGTTTCGTCTCTTGAGTTTTCTAGGTTTTCCTGTGTGTAATCGAATTTTTTGGGATTTACTGTTCAGACGGTGCGTCCGAACGCATGATTTACCGTCTGGACGGTGAATTCGAACAGCCCCGTTATGTAATCATTTCCCGTTCGGATGGTATCCAAACGCGTGTTAATTGCACCGTTCAGACGCCTTTTTGACCGTTTGGATGGTTCTTATACGTTCGAAAGGTGGTCCGGACGGTATCCAGACGCGCGTCGAACCCTTAGCGTCCCCTATAAATAGGCAGCATCCGTATTGAGTTAAGACTCACTACAAACGCTATACAGGAAGTTTTTGAGAGTTTTGAGAGTTCCTGGACGATAGTGGAGCCCTGCCGGAGCCCGAGCACGCGCCCTTGACTCCTCCACCCTTTGTTTCACGCTTCCCTAGGTATTCTTGTATCTTTCCTTGCGTATTTTATTCTTTACTTAGGAGACTTATAGTGTGTTTAGATAATTATGGTAGGCAGAGGGGCCCCAGGTGCCCTTCCAGCTGGTGCAGCTGAGGCTGAGCCAGCCCCAGCCTATGATGTCACTCGTTTTGTGTCGGAGGATGCATTCGAGGCATTCTCCCAGACTTGGATTAAGAGGGGCATAGTACTTGAGCGCTAGATGGACCTAGAGCAGTTTAGGGGCCCCGAATATTTGTGGGCTGAGGCCTTTGAGGCCCAGGGTTGGGTCCCTCTCGCTACCTTCGAGGGAGAGGCCATATTTGTCTTGCTGACCGAGTTTATGGCGAACGTGACAGCCTGTTGTATTACCCCAGGACATAAGCAGATTACGTCCTGGGTTAGGGGGTTTGACATTGGGATCACCCCCGGCACTTTTGTGGAGTTGTATGGGCTGCCTAGGGTAGCAGACCCTCAGTATAGTTTCCCATCTAGGGGGGCCCCGGATGACTTCAATGTCATTTCGGACGAGGTTTGCCTCCCAGGCACTGATTGGGGTTTGCGTCGGCAGGTGGCGGTCAGCTCATTGCTTCCGATTTACGCCCCTTTGTACATTTTTTGTTGTCAGTCCGTTTACCCCATTGCTAGGCATTCTGAGGTTAAGAGGGGTAGGGCTAGTCTTTTGTGGGCTATTGGGGCGGGTAGGACCATAGATCTTCCGTTATTTCAATTTAGAGCCCTAACGAAGGAGTGCTTGCACCCGCGTGCTCAGGGATTCATCCCCTTCGCAGTTCTTTTGACATGGGTGATCGAGACTGCTTTCGGGACCCCTGCTGTTGGACTTCCTCATCTCCCGTAGTTGAGGGAGCCCATTGGTAGATCCATCATCCAGCGGGGATTGAGATCTCGCAGACTGCAACAGTAGCAGGAGCAGTTCCAGCCACAGCCACAGCCACAGCCACAGCCACAGCAGCAGCAGTAGCTGGGACTTGCTGAGCCGGATCTTGCTGACCCGGACCAGTACGACCCCGATATTCTTTAGCATCAGCAGCAGCAGCAGCACTTTCAGCCACCGCCAATGCCCGATCCGACATTGCAGATGCGGCAAACCTTAAATATGTTAGCTGCGGGATCAGCACAACAGTCTGCCGACATTGCTAGGCTAGAGGCTGCCCACGCAGCTCATTTTGCCGCACTTGAGGGCCAGATCCGAGCCCTATTTGAGCAGAGTACTGCATTCCAGGGCCTGATCTGAGCCCAGTCTGAGCAGATTACCGCACTTCAGGGTCAGACCCGAGGCCAGACCAGGATCATAAAGGAGCTTTTTGTTAAGATTTGGGCCCTTAGGTCTGTTGTTGCACCGCCTCCAGATGACGATGGAGATGAGTGATAGTTTAGGATTGTGATGCATTTTTGTACACACATAGCATATCATTGCATCATGTTTTGTATATTGTTTTGACATAGTGTATATTGTTTTGATATAGTGGATTATATTTTGAGCTTTGTTTACTATACATCATTTATTTTTGTATCCCCTTGTTCTTTATCTTGTATTGTTGGATGGTTTAGTTACATGTGTTCTCAGATTTTGGTTTATGTCACTCGCCTATACCATTTTGATGGGGATTTTTGTAATGTATGTGTCGCGCTCAGATTTTTCGCGCTCGAGGAATACTCACCCAAGCGGGAAAAATGCTGTACTCTCTCGTTAGAACTCACCCTCCTAGAAGAATGAGTGCGACTAGGTTTGAATTGAAAAATAGGTTTGAATAAAGGGCTTTTGAAAAAGATTTGGAGTTGCCACCTAACTTGATTAAGGTGAGTTAGGTCACCTAAAAACTAAGAATAATCCGAAGACTACACTTAGGGTTTTTGAAAAACAATTTTGAAAACATCTCCTCAAGAGAGGGTTTTTAAGAAAACAGGTTGTTTGGCAACCTTTGGAAAACATTTAGCCCTTTTTAGAAAAATGACTCCTTTTTGGTCTTTGAAATCAGTGATCTAGGTTCGAAGGTTGGTTACGTGTAGGGAAGACGCACTAAGCTATCACCTTACCTCGCCCTTTCGGTACCTACATGCCAATCTACCCTAGATTTACCTATGAGAGTCTTTAATTAACTAATGGACAACCCTATTCACTTTGAAAAACAATGTTTGAAAACTATGATGCATGATATGCAAGTGCAAGATAAGAGAATGGAAAGATAGATTTGAAAAGAAGTTGGATTTGATTTGAAAGAGATTTGAAGAAATAGAATTGAAATTGAAAAGCTTGAAAACTTGAAAATAGGAATTTGAAAATAGAAATTTTGAAATTGAAATTTGAGATTTGAGAAAATTTTGAAAACCACACCCATGAGGGTGGAATTGAAAGTTTGAAAAGTATTGTGACCGCACCTATGAAGGTTGCCTATGTATCCCTTTGGGGGAATCAGGTCAGTCGTAGTTCGGACAAGAGTCCGATTGAAAATAGAAGAGTGGATTTGAAGAAGGAGATTGAATTGGAAGAAAGAGATTGAATTGAGATTAGAAAGGGAGATTGGAAATTGGAATTGAGAAGATTGGACTTGGATTTGAGAAGATTGATTTTGGAAGAAAGATTTAGACCTGTTTTTAGAGAGATGAAGGTTTTAAGAAACCTAGACTTAGGAAAGAGACTTAGGAAATGTTTGACTTGACTTGGAAGGTTTAGGAGATTAGGAAAGGTTGGATTTAAGAAATGTTTGAATTAGGAAATGTTTGATTTAGGAAAGTTTCGAATTAGGAAAGTTTCATTTTTAGAAAGTTTTCGAGTTAGGAAAGTTTTGAATTTAGAAAATTTTGAATTTAGAAACATTTGAAAAAGGGAAGTTTTGATTTTGGAAAGTTTTGAAAACAAGGAAGTTTTGAAAAAGGAAAGTTTTGAAAATTGGAAAGTTTTGAATTTAGAAAGTTTTGGAAAAAGGAAAGTTTTCAGTTTAGGAAATGTTTGAATTAAGAAAGTTTTCAACTTAAGAAAGTTTTCGACTTAAGAAAGTCTTGAATTAAGAAAGTTTTGAATTTAGAAAAGTCTTAAATTTGGAAAGATTTGAAGTTTAAGAGAGTTTAGAATTTAGAAAGTTTTAGGTTTAGAAAGATTCAATTTAAGAAAGTTTCAAATTTAGAAAGTTTTGAATTTAGGAAGCTTAGAATTTTAGAAAGATTTGAAATTTAGAAAGTTTAGGATTTAGAAAGTTTTTAGGTTTAAATTTTAGAAAGTCTTGAAATTAGGAAAGGCTTGAGTTTAGGAAAAGTTTGAAAACTTAGGTTTAAGAAGTTAAGATTAGAAAAGAGGGTAGAATTAGGAAAGGGTTGAATTAGGAAAGATTTGAAAGTTGAGTTTTTAAAATTTAGGAAAGATTTTTATGTTCAAGTTTTGGAAACTTAAGATTTAGGAAAGTGGAAAATTAGGAAGGATTGGAATTAGGAAAGATTTGGATTAGGAAGGGATTGGATTTGGTTTCTAAAAGAGAAAGGTTGGATTTTGTTTCCTAAAACGGAGGACGGGATCTAGTTTCCTAAACGGGGAGATTGGATTTGGTTTCTTAAAGAGAAGATAGGATTTTACATGAATTTGGAGAGGAAAATTTTAGAAACCCTAGTTTTGAAGAATTGTAGTTTCGACGTAGAAAATAGGTTTTGGAAACATGTATAGTTTTGATGTAGAAAACAAAAGATTTTGGAAACATAGGTTTAGGGCAAAGTTTGAAAATTGTGTTTTTGGAAAGAAAATTAGGGTTTCCTAATTGTGGGTTCTAGGGCTTGATTTGGGGCTCTAAGGAAAGAGTTTTTGGAAAGTATGTTTTTAGAAACGAAGGTTTTTCTAGAAAGGAATCCTAGGGAGGAGTTTTTGGAAAGTGAATTTAGAAAGAGAGTTTTTGGAAAAGATTTTAAAGAGAAGGAGTTTTGGAAGGTGTGTTTTTAGAAACGTAGATTTTGGAAGGGAAATCCTAGAGGGGAATTTCTAGAAAGAAGATTTTAGAAAGAGAGTTTTTGGAAAGATTTTTGGAGAGAGTTTTTAGAAAGTGGATTTTGAGGAAAAGATTTTGGAGAGAAGTGGAAAAAGAGAGTTTTGAAAAATAGATTTTGGAGGGGAGTTTTTGAAAACACTTTTGAAGAGGAGAGTTTTAGGAAAGTATATTGAAAAATGAATTTTTAGGAGGAAATTGTTGGAGAGAGAGAGAGTTTTTAGAAAGTACAAAAACATCTCACTTTCCTAAAGCGATTCTAGCCATAAGAGGGCTAGAACCACTTTAAGAAAGTGGTTTTGAAAACAAAGTTTGAAAATATAGACCAAAAGGCCACTTTTAATATAACACTTTCCTAAAGCAACCCTAGCCATGGAAAGGCTAGAATCACCCTAGAATTGTGGTTTTGAAAACATGTTTTTGAAAAAGAGCTTTTGATGCGATTTTGAAAACAAGTTTGAAAACGATTTTTGAAAACAACTTTTTGAAAACGAATTTGGAAGATGCAAGACTATGATATGCACAATGCAATTTGGGGTCGTGAACATACAAGGTTAAGGCTTCACCACATAATCAAGGGGGCCGGACCCACGTGGTCTTTGGTTAGACTATAAGAAAGCCCCCGACACGGTGACTCTCCAATAGTCCAATCCTACACATGGACCGGAAATCCCCTTGTTTCAAGCATGCAAAGAAAGGGGAGGAAAGAGATGGGGGATTAAAATAGAGAAAACCCAAGTGGGTTGGAGAGAGAAGAGAGAGGGGGAATGCGGAAATTTAAATAGGGAGCCTACCTTGTTTCTTGTTTATTTTGCGCGCTATGCAGTATTTGGTCTTCGGCCTTCGTCTTGGTCTTCTTCTTTAGTCTTCAAGGGTTGTCTTCAAGCTTTAGATGGAAGCTCTTCAAGTCTTCCCAGGATGGTTGAAGGTTAGGGTATGAGTGTATAGGGGAATGTATAAGTGTATAGGAGGCTAGGGTTCGTGTATAGTGGCTAGCGTTTAGAAAACCTAGGGAGGCTAGGGTTTTTGAGGTGCTCAAGCTCTGTATATCGAATTGTATGATTTCTAGGTTAAGTTTGCAGACCCCCTTTCACGTTGATCGAGGCTCTGTATTTATAGAAGCTGGACAAGCCTGGCGCCTGTTACAGTGGCGCCAGGGCAAAATTTATACTGGCGCCACTAGGAGTGGCGCCAGGCCATTTTTTGGCTTGGCGCCACTGCTAGTGGCGCCAGCCATTTAGGAAACAATTAAGGTCGGCAAGCAACGTATCTTTGACTAGATTTGGGCGCCTGTACTAGTGACTACCATGTAAATTTTAGCCTGGCTTCACTAGGAGTGACTCCGGAAAGTCCGGGAATGATTTGAAGGAGCCGGGAGTGACTCGGAAGGCCGGAAAGGAGCAGGAACACTTAAAATAGCGTCCCGGAGGTATTTGACTTGAAAAGTGAGGATTGGATGTGTCGAAAAGGTTGACCGAGCCTTTAGGGGCAAAACGATCAATCGGACCGGAAAACTGCCGGGACAGACTCAAACTGTCCCGGAAGAAGACTTGGGGTCTGGAAATATTATTTAGAATGTTCCCAGAGGTTGCCGGTTTGATTCCCAGGGCCAGCGTGGTCGGAAATGGAGACCGGCCCACTAGGGGCAAAATGGTCATTTTGTACCTGGTTTGCCGGAACTGACTCGGAATGGTCCGGAAAGGTAAAGGAAGGTCGAGAACACTATAAAAAGTATTCTCGAGACATTACCGGTTTGATACCCAGAGCTGGTGTGGTCGAAGAAGGAGACCGGCCCTCCAGGGGCAAAACAGTCATTTTGCACCGGGTTTGCCGGAACTGACTCGGAATGATCCGGAAAGAGAAAGGAAGGTCGAGAACACTATAAAAAGTATTCTCGGGACATTACCGGTTTGATACCCAGAGCCGGTGTGGTCGAAGAAGGAGACCGGCCCTCCAGGGGCAAAACGGTCATTTTGTACCGGGTTTGCCGGAACTGACTCGGAATGATCCGGAAAGAGAAGAGAAGGTTGAGAATACTATAAAAAGTATTCTCAGAAGGTTACCGGTTTGATACCCGAAGCCGGTGTGGTTCCCGGGGCGTTCGGATGCCTAGGGGCAAAATGGTCATCTTGACCGGAAAAGGTCCAAAGGGTAATGTGGTCATTTTTCACCGAAGTGAACTAATAGACATGGGTATTGACCTAGGTTTTGAGTGTTTCCGCCACTCGGACGGGGCTGAGTATTTCCGCTACTCGGACGGGGTTGACGATTTGAGAGTACTTCCGCTACTCTAACGGTTCTGTGAGTATTTCCGCTACTCTAACGGTTCTGTGAGTATTTCCGCTACTCTAACGGTTCTATGAGTATTTTCGCTACTCGGACGGCTCTGTGAGTACTTCCGCTACTCTAACGGTTGAGTATTTCCACTACTCGGACGGCTCTGTGAGTACTTCTGCTACTCTAACGGGGGTGTGAGTTGTTTTGCTACTCGGACCGTCTTGAGGAATAAACTGTCTCGAGAGAGGGATTGGAAAGGGGTCTTACCGACTCCGAAGAGACGTGCCTAGATTGGAACCGTCTCGAGGAATAAACTGTCTCGAGAGAGGGATTGGAAAGGGGTCTTACCGACTCCGAAGAGACGTGCCTAGGTTTTGAGTGTTTCCGCCACTTTAACGGTGTTGTGAGTGTTTCCGCCACTCTGACGGTTTTGTGAGTGTTTCCGCCACTCTAACGGTTTTGTGAGTGTTTCACTACTCGGACTGTCTCGAGGAATAAACTGTCTCGAGAGAGGGATCAGAATTGGAATAAGAAAGGACAATGCCCCTAAGGGCATTTTGGTCATTTTGCCTCTATTTGGGCCTGACAGGCCCACGAAGCGATGGAAAGATGGAATTTGAAACTAGAGAATTGGATTCGATAGGAATATGCCCAAAATGACTTGAAAACAAGTCTGGACGGAGTGTAAACTGCCGAGCGGTCAAAAATGGGGTGCTTACAGTATGGTATCAGTATTAGTCTTCATTTCTCTCACGCATCTAATTACATCTTTTATTATGCATGCTTAGCTAGCTTTTGCGATAGATGCGTTGACTCATTTTTTATGCACTATAACACCGTTTTTGACATTTAGACCCAACTTAGATTGAGATGGACTCGTTGTCTTAGTTTTAACTCCATGGAGAGTGCTTGATTCATGCATTGGTAGAAAGTTATATACTTTTCACATGAGTTATGCTTTGCAACATATTTTTGTTACTCTACTATGCATTTTCGTCCATACTTAGTGGAGATTATCACCTTGTGAGCTTTAGAGCATTTACCATCTTTTTGAGAGTCTACATTTACTCAAGGACTGATCTTTCACCCTCATTTCTCTTGAATAACTTCTTTATGCTTGCTTTTGGTTCATAAGATGAGTTCTGATCTTGACATTGACACTTTTACTATGTGAAATATTATAATTTGGCATCTTTATGTAATTCTAAGCCCATTTCCTTCTTGATAGCCATTATCCTTTTTTTTCTTTCACCATATAACCCATTTATCATTTCATTTATCACCAACTTCTTCCTCGAAAGATATCATTGAAATTTTTGCACTTGATAACCTTATTCTATACTATATTGGGGAAACGAAGATATCAAAAAAAAAAAAAAAAAAGAAGAAGAAGAAGAAGAAGAAGAAGAGTAAGAGAAAAGAAAAAAAAAAAAGAAGAAGAAGAAGTGGGTATATGATACAAAAAAAATAAGAAGAAGAAGTTATGAGCATCATGCAAAGTGGCATCGAAGTTATAGAAAAGGAGTTGTAAAAGAATTGAAAATGTTAATTGTTTGGATTTTTGGGTACATAACAAGGGAGGAGTTGGATATGATATCTTTTCATCACCTTATTGATACGTGATGTGTTTTGTATTTACCTTTCATCATTCCTACTTTACCTCTTCGCATTCCAAATCATTTAATCGATCCAAAGAAGCTTCATTATAATTTTCATTAGAGTAAAAGTTTTATTTTGTCAATTCTTTGAATCATTATGCATCTATGAACATTCTTTCAGGAAGTTATGCCAAAGGCGATACACATACATATTGTCCGGTTCTTCGTTTTGGATATGTTCACTTGTTTTGCAATGTACATTTACTCCATTGTTGAACATATCATTGTGTGAACCATGTGGGTCTTTCATTCTGAGTGTATGCCCAGTGAGGATTGAATCAAAACTTTACGATTTAGAAGTGCACAATTGAGTTCCTTATATGTTGCTTAGCATTGGCTTATCAAGCACACGTGCACAAACTTCTTTAGTGTATGAATTTTTGCATAAGCTCCTACATGTGTTTGAGGTTTGAGATGCGTCCATCGATATCTTAAGTGGGTAGTGCATATTTTGTTTCTTTTATCGTCTTTAATTATCTCCTTTCTATAATACATTTTTTGCTAGGGACTAGCAAAAACTAAGTTAGGGGGTGTTGATTCCATTCTAAAAGTGTAATCTTTGTCCCCTAATTAAGTGTTTGTTAGCCTCTATATGGGTATTAGAATAGATTTTTAGCAATAAACTGTTTTAAAGTGGTTTTTCATGTGTATTGTAGGTTTTTGGTGATAAAATGGTGAAAAAAGGGCTTAAAGAGAAGAAGTCCATCCGAACAGACCGTTCGGATTGTGCATTCGGACGGACAAATGATTGTTCGAATGCCTAGACCGTTCGGACGCCCCGTTCAGACGAGCGAATTACCGTTCAGATGCTACGACGGAGATGGGAGTTCCAGAGTCGATATTTCCCGTCCAAAGCCGTTTTAGAGTCGATATTTCCCGTTCTAAGCTATCACAGAGTCGTCTTTTTCCGTTTGAAGAAATACAGAGCCGAGTTTCCTCATCCGAAGACCGTTCGAACGGTTATGGCACCGTCCAGACGGTGCGTCCGGACGCATATCGGATGTACTTAGGACGCACTTCGGACGGTGAGTGTAGATTTGCCATACAACCCAGTAGTCGAAGAAAAAAGGGGGATAAATTAGATTTTAGGGTTTGAGCTGCAGGTAGAGAGGGAGAATAGCGAAAAATTATGTATTTTGCATAGATTTACTTTACTTTGTTGTATTTAGGACTTTGGGAAGTATTTAGATAGAATTCTAGTGTTGATTTAGTGTAATCTTTCACATTTTCTATATTTCAATATATATTCACTTTTGATTTAAAGTCAAGATGTTGTCTCTACACTTTGGAAATCTCTCAACCATGGAATCTTCAAGCTAAACTCATTGTTTGGGAACAAATGTGAAGATCTATCAAGGAATGCATGAAAAATGAAAGGGGAGTTCTTGAATCTTGTTGAATATCTATTTTACATATTTTTCTCTAATTATATTAGAATTAATTATTGTAGAAATCTTAGATCTATTATCATAGTTAATAACATGTGATTTATTTCTAAAGAACTCATAAATTGTGATAAAACTTAATTCCAAAATAATTAGAGATCCATAAAATTTCAAAGTTAAACTTTCCGAATCAAGGGCCTTTGGACGGTTCTTGATTTGAGTTAACCCAAACTCTCCCTTTCAAATTCCGTGCTACAATTGGTAGATTGGAACATTTGAATCCAAAACCCCTCCTTTTTAATCAAGTTAAATCCCTACTTGTGCTCATTTGGAATTCCGGTTAAATTAAGAGTTAATTTAGTTATAATCATGGTTGTTGTAGTAGAATGTTCATAATTGTCAATTTACTTTAGCTAGAATCAAGTTGTAGGTTTCAATTTCATTTTAATTATTTGCCTAGTTACTAGTAAACCAAACCCTCAAACACCAAAAGATTTTTGGTCAATTTTAGCTAACATAGCCATCGATTTCACTCTCGGTTTGCGGTTATAATTTGAATATGTTTCTAAACTCTACTCGTTTCTATTGTTAAATTGGCACAGGTCTCATGGGAGAACACGATAGTGGGAGTACCTCCACTTAAACTACAAGCACCTCTATCGCGGTGAGCGTGGAAAGGACGAGTCAGCGGGTGCAGTTGAATCTCTACTTTTTTGTGATTCATTGCCATCCTTACTTCTCACCAACCTGAGAGATGAAAAGGAAATTTCATGCCTTAAGAGTGAAAGAGGAAAATGTTCCCCTCCTCTTTTTGGTTCAGAAGGGTGGATTCAATTTTTTGCGAGCCCGGGGAAAGCATCCCTCTATCATAAAAAATAAAAATAAAAATAGTTTATTTCTCTCTCCTCTTTACTTCCCTTTCTTTCCTCTGTATTTTATTCATTTGTAACATTAGGAAGTTTAGGCCAAATTGAAAGCAAGACTCACAGTAACGTGTTGCATTTTGACGCGGCACATATATAGAGATAACTCATGTACTGCTAACGGATGAAATTAATTTTCTCTTTTGTTCTTTGATTTAGTGTTTTCTAGAGTAGACCACAACAAGATGATTCAACGTACGCATATTTCTACATGTTAAACTTTGATCATTTGGCCAGAGAAACCTATCCCATTTTGCTCTTACTTCTGTTCTTATAAGAAGAATTATGAAAATAATAAATTTATAATGAAATGTAATATACTATTAACTTGATCTTGTGCATGCAAAATTTCTAAATGTTTTAATCTTGTAGTCTGTTATAAAAAGTTAAGCTTATTTTTTTGGTAACAAAGCTGAAACTAATAATGATCCCCAACATCTAAGTAACACCAATGCATAAGTAATGCAGTTATCCATTCTTTATATTCATGTTTATAACAATTGCTTATTTGCTCTTTATATTCATATTTACAACAATTGCTTATTTGGTAAGTTGACTACTATATATATATGCTTATGGCATAGTCTTAGCTAGGCAATAAAACCTTATACTGAGGCAACAATAATCCGCAGAGAGTTGAAGATTTTTCTCACAGTGCACAAAGAGAAGACAATAACATGCATCAATAAAGATAAACAGCACATTCACAGAACTTAATAGTTATCTAACTTTATACAATGGATCGAGGCAATATTTACATTATTTTGGGATAATCAAATGACTAAAACTATTCCAACAACCTACAAGGTTTTCTCCAAATAGCACAAGAAAAACTTTTCTTCAAAATGTGAACTACTCATCTCCATCATCATCATCGGCACAACTTCTAGAAGCAAACATCACCAAACAAAGAAGATAGTAAGAGATGTATTGTAGGACCCAAGAACGAGAGGTATCAGGGAAATAGAGACGAAGAAAGAGTGACATGGTAGTGGAAAGAAAGACTATACCCATTATTTGAATAACAATGGCAAGCCAATGAACTTTGCTCACAACTAGACAGACACCAGCCATGAATGCTAAGGACATCATGGCAAGTGATATCCCTAAAAGTGGCAGTGCCAGTCTAAGGGCAAAGAGAACTAAATTTAGGTCACCTAATTGTGCCCAAATTAGGGTTACGATGGCCATTATAGAGCTATACATGGCTATGGTGTCACAGATCATAAATACTTTGAAGTAGTTCTCATTGACCATTGTTGCCATGCCTTCATTTGGGCTAGAGTTGTTATAACCTCCGGGCATGGTGAACTCGGCAGCAAATGTAACGGTTGCCACAAGTGTCAACACCAACAAAAGAGTGTTGACCCTGTCCTTGTAGTTCTCCATGTTAGGGGGTTTCCATAGATTTGACCGTTGCCTATTTGCTTTTGGATGATTTGATCTTGGTACACCAGCAGATTTTAAGGCCATCCAAGTCAAGCGCTGCAAAAAATAGAAGTCAATATAAAGTGTTAATCAAGTGTTTGGAAAAAGAAAATATTAAAAATAACTAAATTCACTCCATAGATACTCTTTGAGTTTACCAGAATGTTCTATTGACCTCTAATCTTGTGAACTTGCAAACTATAATTAGACTGCCATCATGTGCACTTCTCATTCTTGTTTGGTAAAATTTTCATTTCAGTTTAATTGTTCCAAGCATTTGGATTATGGGTATTTCTTCAGACTCGAAAAATTATTGAGAACTTTCTGACGAATTATGTGAATCAATTGATTATAAAAAAAAAAAAATCCTCCAATCAAATTGATTCTTAGTATACCTGACAAAATATGTGAAATCCATCTGATCATTCAACCGTACTTAACAAAGCCTTGGTCCTATTTGGGGTTGGCTTACCATATTGCCATTCAAAAGAAGAAAAGAATGAATGAATTTCGTAGATAGAAGTTATCAATAACCTATATAACAAGGAATCCATCATACGGCATTTCTTGATCTGCTTCTCATGCTATGATGGGAATACTAAGTGATCATTAGTGGATATTTAAAAAAAATAAAAAGAGATAAACTTGAACCTTTCCATACTCACCATAAGCACAGTCTCTTCATGTGCAGAAAATGCTCTAAGTCCAGCACCACAAGCCTCCAAACGAATAGTTATTCAAGCTCCCAAAGGAATAGTGAGTCAAGCCTCCAAAGAAATAGTGACTCAAGTCTCTAAAGGGATAATGAGTCAAGCCTTCAAAGGAATAAAGATTGTAGGTGTAGTGTTCAATGTGTGGTGTGGAGTGTAGAAACAAGAATTGTAGTGAGAGAGAGAAAATTGCTCCTTTGTGTAATTAATTGAGTCTTCAATCCAATTTAGTACTTTGAGTGTTCAATCTCTCTTATTAAAGGATCACAACCAGTGACCTCATCAAGTCCACTCCAACTAACGGTGGTATCAGAGTCACCTTTGATCTTCAAACTCCAGAGTACTGTTTGAAATATTCAAAATCAAATGGTGAACGGGACTACGTAGGTGCTCATTTTGAAGCTCACAAAGGAGAACTACGACAACTGGTGCATCCAAATGAAAGCTCTACTAGGCGCTCAAGATGTCATGGACATCGTGGAAAATGGGTATGAGGAAGCCAACTCCAAAGAAGCCAAGGCATCCATGTCTGATGCTTAGAAGGCCAAGTCCATCATCTACCAGGGCCTTGATGAGGCCACGGTCGAAATCATTGCCTCTGCTCAGATGTCCAAAGAAGTTTGGGAGACTCTCCACCGAACATACAAGGGTGTTGACAAAGTAAAGAGGATTCGCCTCCATACCTTACGCGGTGAGTTCGACTCCCTACAAATGAAGTCTGATGAGTCCATTGCTGAGTACTACACTCACATAATGGTAGTTGCAATCCAGTTGAGGAGGAATGGAGAGATTCTTGCAGACATGCGAATATGTGAGAAAATTTTGTGATCTTTGGATTCAAAATTTGACTACATAGTCGTTACTCTAGAAGAAACCAAAGACCTGGAGACCATGTCGATAGAAGAGCTTTTGGGATCGCTACAAGCCCACGAGCAGAAGGTCAACATGAGAAGTAACGACAAAACACTAGAGCAGGCCCTACAGTCAAAACTATCTTTGACTAATGGGAGATATGAGCAAGGAGGGACGTCACACCGAGGACGAGGGCGAGGTTGAGGATCTCATGGAATAGGATCTAGATATTCTGAATCTAAAGGTAGAAGTAGAGGTAGAGGCGGACAAAGATCCACTAGAGGAGGACATGAACAACAAAACAATGTCCCTAGAGGAAGAGGACGTAGAAGAAGAGGTGGTTACAATAACCGTCAAAACATTGACAAGAGCAACATCGAGTGCTATAACTGCCATAAGTTTTGGCACTATAGCAATGAGTGTTGGTCAAGACCACCGAAAGAGAAGGTTAGCAAGGAGGCTAATCTTGTAGAAGCCGAACCAGTTGCCAGAGAATCATTGATGCTGGTGGCACACAGCTTAACCCAGGACCAAAATATTTGGTATCTCAACTCCAGAGCCATCAACCACATGACTGGCAAAAAGAACCTGTTCACTGAACTTGATGAGAAAGTTTAAGGAGAGATATCATTCAGCAATCTCTCTAAAGTTCCAGTCCAAGGGAGAGGCGATGTTCTGATCAAGTAGAAAGGTGGAGATCATGTTTTCATCTCCAATGTCTACTATGTGCCAAACATGAAGACGAACATCTTGAGCTTAGGATAGCTTGTGGAGAAAAGTTACCAGATTAGCCTTAGAAACAAGCAGATGCTGATCTTAGACATTAAAGGAAAGTTGGTCATTCGAGTCACTATAGCAAAAAATCGGATGTTCTCTCTCGCCATCCATCAAAGTGTATGTGTGCGGTCTTCAATAATAAAGATTAGCTATGGCATCTGAGGTACGGACACCTAAATTTTGAAAGCTTGAAGCAGTTGGGAAGCAAGAAGATGGTGTACGGCTTTCCCAACATTTACCATCCGAATGAGATATGTGAAAGTTGTGTTCTGAGCAAGTAACACAAAAACAACTTTGGAAAGCAAGTTGGCTGGAGATCTACCACGCCGCTCCAGCTACTACACATAGATGTATGTGATCCTGTGAAACCAGTTTTAAATGCACATAATCGATACTTCCTCATCTTTACCGATGTCTACAACAGGAAGACTTAGGTCTACTTCTCGACAAAGAAGTCGGAGGCGTTCGACAGATTCAAAGAGTTTAAAGCTCTTATGGAGAAGCAGAGTGGCTACCATATCAAGTCACTCCAATCAGATTAAGGAGGAGAGTATACGGTAGAAGGTTTCCAAGAATTCTTTAGATAACAAGGAATTCAAAATTAGTTCACACCAGTCTACACTCCCTAACTGAACGGTGTAGCTAAAAGGAAGAACTGTACCATCCTTAATATGGCTAGAAGCATGTTGACAGATAAAAATATGCCCAACAGATTCTAGGCAGAAGCGGTGTTGTGTGCGGTCTATCTGCTCAATAGGTGTCCTACCAAGAGTCTTGCTATAAAGACACCACACAAAGCTTGGAGTACTTATAAGCCTAATGTGAGTCATCTTAGAGTGTTTGGCTCCATAGCCTACACTAAGATCCCAGAGTCAAGACGGACAAAATTAGACGACAAAGGAGAGAAGTGTATTTTTGTTGGATACGGCGAGAGAACGATGGGATATCATCTGTACAACCCCACCACCAAGAAAGTCATTTTTAGCTGGGATGTCATTTTTGAAGAAAATGAATCCTGGAATTGGGACCAAATTGAAGCCTCCAGAGATACAAAATTGACACTTGAGGAAGAAGAACTGCACAAGCAAGAGAAGTCGCTATCGAGCCACAAGCACCTAGAGATCAGCAGACACCTCCACATGGTTTCCACTCACCACGGAGGAACGAAGCTCCATCATTAATCAAGCGTGAACTTTCAGACATGAGGCCTAGAGGAGCTCGTACCCTAGCTGATTTGTATGAAAATACAGAACCAATGGAAGAGTATATCACTCTATATTGTCTGCTGCTTACCAGTGATCCAGTTAGCTTTGATAAAACTAACGAATAAGATAAATGGAGAAGAGTAATGGATGAGAAGATTCAATCCATTGAGAAGAACAGAACTTGGGAGTTGTCTACTCTTCTGAAAGGCTGAAAGACTATTGGTGTGAAATGGGTCTATAAGACTAAGAGGAATGCCCAAGAGAAGTTCAGAGATACAAGGCGAGACTTGTCGCCAAAGGCTACAAGCAAAAGGAAGGGATCGACTATGGTAAAGCCTTTGCTCCAGTTGCCCGACTTGAGACAACCAAATTGTTGATTTCACTAGCTACACAAAATAAATGAAAGATTTACCAACTAGACGTGAAATCAACATTTCTGAATGACTTTCTTGAATAAGAGATCTATATTGATCAGCCACCTAGATACGTGAAGAAAGGCAAAGAATATAGAGCGTACAAGCTGAAGAAGGCACTCTATGGCTTGAAGCAAGCTCTGCGTGCCCAAAATATGAGGATCGATGATAATTTCCAAGCAAATGGTTTTGAGAAGTGTCCATATGAGCATGCCTTATATATGAAGATGGAAACATACAACAACATATTAATTGCTTGCCTATATGTTGATGATTTGATCTTCACCGACAATAATCCAGTGATGTTTGATACTTTTAAGAGGAGCATGGTCAAAGATTTTGAGATGACAGATATAGGCTAAATGGCTCATTTGCTTGGCATAGAAGTTGTGCAAAGTGAGAAGGGAATCTTCATCTCCCAAAGCAACTATGCAAAAGAGATCTTGAAGAAGTTTGGGATGAAAAACTGCAACTCTATGACAACTCTGTTTGAAGCAGGATTGGAGTTGAGAAAGAACAAGCAAGGAGATGTTGATCTTACCTATTTCAAAAGTCTGGTTGGAAGCTTGAGATACTTGGCTTGTATCAGATTGGATATACTCTATGGAGTTGGACTAGTTAGAAGGTACATGAAGACTCCTGACCAGTCCCATCTGAATGCAGCACAGAGGATACTTTGTTATGTCAAGGGTACCATCAGTGATAGTATGTTCTATTTATCAACTAGATATTGCAGACTTATTGGGTATTTAGATAGGGATTGGGGGGGAGATCTTGATGAAAGAAAGAGCACGACTGAATTCACATACTTTATGTGAGATACATCGTTTACATAGTCATCAAAGAAGCAAACCATCGTAATGTTGTCATCATGCGAAGCAGAGTATGTTACTGCCAGCTTAACTATTTGTCATGGTATTTGGATTATAAATGTTCTGAAGTACTTGAGATTTCCACAAGATGATCCCACAGAGCTCTACATCAATAATCGATTAGCGATTGCTCTTGCAAAGAATCCAATCTTTTAGTAGAAAAGCAAGCATATTGATACTTAGTATCATTTCATCAGGGAGCATGTCAAGAACAAGGAAGTGGAATTGATTTCTTACAAAACTTATGATTAGATAGTGTAAGCACCCCATTTTTGACCGCTCGGCAGTCTACACTCCGTCCAGACTTGTTTTCAAGTCATTGTGGGCATATTCCTATTTAAACCAATTCTTTAGGTCCAAATCCCGTCTGTCCATCGCTTCGCGGGCCTGTAGGCCCAAATAGAGGCAAAATGACCAAAATGCCCTTAGGGGCATTGTCTTTTCCTTTCCCTTTCCAATTCCTCTCTCGAGACAGTTTATTCCTCGAGACGGTTCCAATCTAGGCACGTATCCTAGGAGACGATAAATCCCCTTTCCAATCCCACTCTCGAGACAGTTTATTCCTCGAGATGGTTCCAATCCAGGCGCGTCTCTTCGGAGACGATAAGACCCCTTTCCAATCCCACTCTCGAGACAATTTATTCCTCGAGACGGTTCCAATCTAGGCGCGTCTCTTCGGAGACGGTAAGACCCCTTTTCAATCCCTCTCTCGAGACAGTTTATTCCTCGAGATGGTCCGAGTAACGGAACTACTCACAAAATCGTTAGAGTAGCGGAAATACTCACAAAATCGTTAGAGTAGCGGAAATACTCATAAATAGGTCGATATAGGGAATTGACAACAAATCCCTGTGTCACGACGATCGCCGTTAGAGTGGCGGAAACACTCAAAACTCAGGTCAACACCAGTTTCTGTTAGCCCGCTTCGGTGAAAAATGACCAAACTACCCTTAGGATCTTTTCCGAGACTTTCCGGTCAAGATGACCATTTTGCCCCTAGGCATCCGAATGCCCCGGGAACCACACCGGCTCTGGGTATCAAACCGGTAACTTCCTAAGACTACTTTTTATAGTATTCTCAACCTTCTTTTATCTTTCCGGATCATTCCGAGTTAGTTCCGGCCAACCCGGTACAAAATGACTGTTTTGCCCCTGGTGGGCCGGTCTCCTTTTCCGACCACACCGGCTCTAGGTATTAAACCGGTAACTTCCTGAGACTATTTTTTATAGTATTCTCAACCTTCCTTTATCTTTCCGGATCATTCCGAGTCAGTTTCGGCCAACTCGGTACAAAATGACCGTTTTGCCCCTAGTGGGCCGGTCTCCTTTTCCAACCACACCGGCTCTGCGTATTAAACCGGTAACCTCCTGAGACTACTTTTTACAGTATTCTCAACCTTCCTTTATCTTTTCGGATCATTCCGAGTCAGTTTCGGCCAACCCGGTACAAAATGACCGTTTTGGCCCTGGTGGGCCGGTCTCCTTTTCCAACCACACCGGCTTTAGGTATTAAATCGGTAACCTCCTGAGACTACTTTTTATAGTGTTCTCAACCTCTCCATACCTTTCTGGATCATTCCAAGTCAGTTTCGACCAACCCGGTGCGAAATGGCCGTTTTGCCCCTGGTGGGCCGGTCTCCTTTTCCGACCACGCCGGCCCTGGGAATCAAACCGGAAACCTCTGAGAAAATTCTAAATAATGTTTCCAGATTCCAAGTCTTCTTCCGGAACAGTCCGAGTCCGTCTCGGCAGCTTCCCGATTCGATTGACCGTTTTGTCCCTAAAGGCCCGGTCAACCCTTCCGACACATCTCGTACCCATTTTTCGAGTCAAATACCTCCAGGACACTATTTTAAGTGTTCCTGCTCCTTTCCGGGTCATTCCCGGCTCCTTCAAATCATTCCCAGACTTTTCGAAGTCACTCCTACTAAAGCCAGGCTAAAAATTGCATGGTAGTCACTAGTACAGGCGCCCAAATCTAGTCAAAGATACGTTGCTTGCCGACTTATAAAGTTTCCTAACTGGCTGACGCCACTAGTAGTGGCGCCAAGCCAAGAATTGGCCTGGCGCCACTCCTAGTGGCGCCAAGAGCAATTTTGCCTTGGCGCCACTACAACAGGCGCTAGGTTTGTCCAACCTCTATAAATACAGAGCCTCATTCAACGTGAAAGGGGTCTGCAAACTTAACCTAAAAATCCTATATTTCGATATACAGAGCTCAAGCACCTCCTAAACCCTAGCCTCCTTAGGTTCTCCAAACCCTAGCCACCCTACACTAAACCCTAGCCTCCTATACACTTATACACTCCTATACACCCCCATACAATTATACACTAGCCTTCAACCATCCTTTGAAGACTTGAAGAGCTGCCATCCAAAGCTTGAAGACAACCTTCGAAGACTGAAGGTGAAGAGCAAGACAAAGACCAAAGACCGAAGACAGCGCGGCACACAAAATAAAGAAGACATACGGTAGGCTTTCTCTTTAATTTTCTGCACTTCCCCCCTCTCTCTTCTCTCTCCAACCCACTTGGGTTTTCTCTATTTTAATCCCCCATCTCTTTCCCCACTTTCTTTGCATGCTTGAAACAAGGGGATTCCCGGTCCATGTGTAGGATTGGGCTATTGGAGAGTCACCGTGTCTGGGGCTTTCTTTTAGTCTAACTAGAGACCACGTGGGTTCGGCCCCCTTGATTATGTGGTGAAGCCTTAGCCTTGCATGTTCATGACCCCAAATTGCATTGTGCATATCATAGTCTTGCATTTTTCAAAAACCGTTTTCAAAGTTGTTTTTCAAATCGTTTTCAAACTTGTTTTCAAAATTGCATCAAAATCTCTTTTTCAAAAACTTGTCTTCAAAACCACAATTCTAGGGTGATTCTAGCCTTTCCATGGCTAGGGTTGTTGTAGGAAAGTGTTACATTAAAAGGGACCAATACGGTCCATATTTTCAAATCTTGTTGTTTTCAAAACCGCTTTCCTAAAGTGGTTCTAGCCTTCCTATGGTTAGAATTGCTTTAGGAAAGTGAGATGTTTTTACACCTTCTAAAAATTCTCTTTCTAAATCCTTCCTCCTAAAAATCTCTTTTTCAACATACTTTCCTAAAACTCTCCTCTTCAAAATTGTTTTCAAAAACTCCCTTCCAAAATCTATTTTCCAAAACTCCCTTTTTCAACTCCTTTCCAAAATCCTCTCCCCAAAATCCATTTTCTAAAAACGTTCCCCAAAAAAATCTTTCCAAAAATTCTCTCCAACAATCTCCTTCCAAAAATCTTTCTAAAAAACTCTCTTTCCAAAATCTCCCTTCTAGAAATTCCCCTCTAGGATTTTCGTTCTAAAATCTTCGTTTCTAAAAACAATGCTTTCCAAAAACTCATTCTCTTTAAAATCTTTTTCCAAAAACTCTTTCCAAAAACATGCTTTCCAAAAGTCCCTCCCTAGGATTCCTTTCTAAAAAACCTTCATTTCTAAAAACGCGCTTTCCAAAAACTCTTTCCTTAGAACCCAAGTCAAGCCCTAGAGCTAACCATTAGGAAACCCTAAATTTTCTTTCCAAAAACATGATTTTCAAACTTTGCCCCAAACCTAGGTTTCCAAAACCTCTTGTTTTCACATCCAAACTATACATGTTTCCAAAACCTCCTTTCTACGTCAAAACTATAATTTTTCCAAATCCTTGCCAAATCCTATCTTCCCTTTAGGAAACTGAATCAAATCTCCCCGTTTAGGAAATTAGATCCCATCCTCCATTTTTGAAAACAAAATCCAACCTTTCTCTTTTAGAAACCAAATCCAATCCCTTCCTAATCCAAACCTTTCCTAATTCAATTCCTTCCTAAACCATAAGTTTCCTAAACCTAAACTTTAAACATTTCCTTAAATTTCAAAATCCAACTCTTTCCTAATTCAAATCCTTCCTAAACTTCTACTTTCCTAAATCTTAAGTTTTCAAAACTTGAACATAAAAATCTTTTCTAAACTTTAAAACTCAACTTTCAAATCTTTCGTAATTCAACCCTTTGCTAGTTCTACCTTCTTTTCAAATCTTAACTTTTCAAATTTAAGCTTTCAAATCTTTCCTAAACTTAAACCTTTCTTAATCTCAAGATTTTCTAAAACCTAAAAACTTTCTAAATTCTAAACTTTCTTAAACTTCAAATCTTTCCAAATCTAAGACTTTTCTAAACTAAAAACTTTCTTAATTTAGGACTTTCTTAAGTTGAAACTTTCTTAATTCAAATATTTCCTAAATTGAAAACTTTTCCTTTTTCAAACCTTTCCTAAAACGAAACTTTCCTACTTTCAAAACTTTCCTTTTTCAAAACTTTCTAAGTTCAAAACTTTTCAATTTTCAAAACTTTCCTATTTCAAAATATTCCAAATTCAAAACTTTCCTAAGTCAAAACTTTCCTAATTCAAAACTTTCCTAAAATGACACTTTCCTAATTTGCAACTTCCCTAATTTAAACATTTCCTAAATCCAACATTTCCTAATCTCCTAAACCTTCCAAGTCAAGTCAAATCTTTCCTAAGTCTCTTCTCTTTCCTAAGTCTAGGTTTCCTAAAACCAAGTCTTTCCAAAATCTATCTTTCCAAAGCAAGTCCAATCTTCTCAATTTCAATTTCCAATCTCCTCTTCTAATTTCAAATCAAATTCAATTTTCAATTCAATCTCTTTCTTCCAATCCAATCTCTCTCTTCAAATCAATCTCTTTTCAATCGGACTCCGGTCCGAACTACGACTGACCTGATTCCTCCAAAGGGATACGTAGGCAACCTTTATAGGTGCGGTCACAACACTTTTCGAACTTTCAATTCCACCCTCATGGGTGCGGTTTCTAAAATCTTTTCAAATCTCAAATTCCAATCTACTTTCAAACTTCCAATTTCAAATTTCTATTTCCAAATTTTCAAACTTTCCAATTTCAATTCCATCTTTTCAAATCAAATCAATTTCAAATCAATCTCTTTCCAAATCTATTTTTCAATTCTCTTATTTTGCACTTGCATATCATGCATCATGTTAGTTTCTTTTTAAACATTATTTTTCAAAGTGGATAGGATTGGTCATTAGTTAGTTAAAGACTCTCACAGGTGAATCTAGGGTAGATTGACATGTATGTACTGAAAGGGCGGGGTAGGGTGATAGCTTAGTGCATCTTCCCTACACGTAACCAACCTCCGAACCTAGATCACTGATTTCAAAAACCAAAAAGGAGTTATTTTTCTAAAAAGGGCTAAATGTCTTCCAAAGGTTGCCAAACAACCCATTTTCTTAAAAACTCTCTCTTGAGGAGAAATTTTCAAATCGTTTTCCAAAAACCCTAAGTGTAGTCTTCGGATTATGCTTAGTTTTTAGGTGACCTAACTCACCTTAATCAAGTTAGGTAGCGACTCCGAATCTTTTTCAAAAGCCCTTTATTCAATCCAATTTTCAATTCAAACCTAGTTGCACTCATTCTTTTAGGAGGGTAAGTTCTAACGAGAGAGTACAGCATTTTTCCCACTTGTGTGTGTATTCTTTGAGTGCGAAAAATCTGGGCGCGACAGATAGCTAATATTTTCACAAAGCCACTCAAGTATGATAACTTTGCAAGACTAAAAATAATGCTCAAAATGACAAAGGCAGAAGAGTCAAGTTTAAGAGGAGATGTCAAAAAAATAAAGAAAGTAAAAAGAGGTAAGCTTGACCATTTCCACAGCCACCATAAGCATAGTCCCTTCATGTGCAAAAAATACTCTAAGTCTAGCACCACAGGCCTTCAAAGGAATAGTGAGTTAAGTCTCTAAAGGAATAGTAATTCAAGCCTTTAAAGGAATAGGGAGTCAAGCCTCCACAAGAATAGCAGCATTATATGTAATGCGTATAAATAGAGGCTGTAGGTGTAGTGTTCATTGTGTGGTGTGGAGTGCAGAAACAAGAATTGTAGTGAGCAAAGTAAGAGAGAGAAAATTACTCCTTTGTGTAATTCATTGAGTTTTCAATCTAATTTAATACTTTGAGTATTCAATATCTCTCATCAAAGGATAACAACCAGTGACCTTATCAAGTCCACTCCACCCAACAATTATTAATGACAGGTAATGCAACTATCCAGGATTTGCAAACATTAAGCATGCAATTAGAAGCGTCTGTAAAATATAATACTTGCAATTATTAAAAAGATTGTAATTCTTTTGAGCAGTTATATCTTGATGGCTCATTCAATATTTTTTATAGAGTTAACTAGTACAGCTCTTTAGGTATATCTCTCCCCTAAAATGACCATATGTCATAATAATTTCGAACAATGACAGGAACCTATCTAAGATCTATGACCGATTAAATTTTTTATTTTTTCTTAATAGACCTTTCTTTTTATACTTTTGTTTTGTTCATTTTAATGACCAAACCATTGGATCTCTTATAACAATAACTATCCAATTTATGTTTCTTGTCTTGTTCTCCACCCCCCCCCCCCCCCCCCCCCCCCCCTTTTTTTTTTTTTTTTTTTCATCTAGAAAATTTGCTCAATTATTCTATTCCTAACTTATGGGTAGTCAGTGAAATTTTTTCGAAACATTGGATATTTTGATAGAATCATAGAAAAGGAATTTTTTCGTCTTAAAATTTGAATAATATTCATTACTTAAAGCGATTCTTTTGGGCATACCTTTCGAAATGGAGGTGCAGTCCCAATGTACTTCTCAGCAGCATCCAAAGCGGTTAAGCCCCCATCGTTCAATAACTCTAGATGAACTCTCTTGTCCCACGTAAGAGAATTGACAATCTTAGGTTGCCAATGTATCGCAGCCAAATGTATTGGGGTATTTCCTTTCTCATCTTTTTCATTGATAAGCTTTTCAAGCTCGCATGTTTTGAGCACATACTTAGCGACATTGTCTTTTCCTCCCTTAGCTGCCACATGAAGGATATTCTGACCTTGTTTGTTGAGCAATTCTCTTGAATCTGGGCAATATCGGAGAAACTCTTGAATGATCTTAATGTGGCCTCTGCTGGCAGCCATGTGAATTGGAAAAAAGCCAGTTTGATCCCTTTGATATGTGCCTTGAACAAATTTGTCTAGTAAGTAGCAAACTCCATCTAAATAACCAATTGATGATGCATAGGATAAGGGACTCCTCCCTTCTTCATCGGCCGCAAGGATGAGACTTGGATTCTTGCTCAATATCATATCAAGGGCTTCTGTTATTTTGAAAAGAAGACAATTCAAAAGGAAAAACCAAGAAAAAAGAATTAAAACCACAAAATCAAAACGAAAACATTGCTTGGCAAGAAGAAATATGCATTACCGGAAGGACGATAAAGGAAAATGTGTGTCAAAATTAAGTTGTAAAGAAAAGCACTTTTACAACTTAGGTCTTACCATGAACTATTTTTTTTTTCTTATAAAGATCAAGTTGAAAAAAATGAATTTATGAAGACAGGATTATTTGCATTTTCGTATGTGAATCTATAAAGAAAGGCTAGATCTGGCTGTCAGAACAGGTAACACACTTTTTCCTAGTAATGGGCATGTACGGGAAAAAACCTTTAAGCTTCCCATTAAGTTCAATCACTTCTCATATCCATTATTAAGCTGCAAAATTCTTATTTACCTTTGTGATAGACAGGTAAGTACAGTATTACAACTAATGCATTCCAAAAATCTGACCATGCTTAAGACTTTTGTGAAATTTTCGGCAAATTTTGGATTTGAGAAGGCCCTTGAGACCAAATTATGAAATTCTTAATCTAAGAAGCAACGACACGAACGTGACGACGAGAAGATTTTAACAAATGCAAGACATTATATGGCATGGACATTGCAAAAATATATATTTTATATATTATACATAAAAATATTTTACTCAAAAATAATAAAAAAAATTACAAGATAATACTACTAAAATTAAAAAATATATATTTCATAATTTAAATGTTTAATTAGGTGTAAAACATAATACATTTATTTTAAAATCAGTTCTCAAGTTATTTTCTTTAAACTTGCAACATGTTTTATGTGTTTATGTAAGGGATCTAGGTGTCCAAATAACGGACACATGTGTCCCCAAGTGTCCGAAGTGTGGTTAATTTTTTTTTAAAAAAAAATATGACATGTTTGGACCCGTGTTCGACCCATGTCGGAGAGTGTCTGATTAGTATCGCGTCCAACAAACATGACACATTCTTAGAGTATCCGTGCTTCTTATAGCTCTTAATTAATGTAATTAAATGGTAATGAAATTCTTAGTTAATGTATGTGCACTTTATAACTCAATTTGTGTAATAATTAGGGATTTACTTGGCCAAGTTAAGCTGGTTTTCAAAGTGACTATGTTATTAAAATATCTAGCTAGTTAAAATTACAATTCCTAACAATTTCAGAAGGTGCATACATCATAGCTCTACAACAAGGGATCAATTTGTCTCTTAACATTTAAACCATAGCAACTGAACCAAAAAAAAAGAGTTACCTTTGTTCCTTCCTCTAATGGCAGCGTGCACAAGTGACCTGCCATTCATCCTATCATTTGCATTTTCACTGTCAATAGCAAGTGGTTCATTTTCCATCATAAGCTCAACAAGATCTGCACATCCTGCTTCGGCAGCCATATACAAGGGAGACTTTCCTTCTTTATTCAAACAAAGTGACACTTCTGGATGTTCCTCGATCAAGAAACGAGTCACCTCTTTCTGATTCTTCTCCAATGCCAGATGCAATGCAGTGTTCTTATCTCTATTCTGCTCCTTCTGTAAGTCTTTGAATTCTTTGCCATTCAGAGAACAAACCAGCAACCTTACTGTGGATAGATGCCCTGCTCTTGCGGCTAGATGGAACGCCAGGTCACCACTGGAGTTCTTAACCTTGACAAGATTATGACAGTTATGGAGGATGAGCTCGATCAACCGGTCATGACCTAAGCCCGCTGCGATGTGAAGAACAGTGTTTCCTTGAGGGCTTACTTGGGTCATAAGGCAACTTTCTGTATCTTCCAATGCTTGGATGAAGCCATCTTTATCCCCAGCTGTTGCAGCCCTGTATAATTCCGGGTTCATTGATTGAGCAATCTCATTATTCGGGTTTGATTAGTTATTAAAGTCTAAAGGCTCACCGGAGTTTTGGGTGGGAATGGCAGCTGAATCATCAGAGACAGAACCCTCTTTGTCTCTATACATTTGCCTCTCTTCTTGCACATCTATCTTCAAATCAACATTAACTGCTGTTAATTTTCCGTGTAGCGAAGGTTTAATGGGCAAGAACTTGGTGAGGACCTTCATTTCAGCTGGGGAGGCACACATTGGCTTCAATGATTCGGAGCGTCGTTGAGGAGAGTTTGGAAGGGATTCAATGCCAGATCTGCCTCCTGGTGGTGCCTCCTGAGGGGTGCCTGAATCGGAGCCGGTAACATTTAGAGTTGTCATATCTGGGTTGTTTAGAAATTGTAGACGAACAGAAGCTTATGCTTTAATGGATGGGGCTTGGAAACTCCAAGAATTGGTTAAGGAGTTTGGAGAGAGATAATGCAAGATAACCTGTTTGATGAATATATCCAAGCGATGCCCAACCAGAGAGATATCTAAATTAGGTTTAGGCTTCTTCGCCTCCTAATAATATTGTGGCTGACAGCACATGCACCAGAGGCTCACACCAAAGATGATTTTGTTTTGGAAAGAATTGGTACTTTTTTATTTATTTATTTATTTATTGTTACAGCTGTTCATCCTTGATCGACCAATCTCTTAAAAAGTATGAATACTTAGGGCTTACACAAAAGATGACTTTGTTTAGAAAAAATCTAGTAATTTTTTTTTTTTTGACAGAATGTCTACATCTTTTATTAACTACTCTAAAAAAAAATTAATATTTGCCTAACTTAAATTTTCTTTTGGTGATTTGGTAGGATAAAGCCAAAACCTACGTTAAATTGTAAGCATCAATGAACATCAACCTGGATTCTCGTTTAATGAGTTATATAGCACTAGTGTTCTGTTAAAAGTGCAATAAATGTTTCACTTTTAGCCAAACCTTAGTCCCTAAGTTTAAAGATTTATATTTCGACTTTTTGGCTAAAAGAACCAAGTGCCCATCAAGAAAATACTAGTACTTCGCTTTAATTTACATCTTTGACTTTTTGTGGCACAGACACGAGAGAGAGAGAGAGATTTATTTTGCTTTTCTTTCTTTATTTCTTTCTTTCATCCTTTCTTTTTTGGTGGGCGTGGTTGGGAGAATATCTTCAACTCTCTTAAAATTGATTTGTTTGAATTTTATGTACTAATCTAACCCAAAAAAAAAAAAAATTGATTTGTCCAAATTCAACCAAAAACTAAAAAACTTCAAAATGCATTTGGTTCAAGATCCTAAACGAAAGAACATATGTAAAATTTCCCCATCTTGTGTTTTTTGAAATGAGAAGGAAAATACAACTCAATTAAAAGGATTAACCGTACATTTTCCATTATCGAAGGCTAATGACATCATTCAAATAAAGTTGGGTTAATTACATATTGCATCTTTGTATTTTATTCCAAATTTACTTCAAAATCTTTATTTTTATTTGTAACAGTTAAATCCTTATACTTTTAATTTATTACAATATCAACCTTTTATTAACTTTTGTCTAGAAAATAGACACAAATTTTGCATGTAACAAGCATGTGATTTTTTCTAAGAGAAAATTCAGCTCATTTATCATCCAAAGGCTCATGCATATCACACCTGAATTGAATTATTGGCTTTTACATAAAGCCTAATAACATTATATAAATCATCTAGTTAATTACACTCTTCAGTTTATAGTGATTTAAGTTGAATCTATAGTTAAAAGGGGTAGAATTTTATATATTTTCCCTCTTAAAAAAGATCACATGCTTGTGTAACTTTTGTATATTTCTAACAAAATGTAGTAGAAGGTTGACATTGCAAAAAAATCAGAAGTATAAGTGCTTAACTGGTATAAATAAAAATGAAGGCACTAAAGTAAAATTTGGAATAAAGTACAAAACTAGAAAGTGTAATTAACCCAATAAAGATTTACTATTCAGCTATTAATGACTAGTTGTTTAAGGGAGAAAACTTATTCAACCAAGTTTTTGGTTGGAGAAAAGGTGGAGACAGGAAAATAAGGTGTATAAATATGTCTCACATTAATATTCTATTTTTTCTATATTTCCTTTTCAACCATGATCCATTTTGTGTCTATCCAGTTTTACCCTGGAAAAAATTCATTCTGATTAGAAGATATTAATTCCAGTCACTTTAGTTACTGTGGTGGAGTCATCAGTGTAGCAAGCGACTGAATTAAGGAAAAAATTTTGTGAGGAAATTTTTTTTATCAAAACTTGAGAGCCAATGAAAACAAGCGACTTGTCATAATCACGCGTATTGAGTTACTAACTCAAAGAGACTTAACTCTGTGTTGATTAAGTATTTGTTGAAAGAAAAGAAAAAAAAAAGAATATGAAATTACATCTTATGTTTTGTTGTTAGAGAAAGTGGAAGCTAAAATAACGTAAAGAAAAAATAAATAAGAATTTAAAAACTCTTATTTTATTTTTTTTCTTTTTTCTTGATAAATCTAAATTCCAAACATAGCATAAAGGCTATATTATTGCCCTTTGGCAACCTCCAGATGTGAAACTTTATTTTCATAGGTTGAGCAAAAGGGGAAGAGGGAAGAGTTGAGGAAAATGTCCGTGTTTGACTATCGGAAAAAGATTACTAAGAGAAATTTCTGGGTTGATTCAAAGCCGTACATACAATCCGAACCTTGCCAAGTAGGAGGAAACACTAGTAATTGCAGAGCATTTTGTTGTCCGAAATCAAGTTTGATTTTTGGCTTAAGTCTTTGCCCAGTCCACTTGAGTTTTATAGCCCCAATTTCATATATATGAAGTTTGACTCATGTTTAATAGACAAGCTGATAAATAGGATTTGCAGATTTGTCGCAAGGCAGCAAAGCATATAAAGCCACTTTTGGAGAAGTTTTTCTTTCATTTGCTGGTAATTAAAGAACTATTTCTTCTACAACCTTGTTCCTTTCTTCAAACGTAACGTTTGAATACACAGGAGAAAGAGTGAAGGAAAGTGCAGGGGAAAGGGAAGGAAGGAAGGAGGGAGAAGAGGTATCTCTCTTCCTATACTAATTAACCAAAGAGAAATAAGAGCAACATTTCCTTCCTCGTATATGGTTAGCCAATAATTATAGAGGCAAGGGAGGTGGAAGAAAAGTGTTCTAGTCTTTCCTTGCCATCCCTCCACATACTTTTCCTCCCCAACAAAAAAAAAAACAAATAAATAAAGAAGAGAAAGAAGGACGTGGTAATTACTCTTTTCATGATCATATTTGGAAATAATATTTTGCCATCACTTACAAATGAAAATCTTATCAATCTCAATATTTGCAACCATAAGAATACAGAATTTTTTTTCTTCCAAAAAGGCCATAAATTATAGTGATGGAATATCTTATGTGATGGAATATCTTATCCATTGGATTACTCTTTTCCCTTTTGCTATTTTAACGTTGGTCTGATCATCTTTAGATTAAACTAAGCTATAATCATGACTCATGACTACTCATGTGGCCGCTTCCCTGCAAGCTGTGTAACCCCTATTCCAGCCGCCACCAACCAATACAACCACGAAAGGCCGTGCATGCGCCAATTGACTATATATATGCCATTTCTTTCTACCCATGCATATATTTAGGCCGTGTAGATCAAGGATTTGATGATTAAAAAAAAAAAAGAAACAAAAAAATGTGAGGAAAATTTTTTTTGTTTTCTTTTCTCTTACATTTTGTTTTTGTTTTTTTTTTTTTTTTTTTGTTGATAAATTTGGATTTCAAAGACAGTATTTGGGTATCCTTCTCGTGGATACCATTGGATATTCTTTTCAACCTATGTAACGTTTATATCATTTTAGCAGGATATCTGGTCAGGTATTGACCGCGGGGGGGGGGGGGGGGGGGGGGGGGGGGGGGGGGGGTGTCAAGAAACAATGAAGTATCTTCATATCTTAATCAAAACGACAATGAAGTATCTTCATATCTTAATCAAAACGATGGAATTAATAGTTATTATTTGTTAGGCTGACTCGCACATTACTTTGTAGTTTCCTTTGAAATTTCAGCTTTCCCCATATACTTTCATGGAATATTTGGATCCATATTCGAGATTCAAGTGGTTTTAAGATTCTAAAAGACCAGCGTTAGTTCAAGTCCACATTTAGGAATATATAAATATATGCATTTTTTAAAGGAAAAAAGCAGACAGTTCTAGAGAGATGACACACTTAAATAAGCAAGCAATCAAGTAACTTCTTCCCAATTTGGAATAAGAAAATTCATTAGAGCTTATTATATATTTCTGAGAGACAGAGACTCAGAGAGAAGTGAGCCATTCCAGAAATGTCAGTGCCCATAGGTCCTGGTTTGTTGGAGGAAGAAGAGGAGGAGGAAAGCTATGGGACGGCCGAGTCCATGGACCCCGAACTCTACCGAGCTACTACAGAAGGCGATATTCTTGAATTCATACGAGCGTTGGAACGAGCACCAACCGATAGGCAATACCGGCCACCGGCAGCTTGTGTCCAAAAAGGCCCCCAGAAGAACACTGTTCTTCACATTGCAACAAGCTCCGGACACTACGAGATTGTCAAGCTTCTCTGCAAGGACTTACCCTTCTTTGTCGGGGAAAAGAATGCCAAGGGCGACACGTCACTCCATATTGCAGCTAGAGCCGGTGACGCCTTACTCGTCAATCTGTTAATCAATGCTGATTACAGAGAAGGCGTTTTGGAAGAGAAGAATGACGAGGGTAATACCGCTTTGCACGAGGCATTGGTTTTTCGTCATGAAAAAGTCGCTCGGATTCTGATTGATAAGAATCGGAACATGTCGTATTCGGTTAATAAGGAAGGGAAGTCTGTGTTGTATCTGGCAGCAGAAGCTGGATACGTAGCTCTTGTTAGGGTTCTTATGGAGAATCCAGCAGGCATATGCAGTCCTGAAGGGAGGTTCAAGAAAAAGTCGCCAGTTCATGCCGCTATCCTTGGAAGGAACATAGGTAATGAATGAATATTCATCCTTTTCTCTCTTCTCTTTCTTTTTCCCTTATTTTCTCGGAAAATGGTAGTTTTTAATCACTTTTTTTCATCCAGGTGTAAGGGTAATTGCTATTGCTTTTTCTTTTTAAGAAGAACTTCATGCATGAGCTAACATACAAGCATATAGGATGTTGCCACGTAAGTGATGTAAGAAGAAAGGTTGGGAAATTAATTAATATAATGTTTATCTAATCTTTGTATAAGAAATCTGAGTCTTCGCAGCTACTGTCTTTGAATATGGGCTAGTATCAAATTTTGTTTTTGAGTGTGCGACTATCTTTCGGTATATATTCTTCAGGTTATCATAACCAACCAACTGCATTATATTCTTCATTTTTTTTGCAGGGTTAATTTTATCTCCTATTTTAGGATTTTCTGAAAATTTGACTGATTAGAAACAGGCATGCATGAATGTTTTTTAATTAAAGAAAATAATACTTGTATTTTCTCACGATCCGTCTCATGAAGAAAAATATTTAGGAGACTCGGTTGACTTCATGTCTTCAAATAAACTTTTTTTGGATTGAAAGGAAGTACCGTGGACTAGAGTTCTACCAATTTTTATATATGTCTGAAGTGTTTGACCACTTGATCAGCACCGTTGATTGAAGGATAGAAGTCGTCCCGTCGAGCTAATTTTGTTACTTTGATCTATCCAATCTACAACATCAAGTGTAGCAAATAATCTGTATTAAATCTACATCAAGTGTGCATGGAATCTGCTCCAACCCCTATGTTTGAGTTTACGTATGCACTGACATCTTTCTCCAGACGTCACAGTCAGAGCCTTCCCCATCCCAGAAAATAACAGGAAGCCTCCTTGCTGGCCTCTGGTTCCAAACAACCACGACAATCAAATTAAAAAATTATTTTATATGCTTTTCATTTGCATAGGTTGAGTCAGCAATGGACAGGAACCAATATTTGGAAGCAGAGTCAATAAGAAAACGTAATATATAGTTGGGAATGTAGCTTCTTGGAAGTACTGATCGGTTTCAAACACAATTAGCTCTTTCCACACATGTTCATGTACGTCACCAATGATGTCCAAGCAAAAATAGTCTGTATAGAGTGAAGACATGAGTCATATGGTCTTGGACATAGCATAATGGTCAAAGAGGATGACTTAATTAAAAAATATTCTGTAGAACTGTATTGTTAATTTAAAACTGCTTCGCCTAGATACGTAACACTATCCATGGGATGATTGTGTCTACGAAAGATATTCAAACAAAAACTATTAGTATGCATACATGGCAAAATGGTGTGCTGTAATTCCTGAAGCTAAAGCTGGAAGAAATCCACTGGAAGTCTCTTTCTTTTCCCATGAAATGGGTTAGACTTTTCGCACTCCTAACACTACACTACCTTTCTTTGAATTAAGCAGATGTCCTGAAAATGTTGTGGGAGAAAGACCAGTCGTCCTTCAACATAAGATGTGAGGAAGGGGGTAATGTTCTTCACTGTGCTGCATCGGCAGGTTATCTTGAAGGGGCCAGTTTCTTGCTAAACAAATCCTCTAATGCTGCTTACCAAATGGACAAACACGGTTCCTTTCCCATTCATGTAGCATCCAGCAAAGGACATATCAACATAATCGAAGAGATGCTTCAACAGTGCCCTGATTCAAGGGAGCTACTCAATTTACAAGGTCAGAATATCCTTCATGTTGCAGCCAAGACTGGAAAAGCCAAAGCAGTTGGGTGTATGCTCCAAATGCCCGAACTGGAGAAGCTTGTAAACGAGAGAGATGGCGACGGAAACACTCCTTTACATATGGCCACCATTTGTGGACATCCGAAGATTGTGAGCACCCTAACGTGGGATGACAGGGTGAAGCTAGAGCTCGAGAATAATGGCGGGTTGACGGCACTTGACATTGCTGAGGAAAATATGGAAACAATGGCATCTTTTCCGAAGGTATGTGATATACAAAGTAGCTTGTGATCATGGTAACCAGTAATCGATTTGGTAACACAAAGCCCGTCCTCATGTCGAGGCTCCCTTTCAATATAACTACAACAATTTACAATATAAAAGCATCACCAACCAACCAGCTCCGTAAAATAGCTAGTCAAAATATATTTTAAAATTTAAGTATCTATCTTAGCTAGTTACTTTTTAAAAATTCCTTTAATCATACTCTTTATTTTAGTTAGCTACTCACAAATTATTCTCTTTTTTTTAACAATTACTTAAGGAAAATAGGACCCCAAAAAAAAAAAAAAAAAAAAAAGAGGAGAGAGATTTGTGAAATAATATTATTTCAAGTTTAGAGAGCCATTTTTGACTCTCCACCTTTGGAGAGTTAAAGTGAGACTCTTTAAAATAAAGAGTCATATAGAGAGCCTATTAGAAGGTTATTTTTGAGATCTAACTCTCTAAAATAGCTAAAAAAGTTACTTTAGAGAACCCTTAGAGATACTATAATATGATATAGAGATTCTGTTATCTTTCTTCTTTTTATACTTATTCTAACATGATATGGCAGCCACTCTAACAATTTCTATTGTGCAGCGGTTGACATGGATGGCCTTGAGAGTTGCCGGTGCTCCGCGAGCTCCCCATGCAAAGGTTGCCAAACCTAGAAATTCAAGGGTTGGAAAGGATCCAACAATGGAGAACTACAAAAACAAAGTCAATGTAGTTTTATTGGTGGCAACGCTCGTTGCAACCGTGACCTTCGCTGCTGGTTTCTCCATCCCGGGTGGTTTCAACAATTCCGGCGCCTCAGACCAAGGCATGGCAACCCTGCTAGCTCAAGTGAAGTTCCAGGAATTCGTGATCTGCGACACTATAGCTATGCACAGCTCCCTTATAGTCACGGTCACTCTCATGTGGGCGCAAATGGGAGACCTTAGCTCGATGCACGTTGCATTAAAACTGGCATTGCCACTGCTGGGAATAGCTCTTGCTATGATGTCGCTAGCTTTCATGGCTGGTGTATACCTAGTAGTGAGCAAACTGAGTTGGCTTGGCAGTGTTGTTTTGATTATGGGCTCAAACTTTGTCATCACACTCGCAGCGCTATTCCTACCTCTCTGCTTCTTGGGTTCATCGAATTACCTTATCTTCCGACATATCTCTTACTATCCGTTTCGTCTGATGCTATATGCCTTTGGAAGCTATACTGAGCATGGTGATATGGAAGAGTAAGTTGCACTTGAAATAGTAATGTTGTGAATATATGTAGCTAATTGTTAAATAAGTGTGTTGGCCAATGATCCGTTGGTCTGATGGGAATGTGGCTGGGCGCAAAGAGACTTCAGTAGAAAGAAGTCGAGGAGTTCAAAATTCCATGGGGCGCCATGGGTACTGGTTGTATATTAAGAAGAAACAGGTGTAGTGTCATCTGTGCTAGTGTGCGTATATATACATATATGTATGTACATCTTACTGTGGATAACATTGTATATATATAATATTGCAAGAAATACGCGTTTTAGTGACAAAACAATTCAGTCACCATTAAAGAAGTGAGTCACTAACGACTTCTTTAGTGACAAAAGATGTTTGTCACAGGTTGTCACTATAGCCTCACGGCTAAATGTATAATGTGACAAAAATTAGTTTCATCTCTATTTGTTCCATTTTTAGTGACAATGGTCTTCCATCACAAAAAACAAATATTTGAATTAGTGACAAAATAATATGGTGACTAAAATGATCCAAATTTATCACAGAATGCCTATTTTGTCACTAAAACTCAGTTTATTGCCATTTGTCTCAGAAAAGTTATTTCTTTTAGTAACAAAATTTTGTCATCGCAAAATGGTTCACTCACGTTTTTATTACAATAGGTAGGTAATAGTTTGTAAAAGTTTGTTTTAAGAAGACTTTCCTTGATTTTATTTCATCAACAAACTCCTCTACTAAAGAATATCTTCCTATTCTTTCTTGTATAAGTGGATTAAAAATTACTTTTCCAAGCAAAACAATTACAAATATCCATAGAACATGAAAATAAAATTTATCAATACTATAGAAGAAAATTATACATTGCGTCTCATCATGTAAATATAGGATGGAACAAATAAAATGAAATCATATCCTTGTAATACAAATTATTAGAGAAAAAGATTCAATTAATCTTTGATACGCTGCACCATGTACAAAAGAAGTGGCCGCTGGGATCATCCTTGCAAGACCCAGTAATTTCTGCAGTGCTTTTGCGATCACGTATACACGCGACTCATATTGGACCAATGTATGTAGATTCAAAAAAGAAAAATAATTATTCATACTACACACGCCCCAGCAAATAAACAAGGCAGAAAAGGATAAGAATCAAAGAAGTAATACAAAATTTGGTCCTAGTTTGAGTTGTATGGTAAACAACCCCAAGTAGTTGGGAAAAAGGCTGAGTTGAGCTATGGAGTTGTATAGACAAAAAATTCTACAGCCAACCCTTAAGTAGAAGGGTTCAAAGGGTTTGTGTGGTTGCCAGTGCTGTTCTAGTTGTATGAATCAAGATATATGAATACACAAACACAAAGAAGGAACTGCACTAAAACAAGAATTTCCATAGAAATATTTAATGCAAAGTATGAATATGAAATAACTAATCATAGGCTAACAACAAACTTCAATCTAAAATTGCCTTCCATTAGAGAGACACACAAATTAAACTAGGGATATTGCAAGCTTCCAAATGTTCCAAACCCATTAGTATTGCAAATTAATAAAAAAAAAATGGCAATAAAAAACAGAAACCTGGGGTAAAGAGGTTTAAATTTGATCTCCATTGCCACAATTCATTGAGGGCAACTTGATACATAAATCCCAAAGCTTGACAGCCCCATCACGAGAGAGAGAGAGAGAGAGAGAGAGAGAGAACTAATCTGCCTGTTTCTGAGCTTACATAAAGCAGGGGTGGAAATTCATTTCTGGCCATTAGATTCCGATAAAAACTTGTCATTAAAGCATTAGAAGAAAATTTAGCTCGAATTGCACTAACCATAATTTCTTTGATGTTTATATAACCCAAAGCACAGTAAATTGCTTTTTGACAGCTCGAAACCCTTGCTCTAAAACAATATCCTGCGTATACACATAATTATTCAACGCTAGTGTTCTATGACAAATGGTGCAATGCACGGCTTAACAACTATCAGAAAGGCATTAGAAGAATCACAGGACTAAAACCACGCGACCTTTGACATTCAGAAAAGAGTACTTCATTTGTTTATCAAAATAGAGGGCATGAATACGTGCAAAGTTTATCGAAACGTTAGAATGGACTTGCTGAAAAATTTAAAAACGAGACTTGAAGAAAAATGAAACCAGATCAAGTAATCTCTGTTTGAAGTAGTCAGATGATTTGTTACTTATTTCTTATCTTGAGTTCTTACTCGAAATGTACCTACATTTCTTTCATTCGTTCCAAATTTATTGCTTGTCCACATGGTAAGACAGTTATATCCTTCGTCATATCAAATAAAAGTTGCAGATTGCAATGTCCCATTTAGAATAATAGATTTCCATTATGTTATAGTTTTACTTATCGAAAAAGAAAAAAAAGAAAAAAAAAATAGAGCATTATGTTATAGTTTCATTTACCTCAATGCCAAATGGACAATTATGGCGCATTGCTCTTTCCACACATGGTGAGCATCCTTGATCAAGTTTGAATAGCAACATCCTGCCATAACCCATACATGACCTCAATATAGTGCTTTGCAGGGCGGCTTAAGTATTAAGCAAGCAAAGGCTTTAGCCCCCCACTTTTTAAAGCCCTTAAATTTTTCAGAAATCCTATATATTATAGTTAAGACTATATAATTTGAACATTAGGGGAAAGAAAAAAAAAAGGCCTCAGTTCAAGTGTGAAAAAGGCCCACAACAAAAATACATAAAACCACAGTCCAAATGAAAAGAAAGACCCATAAAAAAATAAAAGAAAAAGTCTCAGTCAAAATAAAAAAAGGTTCATAATAAAAAAAAATTACTGAGATCAATTACATTAGTTAACTTAAAATTTTCTTTTAAAAATATAACAACATATAGTTTAATCAATGTAAAGAAGGTCAAAAGCTTAACTTGTACAATTATCTAACTTATAAATGTTCAAAAATTTAAGCTCTCAACACACTCTTTTTTTCTTGTACAAACATAAATTTTCAAACTGAAAAAGAAATTGAAAAATCTTAACAAAGCATCATCAAACGTCTTATTGAGGTTAATTTTTTGAATTCTGTGATAGATCAATCTTTCTTTGATTTCTTTTTATCAAAATCTATCCAATTTTTTTTTTTTAATTTTGTGAGCTTGTTATCTCAATATTTGTGAAATATTAATTATCTACTAAAATAAAATTTTATCTGTTGCTTGAGATGTTAAATTGAACAAAGTGTATTTTTTTTTGTTATTTGTGAGTTATTTACGGGTAGTCACTACACTAAAAATCAAAAAATCATTTTTTCAATTCATCGTTTCCAATTTTTTTATTTTGTTGGTTTGATTAATTTGGATTGGAGAATAACATTGTACACAATATCAATACAATTGAAATATTTTTTTAAAAAAAAAAATCTCATTTAAAATTATTGCTTTACTATCATGTTATCTTGAGCCGGCTTTGGTGCTTTGATTAAGATAACAGTGGTTAATTTGAACAAGCAACACATGACAAGAACAAGCTATAACCCACACTAGCACCACTACAACCAAGCTTTGAATAAAAAAACCTCTCGTCACAACAAAGAAAATTTTTGTCACTGTCCTTTCATGGATTTCCGCCACCTTGGTATCCCAAGGCCTAACCCAAACCCCACACAAAGGATGGTGCGCATTGTATCCCAAAAAGAATAAACAAAAGGATTAATCAAAAGAAAAGAAAAGAACAGAAAAAGCAAAAGAAGTTAGCCCGCTGCAACGTGTCATGCACCTAGACATATACCCTTACTCAGACAAAGAAAAAGGGCATTACGCTCAACATATTAAGCATAAGTTACAAGAAAATCTCAATGTTTTGAATGCAAATGAGATATGAATTGACACGGTTCCATAAAATGATTAAAATTACAAAGAAAATTGAGAACATTCAATTATTTGGATTCCAGATCTCTGTTCATAGAATATAAGGGAAGCAATCTCCTAGCCAATGAGGAATGGTATTCTTACTGCTACCATGGGATTCTTACTACAAATCAGTTGAGGTTGTCTCCACAAACAGACATAACTGGACATTAGATTGATTTAGATAATGTAACAAATTTGTGCTTAAAGAAACATGTACAAGCTACAGTATCTCTCACTCTTCCTAGGCCTTTCGGACTCTTCTATCTCCTTATGTATTGACAATCTACAACTTTTTCCTCAATGCAATGCTCAAGTAATTTATCTGCAGCAAATGAAGTATGTCAAACCAGCCACTACGATTATATAAATCTGCTCTTTCATGGGGCATAAGACAGGGTAAGTCTGTCCCTAAAACAAGAAAATATTTCAGAACTACAATGAGGACGAAAATCTAAGGAAAATCCTGGCATTACAAGTTTGAACCAAAAGATAAAGTACAAGTCCATAAAACCACAATACTCATCACATTTGTGAATCATCATCTCAAAAGTTTTTAAGAGGGTGAGCAAAACAAAGGCTAACAAGCTTCAATCAATTGTGAATCATCAACTGAGGGAACAAAGAAGAAAATACCTTGTCATAAACCCATTGTTCTTTCCAGGCACAAAAGATCAATATTAAGAGGGGAAAGATTATCTATCTACTCTAAAATATAAAGAGAGAACCTCATTTGGTATCCGCCTCCTTTTGAAATTGTATCACTCTGTGTGACATTAAAATTTCCAAATTAATGTTTTACATTTACAATAACTTCTCTATTCGGGTAAACATGAAAGTTTAAAATAATATAACTGCTCCACATCCTTATTTTTTTAAGGGCTGCAGTTATTTAATCCTTTTGGACCCACCACCTTCAACCCAAATCAATCGATCAGAAAACCATAATCCGAAGGTGTTGACTATAAACATGGTGAAGAATGAAAAAACGCTAGTATTCTCTAATTTTCTGTATTCTTCTGTAAACACGGTGGAAAGTTGCACACGCAATGCCTCTAGTCGACCTTCTATAGAACTTGCAAAATTTCCCTTCTTCGACCCGAGCCAGATCTTGGGAACAGAGTAACTCAGCTGTTCTATATCCCATTTCGGTAAGGCTCATGTTTTCTGTAAATTTCATATTTCGATAATTGCCAGATATTGGTAGTAGAGAATGGCCAGAGCAAGAAAATTTCCTACTTTTGCAATCGTCAGTAATGAGGCAATTCTTTGTGCATGTATAGAGAGATCTAGGGATAGAATAACTAGCAAGCAATTGAAACATATTCCAAATTAGAACTTTCATCAAGCTATGTCTAGTTACAAAAGAGCTTCAATGAGTTTCATATGTTGAAATCCAACCTTTCTATATCGACCACGATGATGAAGACGAAGGACAACAAATTGATTGCAATCGACGAACCGAACAGGGACGCCACTAACGGAGAAAAAATCGAGTGGTCTCGAAAGTGACGATATATATCTGTGATTGAATCTGTGTATGGAGCTAGGGTTCGAAGGCCTTCGAGAAGCTTCGGAAGTGAAATTGATGAAAAGAATACAAATGTCGTGGTCTGCATCTTTGTGATTCCGATCCGAGTACAGAGAAAGAGGGGAAAGAGAGAGGAGAGAGGAGAGGGGAGGGAGGAGAGAAAAACAATGTGTGTGGATCGTTGGGAACCTGGGATTCTGGGAAGTCTGTCGAAGAGGAGAAATTGGCTTTTTGGGAGAGAGAGAAATTGGTTAATTTGAGGTCACAATTTCTTATCTCAAGATATATTGGACGGAATAAAAATTCCTAATATTTTTTAGAGACAAAAATTATTATTCTTTCGTGACTAATACTGTCTGTTTTATACTTGGTGACCAGTTGCCTGCATTGTGATTAAATGTCTAGTTTTAATTTTGTCACTAAAAAATATAATTGTTATAGTCATGGTAGACATTGTACACACACACACACACATATATATATATAGTTTAGTTTTGATGCACTAACAGTGTAAATTTTTTTTACACAAACAATGTATCAAAGTGTGACACGTATCTTTTAGAATTTAAGTACAACATAAATAATTAATATTCTTGGACACATGTTATATTCTAGTACCCGCTTTTGTAAAAAAATTTTACACTGTCAATGTATTAAAATTAAACTCATATATATATATATATACATCTTTCTCGTTTTTTATGCTTGTGGTATGTGGATATTTCATTTCAAGGGTTTAAAGGTCTTATTTGGCTAGTTGTAAGATGTGAACATAAACCAACGAACAAACTGAGCATAAGATGAGATGGTAGAAGAAAAGGGCGGGCAAGTTACAAATTTAGTTGTATTTGTGGAGAACTATTGTAGTTGGGTTAATTTCACCTAGTACCCCTTAGGTTTGGAGTCTTGACAGCAAGACCCACTACCTTTTTAAAATGGACACCTAAACGCCTTGCCATCACGTTCCATCCATAAACGTTATATTTGGGGGTATTTTAGCCATTTTATATGCTATATATATAAAAGTATCTATAAAAATCAGAAACGCAAAAAAACAAAAAAAAAAAAAATTGAAAGAGAAAACAAAGTCTTTACTCTTGGTTTAGAGTGTCAGACCCATCTTATCTCTATCTCTGTCTCTCTTTCTGTCTCTCTCTTTGTCCTTCCTTCCTCACACTTCCTCATGCTTCCCCAGTGACTCCTGCGATGACTACTCCTACCTTTCCGCCCTTCCCCGCCATCCCTTACTCCTTTTATTTTTTTCACTCCCCATCACCACCACCTCCTCGCATCCCCATGCAGCCTTTACCGAACCCACCTCCTCCACCCCTCACGCAGTTGTCACCAACACACCACCTTGCTGCCTCATCTAACCAACATTGCCATCAACACCAACACTTTTTCCCCCACCCCCCATAGAGCCATCACCAAGCAACATCATTGTATCACACTTCTAATTTGCTTCACACCAGCATCGCCACCAATGAGCTATTCGATTGACGCCAGATTTAGGTTTGATTTGGATCAATTGAATTAGGATTTGAATCAATTTCATGCTAGCAAAATTTGGGGGTAGTCAAAAGATTTATGTGGTTAGCATATGCAACAGATTTGGGGGAAAATATTTAGGTTTTGCAATCTGAGTTTTAACAAAATCTAGGTGAAAGCTTTGATTTCGGGCAACATTAATGGCAAACAAAAATAATTGTGGTGATGATGGCAATGATGGAGTTGCTACCAAGGAGTTGGTGGATGGTTAGGTCCAAGGAGAGGATGAAGAGGAGAGAAAATGGTCGCCCAAGTGGCTAGGTTTACTTATTTGCTATTGTTTCTCAATCACCTAGCTAATATATATCACTTGAGTGAGGAAAACATTTTCAAAGTTTGTATTTTCCGAAATTGGAAACATTGCTTAATAGTTCTAGTTTACATTTTGTCGTGCCTCGATTTTCGATCCTGAGTTTGGGTCTTGACTTGAAACAGAAACCCAATATCCTGTCTGTTAGAACTCACCCTCCTCAGGGGACAAGTACGACATGGTTTGAACTTAAAATGCATTTGATTAAGGGCTTTTAGAAAGAGATTTGGAGTCGTCACCTAACTTTGAGAAAGGTGTGTTAGGTCACCTAAAACTAAGTGAAGTTTGAATACTAAACTTAGGGTTTTTGAAAAAGGTTTTTGAAAAAGGTTTTGGAAAACTTCCTCAAGAGAGGGTTTTTGGAAAAACAGGTTAGTTGGTAACTTTTGGAGAATGTTTAAAGCCCTTTTAGAAAATGACTACGTTTTGGTACTCGAAAACAATGATTCTAGGTTTGGAGGTTAGTTACATGTAGGGAAGATGAACGAAGACTATCACCCTATTTTGCTCTTGCGGTACCTACATGTCTAATCATCCTATATTCACTCACTTGAATTTTCAGTTCCTGATTAGTCCACTATGTCCATTTGAAAAGGTTTTGAAAATAGTATTGTCATCACTTTTGGGATGGATGATACACAATGCATTGCGAACAAATTTTGAAAGAGATTTGGGGTTGGATTTTGAAAAGGGGTTATTTGAGTTTGAAAAGAGGTTATGACCGCACCTATAAAGGTTGCTTACGTATCTCGTTTGACAAGAATTAGGTTAGTTGTAGTTCAGACAAGGGTCTAATTGAAAAGAGACTCGTGGGAGTCTTAGAATGTTTTGAAACTTGAACTCAAGAGAGTTTTGATTTGAAATTAGATGTTGGAGCTTTTTTAGAAATAGAACTTGAAAGTTTTTGAAGGTGGGGTTTTGACTTGTAAAAACTTTTGTGAACTTGTCTCGAAAAGGGTTTTAAAAATTGTTTTTTATGTACCTTAAGAAAGCTATGTTGATCTTTTATTGCCTTTGAGGGATTAGCTCTGCGGGAGCTAAACTCCTTCAAGGCTATGAGTTTTGGAAAACATTTTTAGGAAAAAGGGCTAGACCCTTCCCTTAGGGTTTTCGACTTTAGGATTGTGAAACCCTTGTTTGCGTATCTCACTTTATCTTGAACAACCCTAACCATAGAAAGGCTTAGGATTGCTTCCAGAGTGTGATGTTTAGAAATAGTTTTTAGAAAACAGTTTTTCAAAGCATTTAGAGTTTGAAACCTTAATATGAACCTTGTAGGAGTGGAGCTTTGGAAATAGAGCTTTGGAAGGAGAAAACTTGAAGCCAAATCTACTTTTGAAGGAGAAAAAGCTTGGAAACCAAATATGCTTTGAAGGAGGAAGGAAGCTCGGAAACCCAATCTACTTTTGATGGAGGAAGCTCAGAAACCAAATATGCTTTTGAAGGATAAAGCTCGAAAATTGAATATGCTTTTGAAGGAGGAAGCTCGAAAACCAAATCTTCTTTTGAAGGATAAAGCTTGGAAACTCAATTTGCTTTTGAAGAAGGAAGCTCAGAAACCCAATTTGCTTTTGAAGGAGAAAACTTGAAAATCAAATTTGCTTTTGAAGGAGAAAGCTTGGAAACGAAATCTTCGACTTAAGCGTGGGGTGCCATCAGAGATCGCTTTATGCTTGTGATGCTTTTGTCTTGGAATTTGAAGGTGAGGTCATTTGTCTATCTCTGCTTGAGATCTCTTAAGGTTGGAAGATTTGGTGTCGGCTTGACTGTTGAGTTTTGATTTTGGCAAGTATGATAGGATTCTTGTTGACATGTCTCTGGAGGGATTCTACTTCTCTCAAGTTGAGTGTCTTGAGTTGATTTCTGGAGGGAGTGAAGTCTCTTTTTGAAAGGTTTGTGGTATTTGGAAGGTCGAACATCTTTAACTGATTCGTTTTGAATCGATTAACTGGTTTGGAAAGGAGGTGTAAGGTGGGGCATTACCCCAGTTTTTATGGTTTGAAAAAAGGTTGAATCAGGGTTGATTGAGAGGTCGGGGATTGGCGGTTGCCCCATTCTCCTATTCTTGTTGGCTATAGTAGTGTGAGCTCTTTGAGGCATGTGCCGGAGATGCCTAAGCTTACTTGGTTGCGAGGTGACTTTAGCTCCTTTTTATGCTTTACCCCATTCCCTGCTTCCTATGTAAGAAAGAGAGACATAGAGAAAGTTTTTGTATAAAAATGGTTTATCTATGCCAATTCTATTTCGATAAAATGCACAGGTTTTATATAGGAATTGGGGTGAATGCATGTCATGTTTTTGATGAATAGAATTGAGTGCATGCCATACTTTTTGCTGAATGCACAAATTCAATACATGGATGAAGATGGATGTATGCCTTGGGGGTTTCCGCAGGGTTCATGTTCAACTATAAGTGTTATATCTCAGAATCAGGTAGTCTTTTGAACTTCTGTTCTTCTCTCGGGATTTGTCTTTCTAGCTTTACCCTTTTCTTGCCATGTTGTGATAGTGTAAGCACCCCATTTTTGCCCTCTCGGCAATCTCTAGTCTAAAATAATTCTCTAGTAAAATGTCACAATACTACCAAATTCCAATCAAGTCAATTAGTTGTTTCTCGGTCCCATCGGGCCGAATTAAAGCTAAATAACTAAAATGCCCCTAGGCAGTTTAGGTAGCTTCCCAGGATCAATCGATCTCTGAAACTAATGGCAAACATCGTCGGAGTGACAAAAATACTCACAAATTATCACACCGTTGGAGTGGCGGAAACACTCACAAATTATCACACCGTTGGAGTGACGGAAACACTCACAAACTTTCTAATGTAGTTTTCAGAGACCGGGAGGTCTCCAAAACCAATCACCACTATCGGAGTGATGGAAGCACTCACCAACCTTAAACGATTCACTTCTAGAGCCAGCTAGCCTGCCAATGTAGAATGTCTATTATGTCATTGGCATCTAATAGTTTCCCGAGAGCAGGCAGTCTCCGAAACCAACACCAAACTGTTAGAGTGACAGAAACACTAACAAACCTTAAAACCATTGGAGTGATGAGAACACTCACCATGTCGACATGGGTTTTTTCATTAAACTACCCAGGGTTACGGGATCGAATGCGCCTCTTGACCGTGTCACGTTTATCGAAGGAAAAAAGACCTCTGAAGATAAACCTGTCACAACCATCAGAGTGACAGAAACACTCATAAACTAAGGTCAATACTGATGCTTGCTAGCCCATCTTGGTGAAAAATGATAAACCTGCCCCTTGGGCATGATGGCACGTCCTATGATAAAGTGCAAACTCTTGAAGATGATAAGTCCATCCAACTCGGCATATGTTCGAGAAAGTACTAAGTCCTCGAGATGGTAAGTCCACATTCTAAGACTGTCCCTAGATAGTTTGGCATATTTAATATGCTATTCCAGTCAATTTTGGACCAATTTTAGTGATACCCGGTCAAAATAACCAAATTGCCCTTAGGGAGTTCCGGCAAGTTCTTTGAGAAAGTACCAATTCCTCAAGACGGTAAGTTAACCTTCTAGAATTGTCCTTAGATAGTTTGACATGTTCGATATGCCACTCAAATCCATCCTGGTCACATTCCAGCAAGTTTTAGTCAAAATAACCGTTTTGTCCCTAGTGGCCCGGGCACTTCCTAAACCACCCCAACTCTAGGTATCAAACCGACATTCATCGGGAAACTTTGAATGAGTTTCCTGTCCATTTTAAAGCTAGTCCCTTGACTCAAAACACCTATAAGTCAACAAAAGTTTCTTAGAGCGTCTCACAAATGCTCTGTTGGAGTTCTCTTTTTCTTCGATTCCTTGATTAAAATGCATTGTCAAATGACTTGAGAAATGTGTAAATCAAAGAATTTCAAAAATCCTTCCCATAGGTCTTTCCATCGATATGTTTGATTGAAAATATTACTTCCTGACGTATTTGATTGTGTGGCCCAAAAGTTGCTACTTTAAGAGACCCCTAAAGCATCTCACAGACACTTCGCCAGGGTTGCCTTTTTATTCAATTCCCTAATTAAAATGCACCATTAAATGACTTGAGAAATGTGTAAATCGGGAAATTCCCGAAAGTATTTCTAGTGCACTTTCCATTGGTACGGTTCGATTAGAGAGATTGCTTTCTGAAAGCCCCAATCACGTGGTCCTAAAACTGCCATTTCCAGAAATCAACGGAGTATCTCACAGACACTCTGAAAAGTTTATTTTCATGTACACTTCCCAATGAAATATCTCTATGATCCAAAATCCTTTAAAGCTCCCTAAGGGCTCTCGGTTCATGAGAAATAACGGGGGAACCTCATGAAGGTGACCGATTTCCCTAGATCTTGTCTGATTGCTTGAATATCAAGGTGAAGTTGGCATAAAAGTTTTCGGTAGCGGAGCGTATGCTACATGCCCCCAAAAAATGATAAGATCGTCCAAAAATTTGCTTGCCGCCTAAGAAAAGGTAGTACAGGGAGTGCCACATGGCACTCTGCCATTAGAGGAGGACGGCGCACCTAGCCAAAAATTGGACAAGCGCATGTGCCTGTCCAATTTTTGGCTAGGTGGATGTAGGATATGTGCCCAAAGGTTTTTGTTTTGCCTACGAATAGTGGCCTCCTGCCCTGCATATTCCAAATTCAAAAACAGTGGCGAAGCCCTACTAAAATCACCCCAGAACTCTAAAAAACCCTATGCACTTCACCCTCCAAGCATCCAAGCTAGATTCAACCCCTCTCTAGCATATACACTCCACCTTTCAAGCCTTCAAAGCAAGATTCATGCCATTTCCAACCCCTTCAAGCCACTATAAGGTCATTCAAGTCCAATACAAAGCCTCTCAAAGGCCATTCAAGTTCAAGACAAAGCCTTTCCAAGGCCATTCAAGTTCAAGTCAAGTTATTTATAGAAGTTTGAAGGTGTTTTTAAGACAAGGTGGTATTCTCTTTTACATTTTGTTTTGCCCATTCTTCTCTTCTCCCTCTTAGCCAACTTAGGCTATTCGCTATTTTACTCCCTATCTTTTGCCCCCCCTTTCTTGCTTGCTTGAACAAGAGGACCTTAGGTCCATGCTTAGGGAAAGCTTTAAGAGAGGTTTTCAAAAACTCACTATCTTCGTTTTACACCAAATGGTTTTTAAAACCACCATTTTGTAAGCACTCCATTTTTGCTCACTTGGCAATCTCTGACCTGACCGGACTCACATTCAAACTGACATAAACGCATCCAAGCCTAAACTAGCTTTCTAGACTCAATCTAGTTAATCAACCGCTCAGAACCACTATCGCTAGTGTCTGCCATCCTGAAAAGTAAGTGAAGATAAAAGGAATTAATATATGGTATATGCAGTTTCAAAGAAAGAGGTACAGAAAAAGAAAACAAAGAAAAGAAAGAATGACACAAATCTTATTCCCTTACTTCAAACAAAATATATTTTATCAATCAACAAATTTCTTAAACTTGTCCCTGCAAAAGTTTGTCTTCAAAATCAATTCCTAAGGTTCTTAACCTTTCCTTCCAAAGGTTATTTTAAAATCAAGATCGAAAGCCATTCTCAAAATCAAATCTCAAAGGTTCCATTCAAAATCTGTTTCAAAACTTTTCTAGTTTCAAGGTTTTTCAAGCATTTCTTCTGAAGTCTCACTCAAATTCTAAAGGTTTCTAAATTTTATTTTCAAAAAGTCTTACTCAAAATCAATTCTCGCGAGTTTCTAAACTTTTCCTTCAAAAAGTTTTACTCAAAATCAATTCTCAAGGTTTTTTAAACTTTTTCCTTCAAAAAGTCTTACTCAAAATTAATTCTCAAGGTTGTCTAAACTTTTTCCTTCAAAAAGTCTTACTCAAAGTCAATTCCCAAGGTTTTCTAAGTTTTTTCCCTCAAAAAGTCTTATTTGAGTTCCAAATTCCCTAACTTCATCTTCATGAGGTTTTATTCAAAGTCGAGTTCTTCAAACTTTTCCTTCAAAAGTTTCAATCAATTTCAAGGGTTTTTGAACGTTTCCTTCAAAAGTTTTATTCAAAGTCACTTTCAAAGGGTTTTTAAACTTTTCCTTCAAAAGTTTTCAAGGTTTTGTCGTGCCTCGATTTTTTGCTCTCGAGAGGACACAAGTGAGAAATATCCAGTACTCTCTCGTTAGAACTCATCCTCCTTGAAGGACGAGTGTGACTAGGTTTGAATTGGAAATTGATTTGAATAAGGGCTTTTGAAAAAGATTTGGAGTTGCCACCTAACTTTGTTAAGGTGAGTTAGGTCACCTAAAACTAAGTGCAATCCAAAGATTAAACTTAGGGTTTTTGAAAAGGTTTTGGAAAACTTCATCGAGAGAGGGTTTTTAAAGAAAACAGGTTATTTGGCAACCTTTGGAAAGATTTAAGCATTTTTTTGAAAATAACTCCTTTTTTTTTATCTTTTGAAAATAGTGATTCTAGGTTCGGAGGTTGGTTACGTATAGGGAAGATGCATTAAGCCATCACCCTATCTTGCCCTTGTAGTACCTATATGTCTTATCACCCTAGGTTCACTCATTTAGAATATTTGATTATCCAATATCCAATACTATCCACTTTGAAAAGAATTTTGAAAAAAGTTTTGATATGATGCATGACATGCAAGTGCAAGAAAAAGATTTCATTTCAAAAATAGATTTAAAATGGGGATTTAAGATTTGAAAAAAGTTGTGACCGCACCCATGAGGGTTACTTATGTATCTATTTGTTGGGAATCAGGCCATGTGTAGTTCGAACTCGGGGTCCAATTGAAAATAGACACTTTGGAGTCTTGTTTGATTTGAAAAGACACTTTAGAGTCTTTGAAATGTTTGACTTGAAAAGAGTTTGACTTGAATTTTGATTGGAAGATTGGATATTGAACTTTGATTTGAAATTGACCTTAGAATTGACTTTGATTTGAAATTGAACTTGGACTTGATTTGAAAATATTAAGTTGAAGTTTGAAATCAATTTGACTTGAATTAAAGCTTAAAAACCATCTTGGTTTTAGACTTGAGTTTTTAGAAAAGGATTGAAGCTTCCTAACTTTAGGATTAGGGTTGAACTTGAGTTTTGGTCTCATAGGGCTTATGTAACCTAGCATCGAAACTTGCACTCGAAATAGAAAGGTTCGATTTTAGAAAGTTAAATTTTAGGAAAGTTTCAAATTAGGAAAGTTCCAAATTAGGAAAGTTTTATTTTAGGAAAGTTTTCAATTAGGAAAGTTCCAAATTAGAAAAATTTTGAATTAGGAAAGTTCCATTTTAGGAAAGCGTTGATTTTAAAAGGATTTTGAATTTAGAAAGATTTGAATTAGGAAGGATTTGAAATTTGGAAAGATTTGAAAGTTTGAATTTAGGAAATGTTTGAAAATTTAAAATTAGGAAAGAATTGATCTCTATTTCCTAAAGTTGAAGATTGAATTTTATTTCCAAAAATAGAGAATTTGATATGGTTTTCTATTTGGAAAAAAATTTATATGACATGGAATTGGAAAGGTTAAGTTTCGAAAATCTTGGATTTGAAATTCTATGATTTTATATAGAAAAAGAGTTTTGGAACTCTATGATTTTTTGTAAAATAAGAAGTCATTATTTTAAGAAAGGAGTTAAGGTTTCCTAATCATGCATTCTAAGGTTTTGACTTGGACTCCAAGACAATGAGTTTTTAGAAAGTAGATCTTTGAAAAGAGTTTTTAGAAAGTAAATTTGCAAAAACTATTTGGAAAGAGGTTTGAATATGGATCTTTGCAAGTCTATTAAATATCTCACTTTCCTAAAATGATTCTAACCATGGGAAGATTAGAACCATTCTAGGGTTGTGATTTTGACAACAACTAGGATTTGAAATATGGACCATAATGATCACATTGAATGTAACGTCCTCCTAAAACAATCCTAACCATAGATTGACTAGAATAATCTCAAAGATTGCGATTTTGATAAAAATAGTTTAGGGCTTGAACCCAAAGATTTGGACCTTAATGGTCACATTTAATATAACACTTTTCTAAAACAACCCTAACCATGGAATTGCTAGAATCATCCTAGGAGTGTGATTTTAAAAATAAGTTTAAAAGAAAGAGGCTTTGAATGTAAGTTTTGAAAGAGAACTTTAATGCAAGTTTGAAAACAACTTTGAATGCAACTTTGAATGTAATGTATGAACATGATAATTCTAATGCAATAAGGACATGAACATACAAGGTTAAGCTTCACCACATAATCAAGGGGGCCGAACCCACACCATCTTAGGTTGAACTTGAAGAAAGCCCCTAGCACGGTGGCCTTCAACAATTCTTCCTAAGCATGAATCGAGGAGTCCCTTGTTTCAAGCATGCAAGAGGAAGGGGTAGAAGATGAGGATTAAAATAGAAGAAAACCAAGTGGGTTAGGAAAGAGAAGAGAAAGGGGGATTACATAAAAGTAAATAGAAAACCAACCCTGTCTTCTTCTTGCTTTAATTGCTTGGTTTGCTTTGCTTTGCTTGAACCTTCAGAGCTTTGTAGATGCAGTACTTGATCTTCTATGGATGCTTGGAGATTTGTATTTGAGTGTATAAGGCATATAGAGGCTAGGGTTTGAGTGTATGAAGGCTAGGGATTGAAGAGGCTGAGAGAATTAAGGTTTTGAGAGACTTCGAGCTTTGTTTTCGGAGAAATCGAGTTTTTGGACTGAGTTTGTAAACCCAAAATATGCAGAGGGAGGGTCTATATTTATAGGCAAATTGAACAGCAACTAGCGCCTGTTGTAGTGGCGCTAGTGCAAATTTAAACTTGGCACCACTAGGAGTGGCGTCAAGCCATTTATTCGCTTGGCTCCAATACTAGTGCTGCTACTTCCTTTGGGAAACTTTTAAGGTGGCAAGAAATAAATATTTGACCCTTGGGAGGCAAGATAGAAGATTTGGGTGCCTTTCCTAGTGACTATTATGCAATTTTTGGCTTGGCTCTACTAAGAGCGACTCTGGAAAGTCCAGGAATGATCCAGAAGGCTAGGGATGGATAGGAACCCTTGAAAAAGTGTCCCAGAGGTAACTGGCTTTAGAAACAATGCCGGGATAGTTGAAAAGGCGACCAACCCACCAGGGGCAAGACGGTCATTTGAACTAGGAAAACACTGGAATGGACCAGGAGTGACTTGTGAGGAGGCTTGAAGGTTGGAAAAACTATTGAGAAAGTTCTGAAAGATTACCAGTTTGATACCCAGAGCCGGTGTGATTGGAAAAGGCAACTGGCCCACTAGAGGCAAAATGGTCATTTTGCACTGGGCTTACCAGAATAGACTCAAAATAGTCTGGAAAGCTATTAAAAGGTTGGAAATACTATTAGAAGCATCCTTGAAAGGTAACTAGTTTGATACTCAGAGTCGATGTGGTTCTCGGTGGCGATCAGATGCCTAGGGGCAAACTAGTTATTTTGACCGGATGCTCTCGAAATTGACCCAGAAGTGACTGGAAGGCACTAGAACATGCTAGATTATCTATGGGACAATCTTAGAACGATGGACTTACCACTCTGAGGACTTAGGTGCTTTTCAAAGAAGCGTACCGGAAGGTCCTAAGGGGCAATTTGGTTGTTTTTCATCAGAGTGGGCTAGCAGGCACTGGTATTGATCTAGGTTTTGAGTGTTTCCACCACTCTAACAGTGTGTGACGAGTTGGTTTCCAAAGGTATTCTATTTTTCGATAAATGTGCCACGGCCAAGAGGCATGTTCGGTCCCTTGACATAAGGGTTTGTTGGCAATTCCTAATGTTGACCTATTTACGAGTGTTTTCATCACTTTGACGGTTGCGTCGTTTATGAGTGTTTTTGTCACTTCGACCGTGCGCGTTCATTCCAAAGAATGCTTGATCTTGGAAAGCTGCTGGATGGTCTTACCATATGAGGGATCAACTTGTTTGAAAGACGTGTCGAATAGCGGATATTCTACATTGGTGAGCTAGCAAGTGCCAGAAGTGAACCGCTCTACCATCTTGGGGACTTGGGTTCTGTCCTGGTCGATAGATTTGAAGGGACTTATTGTTTTAAAGAATTTTCTTGACAAACGTGCTGGACTAGATAGACTTACCGTTTGAGAAATTAACTTTCTCAAAAGACGTGTCAAATTGAGTTTGATTGGTCTGTACTGGAATTGGAACTGGAATTGAGGTTGAAATAGGAACTTACCGTTTTTAGGAAGATGCACTAACTAAAATTGGACCGAGTAATACCTTAAGAGTATTTTGCCCATTGTGCCTCTATTGGGCTCGGTAGGCTCGCAGAGCTATTGATTAACTGGATTGAGTCTAGAAAGCTAGTCAGGGCTTGAATATGTCTGTGTCGGTTTGATTATAAATCCGGTCGGGCTGGAGATTATCGAGTGCTCAAAAATAGGGTGCTTACCCCCTCTTTTTCTGTCTTTACTTGCCGAAGGCAGAAAATAATAAAGTAAGGATCGTATGTTGACCGCAAGGCAATCGGAAGGAGGGAACTTAGAAATTTTGAAGATTGGAACTTGAAAATGGCAAATTGGCCCAAGGGGGCCTTCTAAGTTGAATGTTGGCTGGCAAAAGGGCAAAGTTGCCCATAATTTGACTATGGAGCCACTAGGAGTGGTGCCAGGCATAAAAATGCCTTGGCGCCACTGTTAGTGGCGCTAGGCTTGAGAATTATAACCATAAATACTTTTGGTTCCAGGCTTACAGGTTTGTGAGAGATTTGTAAGGTTTGAGAGCTTTTTTTAGATTTTTGCAAAGAGAAACCTTTGGGCATTGATGGAGTGAGTTTAGGAGACACCGGAGAGTTACCGGAAGTAGTTACTGCTGCCGGAGTCATTGTCGGAAAGGAAGATTTCCCCGAAGAACTCCAAGAGGTGAGTTTTTCATTTTGTGTTGATTTTGATGTGTAAAACTCTATTTAAGTTATGTAAATAGTTGAAATTAATGTTTTGATGTATTTTGAATACTCTGGTGATATTGTTTTTATGTTTTGATGCTCGTTTGATTGAGTTTGAGTATTTTTGCATGTTTATGTAAAGAGGGTTTCTGCAGGAATTGAAAATTTGCTCTTACAGTTTTGGGTATTGGGTTTTCTAGCTAGATTTTTATATCATGTGCCTTAAAAAAATGTGTTGAACAACCGTATGAAATTTCATGATTTTTTGAGAATTTTTTGAATTTTAAATTTTTTAAAAAATAAAAAATGCTTGAAAATAGAAAAAAATTGAGAAATTGATAGGATTATTTGAGTTTGATATTTAGAAAATATGAGAATATTTTAAAAATATTTGATGTAGTTTTGAGAGAATTTGTGGTCATTTTGAAGACTACTGGATTTTTGGAAGATAGAAAATGTGTTTGAAAATTTAAAAGTTCTTAGAATATGCACAGATTGTTTTATTGTGTGTTAGTGTGACGTGATTGTGATGCCGTGGGGTACACGGTTTGTGTTTTGTTGTCACGTCTTGGGCATTGTAGGGACCATTTACAAACGAGATTCTAATGGAAGTTTTTGAAATTAGGAAAAAAGTTAGAAAATCTTTGAGATAAAATCTTTTTGAAGGGAAAAGATATAAAACCTTTGAGGGTGAGACCTTTTTGGCAAAGAAGGCCTTGAAAAACTCGAGGGTCTTTAGAAGGAAACTCTTTGAAGGAAAAGCTTAGAAAAACTTTTAAAAATGGATTTTGAATAAAACTTTTGAAGGAAAAGTTTTAAAAACCTCAGAATTGATTTTGAAAATAAAATTTTGCATGAAAAGTTAAGGGAACTTTTGAACTGGTTTTGAAAATAAACTTTTGAAGGAAAAAGTTTAGGCAACCTTTGAATTGACTAGAATAGACTCTATTGGAAGCAAGGGAACTGGATTTGTGTCATTCCTTTTTTCTCTGTTTTCTTTTTCCATACCTCTTGTCTTTTTGAACTGTATATACCATATATTGATATCTTTATCTTGATTTGGTTTTCAGGATGTCTGATATGGGTGACGACAGATTTGAGAGGAGGCGCTGATTTGGGAAAGGAGCTCGTACTAACTCGGGTGGCAGTTCTAATCATTCCAGGGGTAGCTACAAGTCAGCTGGCAAGACTTCTTCTGGTAGGAGTGGGAGTGAGGGCATGCCTCCATTCAATCCATTTCCTCTAGTTGAGCTGCCTTTTGAGGGAGAGATAGATATTGAGGACGAGGCACCTGGCCTAGGAGATTGTGTGACTGGTTATGGGAAGGCCTCTACTAGGCAGAGGTAGACAAATGTTGATTTGAAGGATCTAGAGGTACCAGACATTCCTCCATTGGGGGACGTTACCTATCATCCCAGTGTATACTCTCGACAACATTTGCCCCATCCTCGAGTACATATATCATTTAGAGGGACTGTCCACCAGGATTTTAGTACCATGCAGTGGGCCACTCTATCTTACCAAGCCTTTCTAGCAGAGATTGGGTTCGGGGCATTCATGGGATTATAGGCAAACCGCTTGAACCGCCATTTAGTATTAGGATTGATTGAGAGATGGTTTGGCGAGATGGGGACCTTCCATTTTGTGGGATTTGAACTGGGTCCTACTCCTTTAGACTGGGCCATTATTACTGGGCTTTCCTTTGTTACCATTAGATTACCTTACAGCCAGTTAGTAGCGTCAAGGCTTATGCTCTGTTGGACTTGTTGCCTCTTAATCGCTTGGATTTTCCTGTGTCTTAGCTTAATCAGAATGAGAGTACCTTCTTTGTTGATCCACCACCTGAGCGGCGAGACATCATGAGGCGACGACTGGTTCTATATATTGTTTTTAGCTACTTTTGTAACAACAACAAATCAATCGTCCCTTGCAGACTGGTGAGTGTGGTGGCCGACTTGGAGCCTTGTTAGAGCTGGACTGTGGGTCTTTTTATTTTGGTTACTTCCTCAGATCCATGCGGGTTCAGACTTCCTCCCACTGGGGCAGTGTGACTGATTTTTGGCCCTTCCTTCTTTGGTGGAGTTATGAGTATCTGTTGGTTTGCCGTCCAGAGGTAGTAGAGGCTGACCTTTATCCCCCGGCTTTGAGATGGGCTCATGAACAGGTGGCCCATCGATCTGAGATTACTGACTTTGTGATGATATAGGCGAACCTGGAGTCAATAGAGGCGAGAGATGTGACTTAGCGGCCCTTTGTTGGATTGGTTCATTATGAGGTAGTCAGGCATCTAGTCCTGATGTCTCTGACGAGGATTTCTTTTCTCAGCGATGAGTCTTGGGAGTCCTATCTGGGAGACCGGCATTGGTGTCAATTCCATAGGAGTTCTGGTCAGCTGGGGATCCACTTGAGTATATGTTTGGAGTTTTGGTTGAGGGGGTCCCTATTCGGTATCAAGAGCATCAGTTGAGTGCTAGTTTTTTGCTTCCTCCAGAGACTGACTATGCCACACATTTCGAAGGTCACTCCATAGGTGCATTCATTCAGTTTGAGGTGGTGGTCGGAGGGTACGCCGTTGGCCAGGAGGTAGTAGACTTATGGTGGCGGGCTGGAGGACATGTGCCTCAGGTCTGTCACGCTTAGATTTTTCGCACTCGAGGAATACTCACACAAGTGGAAAAAATGTTGTACTCTCTCATTAGAACTCACCCTCCTAGAAGAATGAGTGCGACTAGGTTTGAATTGAAAAAAATTGATTTGAATAAAGGGTTTTTGAAAAAGATTCGGAGTAGCCACCTAACTTGATTAAGGTGAGTTAGGCCACCTAAAAACTTAGCATAGTCAGAAGACTACACTTAGGGTTTTGGAAAACTGTTTGAAAATATCTCCTCAAGAGAGGGTTTTTAAGGAAAACGGGTTGTTTGGCAACCTTTGGAAAACATTTAGCCCTTTTTTGAAAAATAACTCCTTTTGGTCTTCCGAAAACAATGATTCTAAGTTCGGAGGTTGGTTACGTGTAGGGAAGACGCACTAAGCTATCACCCTACCCCGCCCTTTCGGTACCTACATGTCAATCTACCCTAGATTCACCTATGAGAGTCTTCAATTAACTATAGTTCAACCCTATTTACTTTTAGAAAAACAATGTTTGAAAAATATGATGCATGATATGCAAGCAATAGAAAAGAATTGAAAAATAGATTTAAAAAGAGATTGCTTTGATTTGAAAAGATGGAATTGAAATTGGAAATTTTGAAAATTTGGAAATAGAAATTTGAAAATAGAAATTTTGAAATTGGAATTTTGAAAATAGATTGGGATTTGAGATTTGGAAAGAATTTTGAAAACACACCCACGAGGGTGGAATTGAAAGTTTGAAAAATATTGTGACCGCACCTATGAAGGTTGCCTACGTATCCCTTTGGGGGAATCAGGTCAGTCGTAGTTCGGACTGGAGTCCGATTGAAAATAAAAGGTTGGATTTGAAGAAGGAAATTGGATTGAAAATTGAATTGGATTTGAAATTAGAAGAGGAGATTGGAAATTGGAAATTGAGGACTTTGATTTGAAAAGATAGATTTGGACTTGTTTTGGAATAAGAAGGTTTAAGAAAACCTAGACTTAGGAAAGAGAAGAGACTTAGGAAAGATTTGACTTGGCTTGGAAGATTTGGAAAGATTGGATTTTAGGAGATGTTCAAATTAGGAAAGGTTCGATTTAGGAAAGTTTCGAATTAGGAAAGTTTTATTTTTGGAAAGTTTTGAAATTAGGAAAGTTTTAGGTTTAGGAAAGTTTTGAAAATTGGAAAGTTTTGGATTTAGAAAGTTTTGAAATAGGGAAGTTTTGAAAGTAGGAAAGTTTTCAATTTAGGAAATGTTTGAATTAAGAAAGTTTCAACTTAAGAAAGTCTTAAATTAAGAAAGTTTTGAGTTTAGAAAAGTCTTAGATTTGGAAAGATTTGAAGTTTAAGAGAGTTTAGAATTTAGAAAGTTTTAGGTTTAGAAAGATTTAACTTAAGAAAGTTTCAAATTTAGAAAGTTTTGAATTTAGGAAGTTTAGAATTTTAGAAAGATTTGAAATTTGGAAAGTTTAGGATTTAGAAAGTTTTAGAGTTTAGAAAGATTTAAGATTTAGAAAATTTTAGAGTTTTAGAAAATCTTGAAAATTAAGAAAGGTTTGAGTTTAGGAAAGGTTTAAAAGCTTAAATTTAGAAAGTTAAGATTTGGAAAAGGGGTTGAATTAGGAAAGGGTCGAATTAGGAAAGATTTGAAAGTTGAGTTTTAAAATTTAAGAAAGATTTTTATGTTCAAGTTTAGGAAACTTAAGATTTAGGAAGGATTTGAATTAGGAAATATTTGGATTTGCAAGGGGTTGGATTTGGTTTCTAAAAGAAAAGATTTGATTTTGTTTCCAAAAACGGAGGACAGGATCTAGTTTCCTAAACGGGGAGATTTGATTTGGTTTCCTAAAGGGAAGATAGAATTTGGCGTGGATTTGGAAATGGAAATTCTAGAAACCCTAGTTTTGGAAAATCGTAGTTTTGACGTAGGAAATAGGTTTTGGAAACAAGAATAGTTTTGATGTAGAAAACAAGAGGTTTTGGAAACCTAGGTTTGGGGCAAAGTTTGAAAATCATGTTTTTGGAAAGAAAATTAGGGTTTTCTAATTGTGGGCTCTAAGGCTTGACTTGGGCTCTAAGGAAAGAGTTTTTTGGAAAACGTGTTTTTGGAAACGAAAGTTTTCCAGAAGGGAATCCTAGGGAGGAATTTTCGGAAAGTGAATTTGAAGAGGGAGTTTTTGGAAAAAGATTTTAAAGAGAAGGAGTTTTGGAAAGTGTGTTTTTGGAAACGTAGATTTTGGAAGGTAGATCCTAGGGGGGAATTTCTAGAAGGGAGATTTTGGAAAAGAGAGTTTTTGGAAAGATTTTTAGAGAGCGGTTTTAGAAGGTGGATTTTGGGGAGAGGATTTTGGAAAGGAGTTGAAAAAGGGAGTTTTGAAAAATAGATTTTGGAAGGGAGTTTTTGAAAACAATTTTTGGAGAAGAGAGTTTTAGGAAAGTATGTTGAAAAAGAGATTTTTAGGAGGAAATTCTTGAAGAGAGAGAGTTTTTGGAAAGTATAAAAACATCTCACTTTCCTAAAGCGATTCTAGCCATAAGAGGGCTAGAACCACTTTAAGAAAGTGGTTTTGAAAACAAAGTTTGAAAATATAGGCCAAAAGGCCACTTTTAATATAACACTTTCCTAAAGCAACCTTAGCCATGGAAAGGCTAGAATCACCCTAGAATTGTGGTTTTGAAAACAAGTTTTTGAAAAAGAGATTTTGATGCAATTTTGAAACAAGTTTGAAAATGATTTTTGAAAACAACTTTTTGAAAACGGATTTTGGAAGATGCAAGACTATGATATGCACAATGCAATTTGGGGTCGTGAACATACAAGGTTAAGGCTTCACCACATAATCAAGGGGGCCAGACCCACGTGGTCTTTGGTTAGACTATAAGAAAGCCCCCGACACGGTGACTCTCCAATAGTCCAATCCTACACATGGACCGGGAATCCCCTTGTTTCAAGCATGCAAAGAAAGGGGGGGAAAGAGATGGGGGATTAAAATAGAGACAACCCAAGTGGGTTGGAGAGAGAAGAGAGAGGAAGGAAGTGCGGAAATTTAAATAGGGAGCCTACCTTGTTTCTTGTTTATTTTGCGCGCCGTGCAGTCTTCGGTCTTCGGTCTTCGGTCTTTGTCTTGATCTTCACCTTCAGTCTTCAAGGGTTGTCTTCAAGCTTTGGATGACAGCTTTTCAAGTCTTCCAAGGATGGTTGAAGGTTAGGGTATGAGTGTATGGGGGTGTATATGAGTGTATAGGAGGCTAGGGTTTGTGTAGGGTGGCTAGGGTTTGGAAAACCTAGGGAGGCTAGGGTTTTGGAGGTGCTCGAGCTCTGTATATCGAAGTATAGGGTTTTTAGGTTTAGTTTTCAGACCCTTTTCACGTTGAACGAGGCTCTGTATTTATAGAAGTTGGACAAGCCTGGCGCCTGTTGCAGTGGCGCCAGGGCAAAATTTACACTGGCGCCACTAGGAGTGGCGCTAGCCATTTAGGAAACAATTAAGGTCGGCAAGCAACGTATCTTTGACTAGATTTGGGCGCCTGTACTAGTGACTACCATGTAAACTTTAGCCTGGCTTCTCTAGGAGTGACTCCGGAACATCCGGGAATGATTTGAAGGAGTCGGGAGTGACCCGGAAAGCCGGAAAGGAGCAGGAACACTTGAAATAGTGTCCTGGAGGTATTTGACTTGAAAAGTGAGGATAAGATGTGTCGGAAAGGTCGACCGGGCCTTTAGGGGCAAAACGGTCAATCGGACTAGGAAACTGCCGGGGCGAACCCAGATTGTCCCAGAAAAAGACTTGGGGTCTGGAAACATTATTTAGAATGTTCCCAGAGGTTGCCGGTTTGATTCCCAAGGCCGGCGTGGTCGGAAATGGAGACCGGCCCACCAGGGGCAAAACGGTCATTTTGCACCGGGTTTGCCGGAACTGACTCGGAATGGTCCGGAAAGGTAAAGGAAGGTCGAGAACACTATAAAAAGTATTCTCGAGACATTACCGGTTTGATACCCAGAGCCGGTGTGGTCGAAGAAGGAGACCGGCCCTCTAGGGGCAAAACGGTCATTTTGTACCGGGTTGGCCGGAACTGACTTGGAATGGTCTGGAAAGGTAAAGGAAGGTCGAGAATACTATAAAAAGTATTCTCGGGGCATTACCGGTTTGATACCCAGAGCCGGTGTGGTTCCCGGTGCATTCGGATGCTTAGGGGCAAAATGGTCATCTTGACTGAAAAGTCACGGAAAAGGCCCTAAGGGTAGTCTGGTTATTTTTCACCGAAGTGAGCTAACAAACATGGGTATTGACCTAGGTGTTGAGTATTTCCGCTACTCGGACAGGGTTGACGATTTGAGAGTATTTCTGCTGCTCCAACGGCTCTGTGAGTATTTCCGCTACTCTAACGGTTCTGTGAGTATTTCCGCTACTCTAACGATTCTGTGAGTATTTCCGCTACTCTAACGGTTCTGTGAGTATTTCCGCCACTCTAACGGCTCTGTGAGTATTTCCGCTACTCGGACGGCTCTGTGAGTATTTTCGCTACTCTAACGGTTGTGTGAGTAGTTTTGCTACTCGGACCGTCTCGAGGAATAAACTGTCTCGAGAAAGGGATTAGAAAGGGGTCTTACCGTCTCCGAAGAGACGTGCCTGGGTTGGAACCGTCTCGAGGAATAAACTGTCTCGAGAGAGGGATTGGAAAGGGGTCTTACCGACTCCGAAGAGACGTGCCTGGGTTTTGAGTGTTTCCACCACTCTAACGGTGTGAGTATTTCTGCTACTCTAACGGTTTGGTGAGTACTTCCGCTACTCTAACGGTTTTATGAGTAGTTTCGCTACTCGGACCGTCTCGAGGAATAAACTGTCTCGAGAGAGGGATTGGAATTGGAATAAGAAAGGACAATGCCCCTAAGGGTATTTTGGTCATTTTGCCTCTATTTGGGCCTGACAGGCCCGCGAAGCGATGAAAAGATGGAATTTGGACCTAGAGAATTGGTTCGATTGGAATATGCCCAAAATGACTTGAAAACAAGTCTGGACGGAGTGGAGATTGCCGAGCGGTCAAAAATGGGATACTTACAGCTGCCCCTCTTTTTCTGTCTTTGCTTGTCAAAGACAGAAAACGATAAGATTAAGAGTCCCATGTTGACTGCGAGGCAGTCGGAGGGACGGACACTGAAAATCTTCCGACAACGGGGGTCGAAAACGGATAACGGGCCAAAAAGGCCTTCGAAAACAAGTGTTGGCGGGAAAAAGGGCAAAACTGCCCAGAATTTATAACTGGCGCCACTAGCAGTGGCGCCTTTGGTAAAAACCAACTGGCGCCTCTACTAGTGGCGCCAGGCCTAAGGCTAAAAACCAGAAAATTTCTGGTTCGAACACCCACGGGATTTGAAGAGTTTTTGGAGAATCCAAGAGTTTTCAAGTGGAAACCGACTTGAACCTTGAAGAAGCATTCCTTGGGGACCACGGGTGATTGCTGGAGGGAGTCCACGTTGCCGGAAGTGAAGATTTCGCCGGAAAACTTCCAAAAGGTGAGTTTTCAAATTTTTTTTTGATTTTGATGTGTAGAACTTCGTTTGAATCATGTGAATAGTGGAAATTGATGTTTTGATATGCTTTGAACACTTTGATGATGTTGTTTTTGCATTTTGATGGTTGTTTGATTGAATTTGAGTGATTATATATGAATGTGCAAAGGGGGTTTTCTGCAGGAATGGGAAACTTGTTCCTACAGGCATGGGTAATGGGTTTTCTGGCTATGTTTTTGTGCAATGTGCCTTAGAAAAATGTGTTTGATTACCGTATGAAGTTTCGTGATTTTTTGAAAACTCGGTGAATTTTTGATTTTTTGAAAAATAGAAAAATATTTAGAAAATTAGAAAAAATTAGAAAATTCAAGAAATTGATGAAATTTTTGAAATTTGGAAAAATGTAGGAATATTTTGAAAACATTTGAGGTGATTTTAAAAAATTTTGGAAGCCTTTTGAAAACCATTGATTTATTTGAAAAAAATAAAACATGAGTTTTGAAAATTTTGAAAAATTGAAAAGTGTGCACGGGTGCCATTATCATGTGATTGCAGTGTTGGAAGGTGCATATTTCATGTTTTGTGTTGATGTCATGGGCGTTGTAGGGGTCATTTTTTAAACGGCACTCTGCCGAAATTTTTAGAAATTAAGAAAATAGTTGGTTAAAGTTTTAGAAATAAGATCTTTTTGAAGGAAAAAGGCAGAAAACCCTTGAGATGTGATTTGGAGTTGGAAAATCAAGATGTGTGAAGATTTTGTTTTTGATTTGTTATTGCGAAACCCTTTATTTGTTTTGTGTTATTTGTTTGTTTTATTTTACTGTTATTTAAACTGCATGGATGGTATATTTACATCACTTACCTTGGCTTACCTTTTTCAGGATGGCAGACGCAGGTGATGATGGTTCCGAGAGGAGACGCCGTTCGGGGAAGGCGGCCCGAACCGATTCTGCTGGCGGTTCTAGTCGATCCAGAGGTAGTTGACGATCCACCGGACGATCCTCATCCAGCCAGAGCGAGCAGGGGAGTAGACTACCTGTCGACCCTTTTCCTCCGGTTGAGCAGGCTTTTGCTGAGGAGGTTGACGCCGAGGAGGAGGTACCGGGCCTTGGGGACCAGGTGACCGGCTATGGGAGAGCTTCTTCCAGGCATAGGTAGACAGACGCCGACTTGGGAGATTTGCAGATACCAGATGTCCCACTTCTCGGGGATCTAGCCTATCACCCTAGTGTATATTCCAAACAGCATTTGCCACCTCCGCGGGTACATACAGCTTTTCGAGGGGCTGTTCATCAGGTCTTTGTGACCATGCAGCAGGCTGCCCTATCATACCGCGCCTTCTTGGCAGAGATCGGGTTTGGCACCTTTATGGGACTACAGGCTAACTGCCTGAACCGGCATTTGGTACTGGCATTGGTTGAGCGGTGGTTCGAGGAGACTGGGACCTTCCATTTTGTCGGCTTCGAGTTAGGCCCTACTCCTTTAGATTGGGTGATTATTACAGGACTCTCTTTTGTCGGTCGACGGATCACCCTGCACCCGGTCAGCAGGGACGAGGCCTGTTTGCTGTTGGACTTGCCCTAGCCTGAGCGTTCTGCATTCCCAGTCTCTTGGATTAGTCAGGGTGAGCGTACTTTTGCTACCGAGCCATCGCCTGCCCGGCGGGATATCATGAGACGGCGACTTGTGTTGTACATCATCTTTAGCTGCTTCTGCAACAACAACAAGTCACTCGTGCCGTGCCGTCTGGTGAGTATAGTAGCTGATCTGGGAGCTTTGTCCGAGCTGGACTGGGGGTCCTTTTCTTTTGGTTGCTTTCTTCGATCGATGCGGGTCCGGACTTCTTCTCGGTGGGGCAGCATGACTAGCTTTTGGCCTTTCCTTGTCTGGTGGAGTTACGAGTACCTGCCAGTGCGTCGCCCCGCAGTTGTTGATGATGATCTCTATCCTCGCGCTTTGAGATGGGCTCGTGACCGGGTAGCCCAGCGATCGGAGATTACTGACTTCGTGATGCTCCGGGCTAACCTGGAGTTGATTGAGGCGAGGGATATGACCTGGCGGCCCTTCATTGGATCAGTCCATTACGAGACAGTCCGGTACCTGGTCCCGTTGTCCTTGTCGAGAGTTGCTTTTCTCAGTGATGACACCTGGGAGTCCTATCTTGGAGAGCGGCATTGGAGGCAGTTTCATGAGGAGTTTCGATCAGCAGGGGATCCGCCAGAGTACATGTTTGGAGCCCTGGTGGCAGGAGTACCCATCCCCTACCAGGAGCGCCAGCCAGGTGCCGAGTTCTTGCTTCCTTCGGATACGGATTACGCTGCGCACTTTGGAGCCCATTCGGTTGGTGCCTTCACCCGGTTTGAGGTAGTAGTCGGCGGGTACGCTGTTGGCCAGGAGGTGGTTGACTTGTGGCGCCGTGCTGGAGGATATGTGCCCCAGGCCGAGTTTACTGCTGTGAGAGATCAGAGAGATCAGTACCAGACGGAGCGGGACCAGTACCAAGCCAAGGTAGCTTCCCTGACGGCTCGGTTATCGCAGATGGGTGGTGGGGGGGTATGTTATTCTCTCTCTGCTTCTTCTTGCTCTGCTGTTGCTTAGTTCCTTTTGTATGTAGCTGATTTCGGCCCTGTCTTCCCTGTAGGATGGTGGTGCTTCGAGTAGTTATCCTCCTCCTCCGATGCCGGGTTTTGGGGATTTTGATCCAGATGATATTGATTTTGATCTGTGATGCATGAGACTTTGATCTTCTTTTGCCCCTTGTCCCTGAGATGTACTGATGTTAGACAGTTTTATTTTGCATAGTTTTGTATAAGGATGGATGTTTATGGTACTTAGATGCACAGATAGATAGATATATATGATCAGAGGCATGTGATATTTATTCCATGAGTTGATGCTGATGACTTCTATTCGTACAGGGAGTTATATCCTATGTGTGCAAAGCTCATGCTAATTTTTTTTTTTTTTTTAAAACGTATGCACAGGTTAGAAATATGTTAATAGAATGACACAGGGTGCTGTTAGACTTGTAGCCTTGGGAATGGTAACTCCCTCCTCTTCGGGGGTTTAGCCTCTCCTTTGGCTTAACCCTATCTTGATTGGATGATAGCACTTTGCACCTTACTCAATCTCTTGATCGCCCCTAACTCTTTTGTCTTAAGGTTAGTGTATAGGGTTATCGGGCCGAAACTCTCGACTCTCGGGGTCTTAGCAACAACTTACCTGACCCTTGGCAGAGCGATAAGTGGCCAGTCATTTCAATCCGAGAAGGCTTTGTTTAGGACTGTAATGTAGGCTAAGTTATGGGGTTTTAGAAACAACGGGATATGTAGGCTCAAATTCAATGTTGCTTCCAGCAGGGTTTAGATCCAAACTGTCCTTAACCATTTTTCAGTAGGATTAGCATCCATTTTTTTTGTTTTTAGCTTTGACAGCGTATCTAACTCATTCAGATCAAGCAATCTATTTTCAATCAGAAGGGACTTTAATAGGGTTGTAATGTAGGCCATGGTTTCAGGGTTTTGCAAGAAAGGGTAAAGGCTCAAACCTATTGTTTCTACTGGGTTTCCTTATAACCTAGGATCACCTTTAAATTTCCTTCTTGCCTTTAACCATATACTTCTCAGGGTGACAATGACCTTGTTCTTTCACCCTTTCCATGTACTTCTTGAGATGACTTTTTTTTTTCTTTCAATCCTCTCACTATGCCTTTGAAGTTGACTCAATCATGATTTTCTTCAGGGCCTCATTTTTTTTTTTGGCCTCTTGCCCCTTGGCAACTCCTTTCTTTTGCTTTTTCCTTTCTATTTCTTTTCTTTTCTTTTACGAAACGGAACAATTCTTTAACCCTTTTCCCTTAAACCTTTTCCTTGGTAGTTAAATATACCCAGTGTGGGCGGTGATCCCTAGGTTGGGGTTTTGTCAAGAAAGGATAAGTGGCTCAATGGGTTTGGCAAGGGGTTGCTTTTGACTGTATGGGAAATGAAATGAGTGCCTCTCTTCACTTTGAATTAAATTGCTTGATCCATAGAGTTTTTCAACACTATCCTAACATGATAGAGGTGGACACCACTCCCAGAGGTCTCAACTATTGTTTGCCCCAATGTGGGGAGGACAGTCTTGGATTAGGGTTAACAAAGAAAATTTTTGCTTTCCACGAGGCACTAGGGGTTAAGCAAAGGGGAAGATGAGCACATTTAGTTATTTATTCAGTTATTTATTCTTTATATGTGGGGGAATGAAAGATGGCTCCTCTTCATTTTGATAAACTGGCCACACATCGCTTAGCCTCAGAGTCCTACAAGTGCTGCCTTTGGGTAGTATTCTCACTCATCCTCATTCTCTCTCTCTGTGGAAGGCTGATCATTTGGCAAGTGGTTAACTCGTGCTATCATCCCGTCAAGTTGGATCATTCCATAAGACAAACCATGCCCCTTGCGTAGAAAGTAGTCACTATTCCCAGGAAAGGCAAGACAACAACAATGGAATAAAAGACTGTCATTTGATTATTATTACTATTTTTATGAAAAGCATAAGGTTCTTCAGCAATAAGAAAATGTAAACATTAATTTAAAAACAATAAGTAAAAGGGATAGAAAGAAAGCGGGTGAGACGACCCCTCTCTTGTACGCTTGTGCGAAGAACCCATTTCTAGTAAGGTCTTGGGCCTGTGCCCTTGTCTGCATTCCATCCATGGTTGAGATTTTCAGTTAAGGCAGGATAGGTAGATGCTTCTCCCGGAGTTCCAAGTGAGTTGGCGGTGATGATGTAATCGTCAGCTTTCCTGATTGTCTGGCCTTCATTTGTTTGCTCCGGAGTTTCTCTAACAAACCACTCGGGCGATTCGTATTCGTCCAGCTCAATAGGTCGTGCCCGGGGCTTTCTGCTCTGGCCTCCAATTGGGGCTCCAAGCTACTCAGGTATACACAATGGGGAATTCTTATTACGGAGTTTGGACAGCTCCTCATCAATTTTCCTCACAGACTCGTATACAAGTTTGTCTTCGGGGGTCGGCATCTCATCAGGGTTACATCGTGACCAGGCATCTTCGCATTCCATTTCCTTTTCGTCCTTGTAATATATCTCTTGGCATGCAGCAAAACAAATCTTGTTGTTACCAAACCTTGTAATGATGTTGACAGCATGGTCCAGTGGAAGATTTGCAGAGCCGTTCGGAGAAGGATTTGCCGGTCGTATCCCAATGATCTTATTATCTATCAGGTCTTGAATCTTATGCTTGAGGGCCAAACAATCTTCAGTGTCGTGTCCTTGGCTATCCGAATGATACTTACAGCTTGCTGCAGATTTGAAGTAATGAGGCGGAGGATTGGGCTGGGGTCGAACAGGTATAGGTTTCAGGTACCCAGCTGCTAAGAGGCCAAAATAGATCGTGGTCTGTGAGCACGCGAGTTTTGTAAATGTCCGCTTCTTCCCGCCTGTTCGCCTAGTCTGAGGAGGTATTGCAGATGTTTTTGATGATTGGGGACCACGTTTTGGTGAGGTCGCCGCTGGGTTGATGGTTCGGGAATTGAAAGGGCTTCGGGTTCTATGTTTCAAAACGGGACCATTCTTGGTGGCAGGGCCAAAAGGGTCGGGATGATATCCGAAGGGAAGGTCATATAATTCTTGTGTTTGGTTAGGGGTTGGTTTGGAAGGCATGCGAGCAAGGCCCTCGGCCTGGGGAGGTCGTTGGGAAGCAATGGTGGCGGCACAGTCATGATCTTCCTTCTTCATCCTTTTTCGTCCATCATAGGTTTGGGCTTACAAGGACTCTGCTTGCCCTCGAGTTGTGTGGGATAAGAGTGAGGAAAGCATGCCTTGCATTTCGGTCATCTTATGCTTGACTCCTCTTGTCTCTGCTAGTAACTGAGTTAACGTATCAAGAGTAAGCAATTCCATGCTTGTAAGATCGGGGAACGAGAGAAGGTACCTAGAACCAACAAAAGGGAAGAGTTAGTGTTTGACCTTGACAAGTCTTTATGCAATGCATGCTCTAAGGTGCCCCTTTTTAAAGGGGGAAACTAAACATGATGTATTGGCTCACTTTTGGAGATAGGGGATTTGCCCCTGTATGCAGATACCTTACCGTTAGGTAGGAACCTTCACTCATTCATGCATTCATTCATAAAAATAAAGGAGTACATTAAATTTTGGGTTTGAAATACAAAAGAATTGAAATACATATTAATAAGGGGAGGGGGAACATTTTCCTTTGGACTTCCACCTATATACTTTTACAAAGGGAAACCCTAAACTACTCTTGAGTCTTCGGATTCGCCTTCCTTGGATTTGATATTGAGGAGGTCACTGAGAGACCTTGTTGATTGATTGCCCCTTGTCTTCTTGGCAACCCTATCTCCGTGAGCATAGAGGGATTGGGGCCCCTCTTATGGAATGAATCGAGATGCATGCAATGAGTCCCTTAGGGTTAAGCGGGAACCCTTAGGGTTTGGGTAGGTTTAATGCAAGGGAGAGTGACGTTGGTGTCACTCTCAATGGGTTGATCATATGCATGAGAATGCAGTGACTTGAGTTACTTGGAACTCTTGTCTGGACATGGGATATTGAATGCATGAACATGAATGTGCAAAAAGTATAAGGAGAGAAAGTACAAGCTAAAGTAAACATGCATGCATGAACAATTAGACAGGTATTATAACAGTATAAATACAAGCATTATAACAGTAGGTATAAATGAAAGTAAGAGCAGTCGCCTTTTCCTCCGTGATTTTGAAAACGGTGCCCGTGTCTTAAATCCGGCAGAGGTTCGGCTATGCATGGTGTCTATATGAGTATGAGGTTGAGGGTTGACTAATGCATCCTAATAAGGCTCGGTCCCTAGATCTTCAAACCTAGGCCCACTCCCCGAGGTTCGGCTATGCATGGTGTCTATATGAGTATGAGGTTGAGGGTTGACTAATGCATCCTAATAAGGCTCGGTCCCTAGATCTTCAAACCTAGGCCCACTCCCCGAGGTGGTGCCATGATCGGTTGGTGATCCGAGCGGGGGAACCATCAAGAGGCCGTAGGCGAAGAAATCGACACAGCATCTTGCCCACAACCAATATATTGTTCCCCCTTTCTAACTAGAAAGGACATATTAGGGTATGCAAATATACAGAATGCAAGTGCACATGCAGTGTGTGTGTGATTTTTAAAAGTGGAAGAAATGGCCCAACAACTCCCATTCATCCTGTACATCACATTCATGCAAAGCAGTTAATAAAATTTAAACAAAATGTGTACCTACAAAACAAAGATGCAAGTATTAGTATGTGAATGACAAACATAATACAAGATAATATGAATAAATGCATGCTTTTTTTTTTAAAATAATTTTGAAAAATTGGTTTTGAAAATTTAAGGTGAATAGGATTGAACCAAATTAATTGAAGACTCTACATGGGTGAAGGGTAAAGAGACATGACTAATAGCCTAACCCTCTAAGTGTCCCCAGCGGAGTCGCCAGCTGTCGCACCCAGATTTTTCGCACTCGAGGAATACTCACACAAGCGGGAAAAATGTTGTACTCTCTCGTTAGAACTCACCCTCCTAGAAGAATGAGTGCGACTAGGTTTGAATTGAAAAAAATTGATTTGAATAAAGGGCTTTTGAAAAAGATTCGGAGTCGCCACCTAACTTGATTAAGGTGAGTTAGGTCACCTAAAAACTTAGCATAGTCCGAAAACTACACTTAGGGTTTTGGAAAACGGTTTGAAAATATCTCCTCAAGAGAGGGTTTTTAAGGAAAACGGGTTGTTTGGCAACCTTTGGAAAACATTTAGCCCTTTTTTGAAAAATAACTCCTTTTGGTCTTCCGAAAACAGTGATTCTAAGTTCGGAGGTTGGTTACGTGTAGGGAAGACGCACTAAGCTATCACCCTACCCCGCTCTTTGGGTACCTACATGTCAATCTACCCTAGATTCACTTATGAGAGTCTTTAATTAACTATAGTTCAACCCTATTTACTTTTAGAAAAACAATGTTTGAAAAATATGATGCATGATATGCAAGCAATAGAAAAGAATTGAAAAATAGATTTAAAAAGAGATTGCTTTGATTTGAAAAGATGGAATTGAAATTGAAAATTTTGAAAATTTGGAAATAAAAATTTGAAAGTAGAAATTTTGAAATTGGAATTTTGAAAATAGATTAGGATTTGAGATTTGGAAAGAATTTTGAAACCGCACCCACGAGGGTGGAATTGAAAGTTTGAAAAATATTGTGACCACACCTATGAAGGTTGCCTACGTATCCCTTTGGGGAAATCAGGTCAGTCGTAGTTCGGACCAGAGTCCGATTGAAAATAGAAGGTTGGATTTGAAGAAGGAAATTGGATTGGAGATTGAATTGGATTTGAAATTAGAAGAGGAGATTGGAAATTGAAAATTGAGGACTTTGATTTGAAAAGATAGATTTGGACTTGTTTTGGAATAAGAAGGTTTAAGAAAACCTAGACTTAGGAAAGAGAAGAGACTTAGGAAAGATTTGACTTGGCTTGGAAGATTTGGAAAGATTGGATTTTAGGAGATGTTCAAATTAGGAAAGGTCCGATTTAGGAAAGTTTCGAATTAGGAAAGTTTTATTTTTGGAAAGTTTTGAAATTAGGAAAGTTTTAGGTTTAGGAAAGTTTTGAAAATTGGAAAGTTTTGGATTTAGAAAGTTTTGAAATAGGGAAGTTTTGAAAGTAGGAAAGTTTTCAATTTAGGAAATGTTTGAATTAAGAAAGTTTCAACTTAAGAAAGTCTTAAATTAAGAAAGTTTTGAGTTTAGAAAAGTCTTAGATTTGGAAAGATTTGAAGTTTAAGAGAGTTTAGAATTTAGAAAGTTTTAGGTTTAGAAAGATTTAACTTAAAAAAGTTTCAAATTTAGAAAGTTTTGAATTTAGGAAGCTTAAAATTTTAGAAAGATTTGAAATTTGGAAAGTTTAGGATTTAGAAAGTTTTAGAGTTTAGAAAGATTTAAGATTTTAGAAAATTTTAGAGTTTTAGAAAATCTTAAAAATTAAGAAAGGTTTGAATTTAGGAAAGGTTTAAAAACTTAAATTTAGAAAGTTAAGATTTGGGAAAGGGGTTGAATTAGGAAAGGGTCGAATTAGGAAAGATTTGAAAGTTGAGTTTTAAAATTTAAGAAAGATTTTTATGTTCAAGTTTAGGAAACTTAAGATTTAGGAAGGATTTGAATTAGGAAATATTTGGATTTGGAAGGGGTTGGATTTGGTTTCTAAAAGAAAAGATTTGATTTTGTTTCCAAAAACGGAGGACAGGATCTAGTTTCCCAAACGGGGAGATTTGATTTGGCTTCCTAAAGGGAAGATAGAATTTGGCATGGATTTGGAAATGGAAATTCTAGAAACCCTAATTTTGGAAAATCATAGTTTTGACGTAGGAAATAGGTTTTGGAAACAAGAATAGTTTTGATGTAGAAAACAAGAGGTTTTGGAAACCTAGGTTTGGGGCAAAGTTTGAAAATCATGTTTTTAGAAAGAAAATTAGGGTTTCCTAATTGTGGGCTCTAAGACTTGACTTGGGCTCTAAGGAAAGAGTTTTTTGGAAAACGCGTTTTTGGAAACGAAGGTTTTCTAGAAAGAAATCCTTGGGAGGAATTTTCGGAAAGTGAATTTGAAGAGGGAGTTTTTGGAAAAAGATTTTAAAGAGAAGGAGTTTTGGAAAGTGTGTTTTTGGAAACGTAGATTTTGGAAGGTAGATCCTAGGGGGGAATTTCTAGAAGGGAGATTTTGGAAAAGAGAGTTTTTGGAAAGATTTTTAGAGAGCGTTTTTAGAAGGTGGATTTTGGGGAGAGGATTTTGGAAAGGAGTTGAAAAAGGGAGTTTTGAAAAATAGATTTTGGAAGGGAGTTTTTGAAAACAATTTTTGGAGAAGAGAGTTTTAGGAAAGTATGTTGAAAAAGAGATTTTTAGGAGGAAATTCTTGAAGAGAGAGAGTTTTTGGAAAGTATAAAAACATCTCACTTTCCTAAAGTGATTCTAGCCATAAGAGGGCTAGAACCACTTTAAGAAAGTGGTTTTGAAAACAAAGTTTGAAAATATAGGCCAAAAGGCCACTTTTAATATAACACTTTCCTAAAGCAACCCTAGCCATGGAAAGGCTAGAATCACCCTAGAATTGTGGTTTTGAAAACAAGTTTTTGAAAAAGAGATTTTGATGCAATTTTGAAAACAAGTTTGAAAATGATTTTTGAAAACAACTTTTTGAAAACGGATTTTGGAAGATGCAAGACTATGATATGCACAATGCAATTTGGGGTCGTGAACATACAAGATTAAGGCTTCACCACATAATCAAGGGGGCCGGACCCACGTGGTCTTTGGTTAGACTATAAGAAAGCCCCCGACACGGTGACTCTCCAATAATCCAATCCTACACATGGACCGGGAATCTCCTTGTTTCAAGCATGCAAAGAAAGGGGGGGAAAGAGATGGGGGATTAAAATAGAGAAAACCCAAGTGGGTTGGAGAGAGAAGAGAGAGGGGGGAAGTGCGGAAATTTAAATAGGGAGCCTACCTTGTTTCTTGTTTATTTTGCGCGCCGTGCAGTCTTCGGTCTTCGGTCTTCGGTCTTTTTCTTGATCTTCACCTTCAGTCTTTAAGGGTTGTCTTCAAGCTTTGGATGGCAGCTCTTCAAGTCTTCCAAGGATGGTTGAAGGTTAGGGTATGAGTGTATGGGGGTGTATATGAGTGTATAGGAGGCTAGGGTTTGTGTAGGGTGGCTAGGGTTTGGAAAACCTAGGGAGGCTAGGGTTTTGGAGGTGCTCGAGCTCTATATATCGAAGTATAGGGTTTTTAGGTTAAGTTTTCAGACCCTTTTCACGTTGAACGAGGCTCTGTATTTATAGAAGTTGGACAAGCCTGGCGCCTGTTGCAGTGGTGCCAGGGCAAAATTTACACTGGCGCCAGGCCATTTTTTGGCTTGGCGCCACTGCTAGTGGCGCCAGCCATTTAGGAAACAATTAAGGTTGGCAAGCAATGTATTTTTGACTAGATTTGGGCGCCTGTACTAGTGACTACCATGTAAACTTTAGCCTGGCTTCACTAGGAGTGACTCCGAAAAGTCCGGGAATGATTTGAAGGAGCCGGGAGTGACCCGGAAAGCCGGAAAGGAGCAGGAACACTTGAAATAGTGTCCTGGAGGTATTTGACTTGAAAAGTGAGGATAAGATGTGTCGGAAAGGTCGACCGGGCCTTTAGGGGCAAAACGGTCAATCGGACTAGGAAACTGCCGGGGCGAACCCGGATTGTCCCGAAAAAAGACTTGGGGTCTAGAAACATTGTTTAGAATGTTCCCAAAGGTTGCCGGTTTGATTCCCAGAGCCGGCGTGGTCGGAAATGGAGACCGGCCCACCAGGGGCAAAACGGTCATTTTGCACCGGGTTTGCCGGAACTGACTCGGAATGGTCTGGAAAGGTAAAGGAAGGTCAAGAACACTATAAAAAGTATTCTCGGGACATTACCGGTTTGATACCTAGAGCCGGTGTGGTCGAAGAAGGAGACCGGCCCTCTAGGGGCAAAACAGTCATTTTGTACCGGGTTGGCCGGAACTGACTCGGAATGGTCTGAAAAGGTAAAGGAAGGTCGAGAATACTATAAAAAGTATTCTTGGGGCATTACCGGTTTGATACCCAGAGCCGGTGTGGTTCCCGGGGCATTCGGATGCTTAGGGGCAAAATTGTCATCTTGACCGAAAAGTCTCGGAAAAGGCCCTAAGGGTAGTCTGGTTATTTTTCACCGAAGTGAGCTAACAAACATGGGTATTGACCTAGGTGTTGATTATTTCCGCTACTCGGACGGGGTTGACGATTTGAGAGTATTTCCACTGCTCCAACGGCTCTGTGAGTATTTCTGCTACTCTAACGGTTCTATGAGTATTTCTGCTACTCTAACGGTTCTGTGAGTATTTCCGCTACTCTAACGGTTCTGTGAGTATTTTCGCCACTCTAACGGCTCTGTGAGTATTTCCGCTACTCTAACGGTTGAGTATTTCCGCTACTCGGACGGCTCTGTGAGTATTTCCGTTACTCTAACGGTTGTGTGAGTAGTTTTGCTACTCGGACCGTCTCGAGGAATAAACTGTCTCGAGAGAGGGATTAGAAAGGGGTCTTACCGTCTCCGAAGAGACGTGCCTGGGTTGGAACCGTCTCGAGGAATAAACTGTCTCGAGAGAGGGATTGGAAAGGGGTCTTACCGACTTCGAAGAGACGTGCCTGGGTTTTGAGTGTTTCCGCCACTCTAACGGTGTGAGTATTTTCGCTACTCTAACGGTTTTGTGAGTGTTTCCGCCACCCTAACGGTTTTGTGAGTGTGTCCGCCCCTATGACGGTTTTTTGAGTAGTTTTGCTACTCGGACCGTCTCGAGGAATAATCTGTCTCGAAAGAGGGATTGGAATTGGAATAAGAAAGGACAATGCCCCTAAGGGCATTTTGGTCATTTTGCCTCTATTTGGGCCTGACAGGCCCGCGAAGCGATGAAAAGATGGAATTTGGACCTAGAGAATTGGTTTCGATTGGAATATGCCCAAAATGACTTGAAAACAAGTCTGGACGGAGTGGAGACTGCTGAGCAGTCAAAAATGGGGTGCTTACAAGGTCGAGTTTGCTACCATGAGGGATCAGAGAGACTAGTACCAGACCGAGACAGACCAATTCTAGATGTAGAAAGACCAATACCAGGCTAAAGTAGCCGCTTTGACCACATGGTTGGTTCAGATGGGAGGCAGTGGGGTATACTTTGTTCTTCTTTCTGATTCTTACTTTATTTAGTTGTCTATCTGCTTTGCTGATTTGAGTTCTTCTTCTTTGTAGGATAGCGGTACTTCTAGCAATCGGCTGCCACCTCCTAAGCCTGGCTTTTGAGATTTTGACCCAAACATTGAGTTTTACTCTAGATGAGTGCCCCTTGTGATAGGCTCAGTTTCTCTTCTGCACCATATCTTGGATATGTATTTTTAGTTTTTTGTCAGTCGATTTTATTTATAATATTTAAACATGATAAATGTTTATGATTCAGACAGCTAGATATATAGATAGATTCATGGATAGGGATATAGTTAGGACTATCATAATGTCAATGATATATGTTGATTATATGTTTTAGATATGATATTGAATTGCATTTGTGACTTTTGTTTCTACAGGTAGCTATGTCCTATGTATGCGAAGCTCATGCCAAAATTTTTACAAAAATGCATGCACATGCGAGGAATGCACCAGTTAACAAAATAGATGGGATGCTGTCAAGCTTTGTATCCTTGGAATGACAACTCCTTCTTTTTTAGGGGTTTGGCCCCTCTTTTGGCTCAACCTTACCTTAATCGGATGATGATAGCATTTCGTACCTTTCTCATCCTTCTGATCAACTCTAACTATCTACTCGGGTTAGTGTCTGGGATCCTTTAGCTTAAATTCTCAACCCTCGGGGGCTTAGGCAACGACTTACCTGAACTTTAGCAAAGCGATAAGCAGCCAATCTTTCAATCTGAGGTGGCTTTGTTTCAGGACTGTAATATAGGCTAAGTTGGGAGGGTTTTGAAAATCGACAAGGTATGCAAGCTCAAATTTAATGTTGCTTTCGGTAAAGTTTAGATCCACACCATTCTTGGTTGTTCTTCCGGTGGGGTTTTGTCACCTAGTATCCTTCTTTAGCCCTGGCAACATGTCTGGTTCATTTGGATCAAGCAATCTCTTTTCAATCGGAGAGGACTTTATTAAGGTTGTAATGTAGGCTACGGTTCTGGGTTTTTGCAAGAAAAGGTAAAAGCTCGAATCTACTGCTTCTATTGGGCTTCCTAATTGCCTATGATTATCTTTAGATTTCCCTTCTTTCCTTTTATTATATGCTCCTCAAGGTGGCATGGAATGACTGTTTTTTTTTAGGGCAGCTTGCCCCTTGATAATTCTTTCTTTTTGCTTTCTTCTCTCTCTCTCTCTCTCTCTCTCTCTCTCTCTCTCTCTCTTTCTTAGCTGAGGTGGATACTTTTACAACTCATTTTCTTAGATGTATTATCTCTTAGTGTTTTCATTCTAACCCATTGTGGGTGGTGATCTATAGGTTGGGGATTTTCTTGGAGGGAACATAACTGGCTCAACGGGTTTGACAATGATTGCTCTTGACCATATGAGAAATGAAATAAGGGCCTCTCCTCAATTTGAATAAGATTGCTTAATCCATAGAGCCTTCACGTTGCTTCGGCTTGATGAAAGTTAAGTGACTTTCTTTATCGAGTCCTCAGTTGTTTGTCTGCCCTAGTGTGGGGAGATGGTTTTGGATTGGGGTTGACCAGAAATCTCTTGCTTTCTATGAAGCACTAGTGGGTTGAACAAAAAAAATATACATATATTTTTTTTTTTTTGGAAAATGCAAGATAGCTTCTCTTCCTGTTGATAGTCTGGCTACTTATCGCTTAGCTGTGGTGTCTTGTAAGTGCTGCTTTTTGGGTAGTTTCCTCACTCATTCTTATCCCCTCTCTTTTTAGAAAGTTGATCATTCAGCGAGTGGTTAACTTTTGCCATCACAATCTTCAAGGCAGATCTTTTATAAGATAAAATGCACCGCTTTTTGAAAAACATTCACCATTCACAAGGATATGAGATAATAGCATTTTGAATTAAAAACTATATTTTTATTATTTCAATGAACAACATAGAGTTCTTATAAGAATGGAAATGCAGACATAAATTTAAAGACAAAAGTAAAAGGGATAGAAAGAAAGCGGATGAGAGCACCCCTCTCTTGTACACTTTTTAGGGAACCCTCTCAGTTGGGCCTTGGAATGATGTCCACATCCTCGATGCTCCATCCATTATTGAGATCTTTGGACCAAGCAAGGTAAGCAGGGGCTTCTTTTAGGGCTCTAGGTGAGTTGACGGTGATGGTGTAGTTATCAGCTTCATTGACCCCTTGTTTTCCTTTGTTACTTTATCAGCTTTTTTGAGAAACAGGTTGGCCAGCTCACCCCCTTTTAGCTCGAATGGCTCTGTTGGTGTTTTTGGCTCTTTAAGTCCCTAGCCCATATCTTCATAATCAAATTCAGTCGTGGGCCAAGGATTTTTTGATAGCTGGTGTTCTGCCGCGCCATACCTAGGGTGCAAGAATTCATCGCCCAGTCCATCAGCGGTCATGTCTCCTGTGGAGATCTCCTCCATGGTTATGGACTCCTCAACTGGCCATTCAGAGGGATCATGTATTTCATTTGGATTGTGGAGATACATTGGGCATGGTAAGAATTCCTCCCCCTAGTCCCTCTCTTCATTAGTCTCCTAATCCTTATCGGAATAGTCTACGACTAAGATCTTTTCTAGTTCATCATCCTCTTTTATTTCCTATAGTATCAGGTTAACAGTGTGATCCAACAGAGGATTTGTGGTTACATTAGGAGCATGAGTAGGGTTTATCGGTTATATGCCAATGGTCTTATTAGCTATTAGGTCTTGAATTTTGTGTTTAAGAGAAAAGCAACTTTCTGTGTCATGCCCTTGTCCTCCCGAATGATGCTCGCAAGTGAGAGCACCATTGAAGGTTGGAGGTAGAGGGCTTGGCAATGGATGGACTAGTATGGGTTTCAGTATGTTGTTCTTTAATAGGTTATGGTAGGCTTCTATCTTGGTATAGGCTAAGATATCAAAGGTAAGTGCTTGTGCGGGTATGGTTAAGGTGGGTATGGGTAATATAAGATGTAACTGGAGTGGTGGATGGTATTATGGTGGTTGAATGGGCAGGATGGCAGACACCTCACTATCCTTCTGGAATACCCCTCTTACAGCGGCCACCTTTTTGGCTATGTTGTCAGAACTTTCTCTAGTTTTTGCCTAGGGATTCGTAATCCTTCTCATTTTGAGACCATTCTCTATCATCTCTCCTTGCATGATAAGCTCAGAGAAGCTTTTCTCCATACTTGTGCATAGCATTTCATAGCATATGCCTTGGAAAGTGTGCATATATTCCTTCTCTTCCAAAGGAGGATTGACTTGTGATGTTGCTTCTCTCTATCTAAGTGTATAGCTCTTGAAGCTTTCTTTTTCTCCCTTACTCATTATCATCAAAGACCACGGGTCAGAAGTGAGATCTATGTTGTGATGATATTGGAATTTGAATGAATTGAACAGTTTGATCTAAGTCGTGATCTTCCTCAGATTGAGTCGAGCAAACCATTACAGGGCGGACCCAGTGAGACTATGTTGGAACAGTTGTATGAGGAGATTTGGATTGTTCCCATGACCACTTAACGCCCCAACATAGAGGCGAAGGTGGGCTATGGGGTTACCAGTGCCATCGTACTTCTGGAAATTGCACATTTTAAACTTAGTCGGTCTTGGATGGTCTGGGAAGAAGTAAAACTCATCATAGAAAACAAGCCCAAAGATGTCATGGCCATGAAGGCTTTGCAATGAATCTTCCAACCCTTGGATTTTCAGACTAAGAGGGTCTAGGGAAGCCTTTTTCGTAGCAGGTGAGAGTAGTATAGTTTCTTCTTCTTTGATGTTAGCCCCCTTGGAGTCCTCCTTGCTTTTCCCCATTAAGTCAAATTGAAGCACAATTCTTGGGTTGGCAATTTCAGAGTGTTTAGGGAAGGTTGTGGATGATGACGGGGCTGAAGAAGCATCTTTTATGGCCATGGCCTAGACGAGCTTGAACATTTCATCGATCTTGGTCCTCATCTCGTTAACTTTTTCTTATGAGATTGGGGAGGTCTCATCAGGGTTAGCGGCCATTAGTAAAGTTCTTTGTCAGGTAATGATGGGGCCCCTAGTTGACTGTGAGCCTTTCTTAGGAGTAATAGTGTCCCTTTATGGTGTAATTTTTGCGAAAGAAAAAGAAAAACACAAACATAGGTCACGAGTCAGTGCTTGATATTTAGAAAGCTTTATGCAATGCATGTCTTAGGGCTGTCCCTTCTTGAGAGGGAGACTAAACATAATGCATTTGGCTTACTTTTTGGAGATAGGTGATTTGCCCCTGTATGCAGATACCTTATCGTCGAGTAGGAACATACATTCATTCATTTATGTCATTCACAAAAAGTAGAAGAGTACATTGAACTTTAAGTTTAAAATACAAGAGAATTGAAGTACATTTTAATAGGAAAAGGGGAACATTCTCCTTTGGACTTCTTCTATCTACTTTAATTTGAAATTCTAAATTACTCTAGAGTCTTCGGATTCGCCTTTTTGAGTTTGATTTGAGAAGGTCATTAAGAGACCTTGTTGTTTGGTTGCCCTTTGTCTTCTTGGCAACCTTATCTCATTGAGCATAGAAGGATTGGGGCTCCTCTTTATAGAATGACTTGAAATGTATGCCATGAGTCCTTAGAGTTGCGTGGGAACCCATAAGATCTTAGTAAATTTTATGCAAGAGAGAGTGAGCTTGGTGCCATTCTCTATGGGTTGATCATATGCATAAGAATATAGTGACATGAGTTACTTTGGAACTGTTGTCTTGAAATGGAGTATTGAATGCATATATGTGTATGCCAAGAGTATAGAGAGAGAGAGAATACAATTGTAAAGTAAATATGCATATATGAGTATATATACAAGCATTATAATGGCATAAATAGACAAAGATAAAGGAAAGTAAAGAAGTCACCCTTTCCTCCATAGTTTTGAAATTGACGTGAGTGTCTTAAATCTGGTAAAGGTTTGGTTATGCATGGTTTCTGTGCTAAGGCAATTTTAAGCTTAGCACCACTACTGGCGGCGCCACAAGCCAATTCTGGGCAACTTTGCCCTTTTACTAGTCAAAATCCTATTTCAAATACCCCTTTGGGCCAATCTGCCATTTCAAGTTCCAGTCTTCAAAAAACTTCCAAATACGATCCTTTCAATCGCCTTGTGGTCAACATGAAACTCTTGTTTTATCATTTTCTGCCTTCGAATAGCAAAGACAGAAAACTAGGGGCAGCTATAAGCACCCAATTTTTGCTTGCTCAACAATGTCCAACTCGACTAGACTCACATTCAAACTGACACAGACAGATCCAAGCCTAAATTGGCTTTCTAGACTCAAACTAGTTAATCAACCGCTTTGCAGGCCCGCCAGGCCTAATAAAGGCAAAATAACCAAAATACACTTGGAGCATTACTTAATCCAGTTCCAATTGGCACGTCTTCTTCAATACGGTAAATTCATATTTCAACTTCAATTTCAATACCAATTCTAGTCTAGACTAGTCAAACTCAATCCGGCACGTCTTTTGAGAAAGTTGATCCCTCGAACGAAAGTCCATCCAGCACGGCACGTTTACTAAGAAAACTCCTTGGGATGGTAAATCCTTTCAAACTTGTTGACAGGGACGAAATTCAAGTCCCTAAGATGGTAGAGCGGTTCATTTCTAGCATCTGCTAGCTTGCTAATATAGAATGTCTGCTATTCAGCACGTTGATCGGGGAAGTACCTAAGGGCTTGAGACGATAAGACCATTCAACAGCTTCCCGATATCAAGCAGTCTTCTTAATGAACGCACACTATCAGAGTGACAAAAACACTCATAAACATTGCAACTGTCAGAGTGGTGGAAACACTTGTAAACAGGTCAATATTGAGAATTGCAAATGAACCTCCTGTGTTACAGGACCAAACAAGCCTCTTGGCTGTGACACATGTACCTTTGGAAACCAACTTATCACACACATCAGAGTGGCAGAAACACGCAAAACTAGGGTCAACACTAGTGCTTGCTAGCCCACTCCGGTGAAAAATGATCAAACTGCCCTTTTGGCTCTACTAGCACACTTCTCGAGAAAGTACCTAAGTCCTTAGAGTGGTTAGTCTACCCTTCCAAGATTGTCCCAAAGATAATCTAGGACGTTCAAGTGTCTTTTAGTCGCTTCTGGATCGATTCCGAGAGCATCTGATTAAAATTATCATTTTATCCCTAGGTATCCAATCGCCTCCGGGAACTACACCGGCTTTGGGTATAAAACCGGTTACCTTTCTGAGGATGCTTCTAATAGTGTTTTTAACTTTCCAGTACCTTTCTAGACCATTCTGAGTCATTCTGGTAAGCCTGGTGCAAAATAACCATTTTGCCCCTAGTAGGCCAGCCTCCTTTTCCAACCACACTAGTTTTGGGTATCAAATCGGCAATCCCTTGCGACACTCTTAATAGTGCTTCTAACTTTCAAGCCTTCTCACGGGTCACTCCGGGTTAATCCTGGTGTTTCCCTAGTTCAAATCACCATTTTGCCGCTGGTGGGTCGGTCACCCTTTTCAACTATTCCGGCACTGGTTCTCAAGCCAACTACTTCCGGGATACTCTTTCAGGGGCTTCTGTCCATCCTCGACCTTCTAGGTCATTCCTTGACTTTTCAGAGTCACTCCAAATGAAGCCAGGCTAAAAATTGCATGGTAGTCATTAAGTCAGGCATGTAAATCTTCTACCTTATGTCCCAATGGTCAAAAGATCTGTTTCTTGCCAAATTAACAACTTTCCTAAAGGGGTGGCGTCATTAGTAGTGGTGCCAAGGCAAGATTATGCCTGATACCACTAGTAGTGGCGCCAATGGAAAGTTATGCCTGACACCACTACAACAGGCACAAAGGCCAATTCGATTGCCTATAAATACAGACCACTCCCCTGCGTATAAAGGATCCGCAATCTTACTCCAAAAATGATGCTCACTAAAAACAGGCCTTGTTACCCTAGTTTTCTTAAGTCTCCTTCAAACCCTAGCCTCCCTTCAATCCATATACTCAAACCATAGTTGCCATACACTCTATACACTCAAATCTAAGTCTCCAATCATCCCTTGAAGATTAAGTGCTTCGTATTCCAAAGCTCCTAAGGTGAAATAAACAAAGCAATCAAAGTAAAGAGAAGACAAGGTAGGTTTTCGATTTAGTTTATACAATCCCTCATCTCTCTCTTCTTTCTTCTAACCCACTTGGGTTTGGTTCTAATTTAATCCCCATCTTCTACTGCTTTTTCTTATATGCTTGAAACAAGAGACTTCCAGGTTCATGCCTATGAACACTTGTTGAAGGTCACAGTGCTGAAGGCTTCCTTTAAGTTCAACCTAAAACGGTGTGAGTTCGACCCCTTTGATTATGTGGTGAAGCCTAACCTTATATATTCACGACCCTATTGCATTGTGGTTGTCATGTTCATGCATTGCATTCAAAGTTGTTTTCAAACTTGCATCAATGTTCTATTTCAAAACTTGCATTTAAAACCTCCTTATTTCAAACTTATTTTCAAAATCACAACCCTAAAGTGATTCTACCCGTTCTATGTGTCGCGCCCCAATTTTTAACTGTTCTTTCGGCTCAGAAAAAAGCACAGAACTCTGTCATTAGAACTCCTCCTAGAAGAACAAGTGCGACTAAGTTTGAACTTGAAATTGATTAGATTTAGGGCTTGTTTCAACAAAATAGAAGTCACCACTTAACTTCATTAAGGTGAGTTAGGTCACCTAAAACTAAGCATAATCTAAATATCAAACTTAGAGTTTCAGAAAAGGTTTTGGAAGTCACCCTTAAGAGAGGATTTTTAAGGAAATAGGTTGTTTGGTAACTTTTAAAAAGTTTTAAGTCTTTTTTGAAAATAACTCCATTTTGGTATTTCGAAAACAGAAAACTATGGTTTGGGGGTTGGTTACGTGTAGGAAAGATATCCTAATATCATCACCCTACCCCGCCATTTCGGTATGTACATGTCTAATCACCCTTAATTTACTCGCTTGAATAACTAGTTACCATTATTCAGTTAATATCCACTTTAGAGTTTTGAAAATAGGGTTAGGTCATCACTTCTTGGATGAATGATACATGATGCAAGTCTTGAGAAAAATGTTTGAAAACATGGAAGTCTTGAAGGAATTTGAAATATGAACCTTGAATTGATAGAGAGTTTTGAAAAAGGGACTTGGGTTGTAATAAAAGTTATGACCTCAGCATTTTAGGTTGCCTACGTATCTCATTTGGTGAGAACCAGGTCATTCGTAGTTCGAGCAAGAGCTCGATAGAAAATAGACACATTAGGGCCTTTGGAATGTTTGAAGACGCTTTGAGGTCTTTGAAAAAATTTTAAAGACACTTTGTGGTCTTTGGAAAAGAGAACTTGAGAATTTTGAATTGAAATCAGACGCTGGATTGTTTTTAGAATATAACTTTGAAGGTTTTTGAAAGTGCACTTAAAATGGGATTTTGAAGCGTTTTGAAATGTTTTTGAACATAACTCATGAGAGTTTTGAAAGTTTTGAAAACTTGGTTATGAACTTGAGAATTAGAATTGGACTCACAAGAGCTATAATGAACTTGTTTCGAAATGATTTTTAAAAATAGTTTTCATATACCTTATGAAAGGCATGTTGAATATTTCATCATCTTTGTGAGGATAGTCATTGAAGAACTAAACTCCTTTGGGATTATGAGTTTTGAAGACATGTTTGAAAAAAGAGGCTAGGGACTTCCCTTTGGTTTTTAAAACTTTAGGGTTATAGAACCCTTCTTGAATATCTCACTTACACTTGACCAATCCTAACCATAGAAAGGTTAGGGTTGCTTCAAGAATGTGATGTATGAAAATCATTCTTGAAAAGCGTTTTTGAAAACATTTAAGGTTTTGGAACCCTAACATGGACAACCTCGAGGGTTGGATTTAATGTATCACCTTCCCTTGGAATCCCTAACCATAAAAGGTTAGGGACACTTTAGGGTTGTGAGTTTTTGAAAGTATTTTTGAAAATAATTTTTGGAAAATGTTTATTGTCTAGCCATCTTAGTTGAGAAAAGTTTAAGAAAACTTCTTGGAGATATTTTTGAAGATAGAGTGTAGGGATATTTGAAAAAACTTTGGAGTTGATTCTTGAAATCTTAAGAGAGTAAGGTGCCTTTGAAAATGTGTTATGGACATAGTTTTTTTGAAAGATTACTTAAAAAAGGGTCTTCGAATTAGACCTTGAAGCTTACTAACCTAGGTTAGGTTGACCTAAGGTTAACTATCTCGGGTTACGTTAACCTAGAATTGGCTATCTAGGGTTAGGTTAACTTTGGGTTATGGTGATCAAGGGTTAACTAACTAAGGTCAAGTTATCCTAGGGTTAAGGTGACCTAAGATTAACTAACTTAGGTTAGGTTAACCTATGGTTTGGTTGACCCAGGGTCAACTAAGGTTGGGTTATCCTAAGGTTAACTAACTAAGGTTAGGTTAACCTAGGGTTTGGATGAGCTAAGGTTAGACTACTAGGGTTGGAAGGTGGTTTTAAAAAGTGGCTTTGGACCTAGTGGTTTTGGAAAGGTGATTTTATGCATGAAATTTGAAAATATGTTTTGAAAATTATTTTGTGAAAGCCACTCAAGTGAGTGTTGGGGTCCTATGGTTGATATTTGGAAACCACTCAAGAGAAGGTTACCTTGGAATCATTTCACCCACAAACTCAAGTGAACAAAACTTGTGAAAGTCGATATTGAATAGATAGTTTTGAAGACTAAAAAATTAAGGAGAATGATCTTTTGAAAATTGGTTTTGGAAAAGAAGTTTTAGAAAATCACTTTTAAAAAGTTGAAGACCACTCTAAAGAACAAGGGTTCATATAATTGATTTGAAGGAAATCACTCCAAAGAGGACTCCATGGGACCATTCCAACCACAATATTCAAGACAGCAAGACTTCTAAAAATCAAAGTGAAAATGATGATTTAGGGAAATCATTTTTATGCAAGTTAAAGATAGTGTAATTTTGAAAATCCTTCTTGAAGGGGATCGTTTTGAAAGTCATTTTTAAAGAGAATAGAGCCAACTCTAATGAACTAAGGTTCATATGGTCAAGAGAGGGTTCCAAGGGACCATTTCAACTACAAAAATTCAAGAGAGTCAAACCCTTAAAAATCCACATAGAAAAAGAGGGTTTGAAAGCCATTTTAGTGCAACTTTGAAAAATAATGAAATGAAGGGTTACAAAATAAAGTCAAGGGACTTAAGGAGGGTTTTCTAGGGTGTAGAAATTGGAGGTTTGACCTAGGTTTCAAAGAAAAAACTCTAGGACCATTTTAGGAAAACATTTGAATATGGTGCTTGAGAATGCCATTGAAATGGAGATAGTGAAGGTCTTGGAAAAATGGTCACAAGTATGAAAACAAAGCCAAGCATGCAAAACATGAACTAGATAATTATATGCAAAGGGGTCATGAAATCATACAAGGCTAGAGACTTCACCATATAGCAAGGTGCTCTAAGGCCATACCATCTTAAAGTAGGTTTGTGAGAAGTTCCCTATATGGTGGCTCTCACAAACTTTCCTCTAGGCATGAACTAAGAGTTTCCTTGTTTCAAGCACGCAAGAAAAGGGAGTAACAGATGGAGATTAAAATAGAGAATAGCCTAAGTAGGCTAGAAGGGAGAAGAGAGGAGTGGAGATTGTAAAAATGTAAAGAAAATACTACCTTTTACCTTCCAATACTTTAAACCTCCATGAATGCTTGGACTTGAGCTTGAATAGGCTTGAAAGGGTTGGAATGAGGTCTTCTATGGCATTGAAGGCTATATAGGTGTAGTGTATAGGTTAGGAAGAGATAGAATCTAGCCTAAATGCTTGAAGTATGGGATGTATATAAGAATCTGAGGTTCTAGAGTAGTTTTGGCATAGAGCTTCGCTATCAATTTCGATTACGGAATATGTATAGGGGAAGGCCTGTATTTATAGGCAAAACTAGAGAGACCTGGCGCATGCATATGCTACATGTGTCAGTACTGCTCCATTGGTAAAATGCCACGTGGCACTCATTGTACTAGCTAAATCTTAAGGGCTAAGCGAAGTTTGATCGATCTGATCAAAATTTTGGTGCAATAGCATATGCACTGCTGCCGAAAATGTTCATTTAAACTTTGCTTTGATAATTGCGCCAACCGGAAAGGATTGAGGAAAATCGATTGCATTCACGATGTTGTTCTAGTGTTTCTCATGAACTTTGAATTTTTAAAAAGCTTGAAAGGTTTTGGAAGAGTGAGATATCATCTTGGGAAGTGTGTACGAAAACATATTTTTGTGGAGCGTTTGTGATACCCTCGGCAGGGGTTTAAAAGTAGTCGTTCATGTGCCACAGGGGTGTATGATGGGACCCGCTGTTTGATACCCAAGGTCGGTGTAGTTTCGGGGTGCATTCAGATCGCTAGGGGTAAAATGGTTATTTTGACAAGGAGTGGGGTTTGTACTGTGTTGGGGCGCCCAGGAGCAAAATATTCATTTTGACCAGAGTTGACCAGAATGGGACTAGAATTAGACAAGATGGCATGTTGAGTACGCCTAACTGTTTAGGAACACTTTAGAAGGGTGGACTTACCATTTGGAGGGATTTTGAACTTTCTCAAAGACGTGCCTAGAGGCCCAAGAGGCAGGTTTTGTTATTTGGCCTCTGTTAGGCCCAGTGGGCCCGAGAAGCAGTTGACTGATTGAATAGGGGTCTGAAAGTTAATCTAGGCTTGAATGTGCCTTTGGAGTTTTGAAAAGGAGTTCGATCAGGTAGAGATTGCCGAGTAGGCAAAAATGGGGTACTTACAGCTACCCCTCCTTTTCTGTCTTGCTTTTTAAAGGCAGAAAAATAATAAAGGAAGGATCCCATGTTGACTGCAAGGCAATCAAAGGGACCAGAGTTAAATAATTTTGGAGAGTAAGTTATCTCGAATTAGCATTTCATCTGGTGGAATGGTACTCCTCTAAGAAGTTTTAGGGCTAATGTCTGGACACTGATTTTTTTGAGGAAGCTCAAAAACCCAATCTACTTTTTCAGAGGAAGCTCGAAACCCAATCTGCTTTTTTTGAGGAAGCTTAGAAACCCAATCTGCTTTTTCGAAGGAAGCTCAGAAACCTAATCTGCTTTTTCGAGGGAAGCTCTAAAATCTAAAATTTTTGAAAAACTAGGTTTTTTGAGGCAAAAGCGAAAAAACCTAAGATTTTTTAGAAAATGGAACTTTTGAAGAAAAAAGCTTAAGAAACCTGAGAAAATGTTTTGAAAACGGAGCTTTTGATGGAGAAAGCTAGGAAAACCTGAAAATTTTGGAAAGCTAGGTGTTTTGAGGCGAAAGCTAGAAAACCTGGAATCCATTAGAAAAACAGAGCTTTCGAAGGAAAAAGCTTGGAAAACCTAATAAATATTTTTTAGATTAAACTTTTTGAAGAAAAAAAACTTTAGAAAATTGGTGAAATGATGAGAATGGAAACTTTTTGAAGGAAAAAGTTTGGAAAACCTAGAATTCGACTAGAATTGAAACTTCTTTGAAGGAAAAAGATTAGAAAACCTCGAAATCGATTTGACTTGAAACTTGTTTTGTTGAAGGAAAAAATGTTTACAGAATGTAATTTGACTCAAAATTTGAATTTTTGAAGGCAAAATGTTTAGGAAATTCATTTTGGCTACTTGAATTGTCAAAGACAAAATGTATAGAAAATTCATATTGACTTGAGACTTGAAATGTCGGAGACAAAATATATAGAAAATTCATTTTGACTTGAAACTTTTGATTTCTTTTTTTTGAAAGCAAAACTTTTAGGATATTCGTTTTTTACTCGAAATTTGAAACTTTTTGAAGGAAAATTTTTAGAAAAACTTATTTGACTTTTGAAAATTGATTTTGAATTTGAAAGAAATCAAGAGTTTTGATCTTTTTGAATTTGAAACTTTTTGTAGAAAAAGTTTTGAAAGGTTTTGAAATTGACTTTGAAATTTGAAAGTTTTTGTAGACGAAGGCTTGAAAGTTTTTGGACTTTTGAAAATTGAATTTTGGATTTGAAAGAAAGCAAGGGCTTTTGTGTTTTGGAATGGATGTTGAAACTAGAGTTGAAACTTTTTGGTAGGAAAAGTCTTTGAAAACTTTTGAAGTTCAAAATTGATTTTAGCTTTTAAAAGAAAGGAAGAGCTTTTGCTTTTTGAAATATTTTGATTTGATTTGGTAAGAATTATACCTTGTCTTTACCTTTTGGAGATGGTTAAGTCTGGGGAATCATCAGACACTGCTCCATGCTTGTAATTCTTCTGTCTCGGAGTTTGAAGCGGAGACATTTGTACCCTCCTAGATTAAGATTTCTTGAGATTGGAATACTCAGTATTTGCTTGACTGTCGAGTTCTACTTTTGTTAGGCATAATATGATTCTTACTAACATATCTTCTGAAGGGCTGTGCTTCTCTAATGTCGATTGTCTTGAGTTTGTTTATGGAGGGGGTGAGGTTTCTTTTGAAAAGTTTGAGGGTCGAACATCTTTGGTCAGTTTTCCTTGGATGGATCAATTGGTTTGCAATTAAATGGCAGGTGTAGGGTGAGTCGTTGCTCCAGTTTTTATGATTTGAAAAGCTCAAGTTATGCTGATATTAATTGGGGTGGTCATGGGTGGGTCGTTGCCCTATTCTTTATGGTTTTGAAAAAGGTTGGATTTGCTGTTCATGGTTGATTCGGAGATCTAGGGTGATTCAGTGCTTCATTCTTTGTTTCTTTTTGTCTATAGATGATAGTTTGAGTTTTCTGAGGTGTATGCCGTTTCTTTTGCAGAGTGTTTGGATTCTGGCCGATAGACCTTCTAGGATGTTGTGCTTCTACTTTGGAACACCTTTTCTTTTGTAGTCACCCGAACACTTGTTAGTGTATTTTGTTAGACCTGTAGTTTGGTATATATTGTACAAGTCCTTTGAAGGGATGTACGTACATGTTTATATATAGGTTAGAATAAATGCACATCATACTTTTGGATGAATGCACAGGTTGATTCATGAATGAAATCGAATGCATGTCAGACTTTTTGATGAATGCACACGTTAGATACATGGATGAAAATGAATGCATATCATACTTTTTGATGAATGCATATGGATGGAATTAAACGTATGTCATACTTTTGATGGATGCTCATGCATAGATGAAATTTAATATATGACACACTTTTTGATGAATGCATAGAGATGAATTTTTAATGCATGTCATACTTTTTGATGAATACACATACATGAATAGAATTGAATGCATATCATACTTTTTGATGAATGTATAGAGATGGATTTTGAATGCATATGCTTGATATATAGATAAAAATGGATATTTGTTTTGGGGGATGCCCCAGGGATCATGTTTATATTCAGAATCAGGTAGCCATTTGAACTTTTATTCTTCGCCACAGATTTCCTTTTTGGGTTCTACCCCTTTCTTGTTAAGATCTGATAGCACTTACACCATTCTCAGGGATTCATTCCATTGACTCGTTTTTCTCCTCTCTCTTTTGTTTCGTTTTTCTCCTCTCTCTTTTGCTGTAAAGGAAAACTTCTCTAAATGGACCTCTCAAGTGACAGCCAATATCACCCTTTGGTAAAACAACTTGTAGCTTCCTTCCTCAATCAAAGAAGACTTTACTTGGAACCGTATGTAGGCCAAGTTTAAGGGTTGTATGAAATAAAGGGATACATGGGCCCAAATCTTTAAATTCAGCAGGGGTTGTATGAACCAGAACCACCTTTTGCAAGAAATGAATTTTGCCCCTGTAGTTACCATTCTTTTTAGACGTTCTTGTTTCTTTGTTCAAGCTTATTAGACTAAGCAATTTTTCTTGATCTAAGAGGACTTTAATTTGGACCGTAATGTGGGCTAGGTGATGGGGTATTTGAAAGGAAGGATAAAGGATCAAAACCAATTATAGTTGCTAGGCTCCTGAAGACCCATGATCACCTTTGGCAAGTGGCTCCTACCCTTGTCGTTCTTCTGGACTTTTCTCTTTGTCGAGAGGCTCACTTCTGTTTTGTCCTTTTGTTGTCGTCTTGGATGACTCTATCTTCTCTTGAAAGTCATCATTGCATTTGGAAATCATCATTGTGTTTGGAAATCATCATCATTATTTTTTTACAAGAAATTTTCTACTCTTTTTTTTTTTTTTGGAAAAACTTATTCTCATGTTGGCTTCTACAAATTTCGTCACTACTGCATCCTCTGGGAGATCATCATTCATTTATTGTGCACTTTCTTCAAAATCACCATTCATTCATCACGTGCTCAATTGGAGATCACCATTTGTTTACTGCGCGTACTCTTAGAGCGTACTATTCGCTACACGTGCTTTTAGAGATCATCACACATTCACGGCTTTGGCTTTACCTAGTGTAGGCGGTGATCATTAGGTCGACTTAATGATGGGAATATGACTAGCTCAAATGGGCTTTGCAAAGGTTATATTTAGCTGTATGGTAGAGGAATTGAGGGCCTCTCGTGATTTCAAGTAAAATTGCTTAGTCTACAAAGCTTTTTTCAAAAATTTAGCAACATTTAAAAAGATGGCAAATGTTAGTTTGCGAATTCACTTCTTGCATGTGTTTGCCCCAGTGTAGAGGGTGGCTCTTAGTTTGGGCTTTTGAATAGAAATCACATGCGGCTTTAGTGGGCTGACCAAGGGACTGTATTCTATTTTAGGAGGATGAAATGATGGCTTCTCTTTCTTTTGAGGGTCTAGCTACTTGCTGCTATGCCAGGACATCCTTCAGGGGTCACTCTTTCAACAAAATATGTGATTGATCCTCATCTCTCACCCCTCTATATTTCTCTTTTCTCTGTACCTTATATTTCTCTCTCCCCTCCTTTTAGAGTTAGAGATTGTTTCTGCTGAAAGTGGTGCTCGTGCTATCCCATCCTTCAAGTCAGAGTAAAACATTTCGAAGGAAAAATTCTTGGAGAAGAAGACATCATTCTTGAAGTGCCATGAGATAATGATATAAATATGTAAACTTTGGATCCTTTTCATTTAGATGATATTATTTTCATGCTTGAATTTGAACTGAAAATTAAAAGACGGGTTTGAAAGAAATCCCCATTTTCCAAAATAAATTCCTTAGACTGGTTTTGGAATCATGCTGGCATCCTTCACACTTCATTTTCTATGTGTGTCATCTAATTGCATAGGGATGGCTTCTGAAGTTTGAGGTCTGGTAGAGTGGCAGCATGGTGTCAGAGTCATGGCTTTGCATGAATTATGAATTAGGCAGGATGCTGGAGGGTTCTGTCAGTTTGATTGTGCTCTTGGACCTGGAAAAAGAAAAGCAAAATGCAGTTAGCATGTGGAGTTGAAAGTTTCACGCGATGCATGTCCTATGTGGGTCCTTTCTTCGAGGGGATCTAGGCATGATGCTGAGTTCATTTTGGAGGTCGGGTTTTGCCCTTGTATGCAATACAATACCTCTTCGACATGGGTCGGTTGATGTTTCTTTGTTTAGGTGATCATTCCTACATGGACGAAGAGAGATTTGGGCCTCTCTTGAGATATGGTTCTATGCATGCCATGAATCCTTAGGGTTAGAGAAACCTTTAGGGATTTAGGTAGGTTTGATTAGCATGAGATTGGATAATCCATTTCTGTCTACGGTTAATTGAAGGCATGAGAATGCAATAACTTAAGTTTCTTGGAACTCTTGTCCTGGGATGGATATCAATGCATGAGCATAATAGTAGTGAATATTTGAGTAGCATAATGGCAGTAGATGAGCAATTTTAGAAGACCCCTTTTTGTCCTTGCTTTGTCCTTTGATTTTCTTGACCTTTGTAGGCAAAAGAGAAAACAATGAGACTATGAAAAGAAAAACAAAATAGAGAAGTTAATGCATTTGAATTGAAAATTTTTATGCAATGCATACCCTAGGAGTGCCCCTACTTTGAGAGGGGAACTAAGCATGATGTATTGGCTCACGTTTGGAGACAGGGGTTGCTCCTGTATGCAATACTGTACCTGTGGGAGCCTGTTCATTCATTCAATGACACATTCATGTATTCATTCGATGAAAATATGAAGAACAGTCGTATCGCATTTGATTCTTTTTTTTTTTTTTTGTACATGGAATTAAAAGTACATTTGAAGGGGAAAGGGAACATTTTCCTTGGGACTTTCGCCTATTCTATTTTTACATTTGAAATCCTAAATTACTTTTGAGTCTTTAGATTTGCCTTCTTTAGTAGAGGTCGGTAAGAGACCTTGCTTTCGGATTGCCCTTTGCCTTTTTGGTAACCCTATCTCCGTGAGCAAAAAGAGATTATGACCCCTCTTTATGAGATGACTTTGACACATACCATGAGTCCTTAGGGTCACTTGGTACCTTTAGGAGTTTTGGTTGGCTTAATTTGTGCGAGAAGGTCCTTGGGTCATTCTCTAAGGGTTAATCAGATGCAATGACTTGAGTTACTTTGGGAACTCTTGTCTTGGAATGAGTATAGATGCATGAGTAGTTATGATAAGTAAAGATGTGTACATAGCATAATGACAGAAATTAAGCAGCATAACAGAAATAAAGCGGTCGCCCTTTCCTCTTTGGTTTTAAAATTGATGCGCGTGTCCTAAATCCGGCAGAGGTTCGGCTATGCATGGGGTGCTACATGAGCATGAGGTTGAGGGTTTTCTAATGCTTCCTAAAAGCTCGGTTCCTAGACCTTCAAACCTCTGGCATCCACCCTCGAAAGGGTAAACTCCATCTTTTGTTGGTGGTTCGAGCAGGGGAACTACCAAGAGACCGTAGGCTGAGAAACTGACACAGTATCCGCCCATAGTCAATATACTGTTCCCCCTTCTATTTGGATGGGCAGTAACCAGGTAATTTATGCAAAATGCAAAAGCAAGTGAGCGCACCAAGTGTGTGTGGAATTTTCAAAAGTGGAGGAAAAGACCCAACAACACACATCACATCTTGTTTATTCATCACATTCATGGCAGTTAGTTATGACATAAAAATGAAATGTGAACAAAGGTCCACCTATAAAAGGCAAATGCAAAGAGTTAGTAGCTATTCAAAAAACTCAATACAAGACAAAAATGGATGGTTAATGCAAGAGCATGAATGTAAGCAATAATGCAAATGATGAAACTTATTTGAAAATTATGATTTTGAAAAATGTTTTGGGAACCTAAAAAATTTCAAAAAGTGGATAAAACTAGACAAAGTAACCAGGGATGTTGGGTGAGTGAAGGGTGAAGAGACATGATAATGGCCTAACTCTCTAAGTGTCTCTAGTGGAGTCGCTAGCTGTCGCACCTCGATTTTTAACCAAGTCCTTTCGGCTTAGAAAAAATCACAGAACGCTGTCAATAGAACTCCTTCTCCTAGAAGGATGAGTACAACTAAGTTTGAACTTGAATTTGATTGGATTAAGGGCTTGTTTCAAAAAAATAGGAGTCGCCACCTAACTTGATTAAGATGAGTTAGGTAACCTAAAACTAAGTATAATCCGAAGATCAAACTTAGGGTTTCAGAAAAGGTTTTTGAAGTCTCCCTCAAGAGAGGGTTTTTAAGGAAATAGGTTGTTTGGCAAACTTTGAAAAATTTTAAGCCCTTTTTGAAAATAATTCCCTTTTGGTCTTTTAAAACCAAAAATCTATGGCTCGGGGGTTGGTTATGTGTATGGAAAATTTTCTAAGATCATCACCCTACCCTGCCTTTTCGGCACGTGCATGTCTAATCACCATTAATTCACTCACTTGAACAACCAGTTATCATTATCTACTTAATATCCACTTTAGAGTTTTGAAAACAGCGTTAGGTCATCACTTCTTGGATGAATGATGCATGATGCAAGTCTTGAGAAAAATGTTTGAAAACATGGAAGTCTTGAAGGAATTTGAAATAGGGACCTTGAATTGATAGAGAGTTTCGAAAAAGGGAGTTGAGTTGAAATAAAAGTTATGACTGTGCCATTTTAGGTTACCTACATATCTCATTTGGTGAGAATCAGGTCATTTATTGTGCGGGCAAGAGCCCAATAGAAAATAGGCACATTAGGGCCTTTGGAATGTTTGAAGACACTTTGAGGTCTTTGAAAAAATTTGAGAGACACTTTGTAGTCTTTGGAAAAGAGGACTTGAGAATTTTGATTTGAAATTGAATGTTGGAGTGTTTTTGGAATAGAACTTTGAAGGTTTTTGAAAGTGCTCTTGAACTAAGATTTTGAAATGTTTTGAAATATTTTTGAACATAACTCATGAGAGTTTTGAAAGTTTTGAAAACTTGGTTATGGACTTGAGAATTAGAATTGGACTCACAAGAGCTATAATGAACTTGTCTCGAAATGATTTTTGAAAATAGTTTTCATATACCTTATGAAAGGCATGTTGAATATGTCATCACCTTTGTGAGGTTAGTCATTAAATAACTAAACTTCTTTGGGATTATGAGTTTTGAAGACATGTTTAAAAAAGGGGCTAGGGACTTTGCTTTGGTTTTTAAAACTTTAGGGTTATAGAACCCTTCTTGAATATCTCACTTACACTTGACCAATCCTAACCATAGAAGGATTAGGGTTGCTTCAAGAATGTGATGTTTGAAAATCATTCTTGAAAAGATTTTTTGAAAGCACTTAGGGTTTTGGAACCCTAACATGGACAACCTTGAGGGTTGTATTTAATATATCACCTTCCCTTGGAATCCCTAACCATAAAAGGTTAGGGACACTTTAGGGTTGTGAGTTTTTGAAAACATTTTTTGAAAATACTTTTTAAAAAATGTTTAGTGTTTAGCCATCTTAGTTGAGACAAGTTTAGGAGAACTTCTTGGAGATATTTTTGAAGATAGAGTGTGGGGATATTTGAAAAAACTTTGGAGTTGATTCTTGAAATCTTAAGAGAGTAAGGTCCATTAGAAAATGTGTTATGGACATAGTTTTTTTGATATGTTATTTAAAATGGGGTCTTCGAATTAGACCTTGAAGCTTACTAACCTAGGTTAGGTTGACCTAAAATTAACTACCTCGGGTTAGGTTAACCTAGGATTGGCTATGTAGGGTTAGGTTAACTTAGGGTTAACTAACTAAGATTAAGTTAACCTTGGGTTTAGGTGACCTAAGGTTAACTAACTTGGATTAGGTTAACCTAGGGTTTGGTTGACCTAGGGTTAACTAAGGTTGGGTTAACCTAGGGTTTGGATGAACTAAGGTTAGACTACTAGAGTCAAGTTAACCTAAGATTGGAAGGTGGTTTTGGAAAGTAGTTTTGGATTAGGGTTTGGACCTAGTAGTTTTGGAAAGGTAATTTTATGTATGAAATTTGAAAGTATGTTTTGAAAATCATTTTATGAAAGCCACTCTAGTGAGTGTTGGGGTCTTATGGTTGATATTTGAAAACCACTCAAGAGAGGGTTACCTTGAAACCATTTCATCTAGAAACTCAAGTGAGCAAAATTTGTGAAAGTCAACATTGAATAGATAGTTTGAAGACTTGAAAATTAAAGAGAATGATCTATTGAAAATTGCTTTTGGAAAGTAGGTTTTGGAAAATTACTTTTAAGAAGTTGAAGACCACTCTAAAGAACAAGGGCTCGTATGGTTGATTTGAAGGAAATCACTCTAAAAAGAACCCCATGGGACCATTCCAACCACAATATTCAAGGGTGCAAGACTTCTAAATATCAAGGTGAAAACTAATGATTTAGGAAAATCATTATTATGCAATTTAAAAATAGTGTAATTTTGAAAATCCTTCTTAAAGGGGATCGTTTTGAAAGTTATTTTTGAAAAGAATAAAGCCAACTCTAATGAACTAGGGTTCATATGGTCAAGATAATGGGGAGACCACTCAAGAGAGGATTCCAAGGGATCATTTCAACCACAAAATTCAAGAGAGTAAAACCCTTGAGAGAGGGTTGAAAGGCATTTTAGTACAACTTTGAAAAATAATAAAATATAGAGTTGCAAAATAAAGTTAAGGGACTTAAGGAGGGTTCTCTAGGGTGTAGAAATTGGGGGTTTGACCTAGGCTTTAAGAAACTAACTTTAGGACCATTTTAGGAAAACATTTGAATATGGAGCTTGAGAATGCTATTGAAATAGAGATAGTGAAAGTCTTGGAAAAATGGTCACAAGTATGAAAATAAAGCCAAACATACAAAACATGAACTAGATAACTATATACAAAGGGGTCATGAAATCATACAAGGCTAGAGGCGTCACCTCATAGCAAGATGCTCTAAGGCTATACCATTTTAATGTATGTTTGTGAGAAGTTCCCTACATGGTGGCTCTCACAAACTTTCCTTTAGGCATGGATTAAGAGCTTCCATGTTTCAAGCATGCAAGAAAGGGGAGTAGAAGATAGGGATTAAAATAGAGAATAACCTAAGTAGGCTAGGAGGGAGAAGAAAGGAGTGTGGATTGCAAAAATGTAAAGAGAATACTACCTTTTGCCTTCAAACACTTTAAACCTCCATGGATGCATGGACTTTAGCTTGAATAGCCTTGAATGGGCTTGAAAGGGCTGGAATGAGGTCTTCTATGGCATTGAAGGCTATATAGGTGTAGTGTATGGGTTAGGGGGAGATAGAATCTAGCCTAAGTGCTTAAAGTGTGGGATGTATATAAGAATTCGAGGTTCTAGAGCAGTTTTAGCAGAGAGCTTCGCTATCAATTTCAATTACAGAATATGCATAGGCGAAGGCCTGTATTTATAGGCAAAGCTAGAGAGACCTAGCGCATGTAGTACCTGGGCAAAATATTTTGCCCAGGCACATGTGCTACATGCGCCAGTACTGCTCTCTTGGCAAAATGTCACGTGGCACTCATAATACTGGCTAAATTTTAAGGGCTAAGAAAAGTTTGATCGATCTAGCCAAAATCTGGATGCATATAGCATATGCTCCACCGTCGGGAATGTTCGTTTAAACTTTTTCTCGATAATTGTGCCAACTAAGAAGGATTCGGAAAAATTGGTTGCATTCACGGTGTTATTCAAGTGTTTCTCATGACTTTGAATTTTTGGAAGGCTTGAAATGTGTTTAGAAGAGTGAGATATCATCTCGGGAAGTGTGTACAAAAACACATTTTTGCGAAGCGTTTGTGATACCCTCCGCGGGGGTTCAAAAGTAGCTGTTTGTGTGCCACATGATCGAGGCCTTCAAGAAGCGATCTTTCTAATCGGACCGTACTAATGAAAAGTGCTCTGGAAATACTTTCAGGAATTCTCTAATTTATGCATTTCTCAAGTTGTTTGACCGTGTGTTATAATTAGGGAATTGGAGAAAAAGTCAATCTTGGCAGAGCATCTGTGAGACGCTCGAGGGGTTAGTGAAAGTAGCAGTTTTCAAGCCATGCGATGAGGGGCTTCGGGAAATGATCTTTCTGACTAAGCCGTATTAATGGAAAGACCTATGGATGAGCTTTTGAAAATTTTCTGGCTTACCCATTTCTCAAGTTGTTTGACGGTGCATCATAACCAAGGAATTGGGAGAAAAGACAACCCTAATAGAGCGTCTGTAAGACGCTCGAGGGGGCTTTCGTTGAGTCGGGAGTGTTTAGTGTCGTGAGTGTCGCGCCTCGGTTTTTTAGTCCAAGGTCATTTCGGCTCGGAGACAAAAAGCACGGAACTCTGTCACTAGAACTCATCCTCCTAGAAAGATATGTGCAACTAGGTTTGAATTGAAAATTGGTTTGATTAAGGACTTTGTAGAAAAATAAGAGTCGCCACCTAACTTGATTAATATAAGTTAGAGCTCCTAAAACTAAGTGTTAATCCGAAGATTAAACCTAGGTTTTTTGGAAAAGATTTTTGAAAACTCCCTCAAGGGAGGGTTATTAAGGAAATAGGTTGTTTGACAACCTTTAGAAAGATTTAAGCCCTTTTGGAAATAACCCTATTTTGGTCCTTCAAAAATAGAAATCTATGGTCCGGGGGTTGGTCACGTGTAGGTAAGATATTCTAAGATCATCACCCTACCCTGCCCTTTTGGTACCTACATGTCTAATCACCATTTTGTTCATTAACTAGAATAACCGATTACCATTGTCCACCTTAGAATTTTTGAAAACGGGGTATAGTTCATCACTTTTCGGATGAATGATGCATGATGCAAGATTTAGAAGAAGTTAGGAAAACATGGGAGTTTTGAAGGAGTTTGAAATGAAAACTTTGAATTGATTGAAGCTTTTGAAAAGGGGATTGGAGTTGAAATAGAAGTTATGACCGCACCATTTTAGGTTGCCTACGTATCTCATTTAGCGAGAATCAGGTTATTTGTAGTTCGAGCTAGAGCTCGATGGAAAATAGGTGCATTAGGGCCTTTGGAATGTTTTGAAGACACATTGAGGTCTTTGAAAAATTTGAAGACACTTTGTGGTTTTTGGAAAAAGAGAACTTGAAAGTTTTGATTTGAAATCGGGTAGTGGAGTGTTTTGAGATTGGACTTTGAAATCTTGAAAAGGGATTTTGAAGTTTTTTGAAATGCTCTTGGAACATCTTCAAGGGAGTTTTGGAAAGGTTTTGTAGTCATGCTTTGAAAACCTTGGAGGTATGATTTGGGAGTGTTTTAGTAAATAGATCTTCGAAAAGTTTTTGAAAGTGGTTTTTGAAAACACTTAGGACTTTGGAACCCTAATATGGACAACCTTGGAGGTTGTTCTTGATATATCACATTCCCTTGGAATCCCTAACCATGCGAAGGATAAGGACACCTTAGGGTTGGGAATTCTTGAAGGCATTTTTAAATGTAGAGTGTAGGAGGTTTTGGAAGAAAAGGTTATGAGAATAGAATCTTGAAAGAAGGTCCATGAGTTGGAACCCTGAAGTATACTAATCTAAGTTAGGTTGGTCTAAGGTTAGGGGTGACCTAAGGTTAACTAACTCCAGTTAGGTTAACCTAGGGTCAAAGTGACTTAGGGTTAACTAACTATGGGTTTGGTTAACCTAGGGTTGGACAACTAGGGTCAAGTTAACCTAAGGTTGAACAACTAGGGTCAAGTTAACCTAGGGTTGGACAACTAGGGTCAAGTTAAGCTAAGGTTGAATAACTAGGGTCAAGTTCATCTAGGGTTGGATAACTAGGGTCAAGTTAACCTAGGATTGGGTTGAAAATTGGTTTTGAAATGTGGTTTAATGCAATTTTTGGAAACAACTTTGAAAAACAATTCATAATATGCAAAGGACTTTGGTAATCATCATTTTTGAAAATCATTTCCAAGAAAATTTAACTGTAGCCAAGAGTATGGCTTATATGGTTGATGTTTGGAGACCATTCCAAATAAGGTTTCCTTATGACCATTATAACCATTATCTTGACAAGAGTATGGGGGTTCAAGAATCAATTATTGTGATGACAACTTTTGAAAAATCATAGTTAATGTAAAGATAGAGATAATGAATTTTTTTTGACAACCATTTTTGGGAAAAGGATTTTGAGAACCATTTTCGAAAGGAATTATTCTAACAAGTTAGGATTTCTATGGCCAATATAAAAGGTAAACCACTCAAGAGAGGGTTCCATGGGCCATTTCAACCACTAAACTTGAGAGAATAACAACCTTAAGGATCAAAGAGTTAGAAAATCAATTTCGTATAAGAAAAAGAGAGGGGAACTATTCTAGCAATTTAAGGGCTCATATGGCCAATATAAAAGAGAGAACACTCAAGAGAGGGTTCCATGGGGCCATTCCAACTACCAAATTTGAGAGAATAGAATCCTTGTGGATTAGGGAGCTTGAAAACCATTTTTATGTAAATTGGAATGCAAAGATGCCAAGGGGTGAGCTAGGGGGTTAGTGGGAGAGTTTCTAAGGCATGATTTCTAAGGTCTCACCCTAAACTTCAACAAGCCAACTCTTGGAAACATTTTGAGAAGGATATTGAACTTTGACAATAACATGGAAATAAGAGTAACGCAAGCTTTGTAGCACATGGTTAGAAACATGAAAATGAAGCCAAGCACACAAGACATGATCAAGTTAGCAAAATGCAAGGGGGTCATGAATACATACAAGGCTTTTAGGCTACACCTTATAATCAAGGGGCTCCTAGGCCATACCATCTTAAAGTAAGCTAGTGATAGATCCCCTTACATGGTGGCTCCCACTAGCTTTTCTCTAGGCATGAACTAAGAGCCCTCTTGGCTCAAGCATGCAAGAAAAGGGGGGTTGAAGATAGGTATCAAAATAAAGAATAGCCTAAGTAGGCTAGGAGGGAGAAGAGAGGAGTGGGGAAAGACAAAAATGTAAAAGAGATACCACCTTTAGCCTTTAACCCACTTGTAGACTTCTATGGATGCCTTGACTTGAACTTAAATGGCTTTAAATAGGCTTGAGGGGCTAGAAGGTGATGTTTAATGGTGTGTAGGGCTGTGTAAGTGAAGTGCATGGGTTAGAGGGAGGTGGTATCTAGCCTAAATGTTGGAGGAGGTGAATGTATAGAGAGATTCGAGGTTCTGGAGCAGTTTCAGTAGAGTTTTGCATCAATTTCGGTTATAGAATATGCAAAGGGGGAGGCTGGTATTTATAGGCAAAACTTTCAGACACTGGTGCATGTAGGATATGTGCCTGTGTAAAATTTACACAGGCGCATGTGCTACAGGCGCCGGTACTATTCCACTGGCAAAACGCCACGTGAAACCCATTGTACTGGTTAAATCTCGACGGTTGATCAAAATTTGGTCGATTTGATCAAAATTTGGGTGCATGTAGCATACGCTCCGTCATCGAGAGTGTTCGTTTAAACTTTGCCTCGATAATTAAGCTAATCGAGAAGGTTTTGGAGGAATGGGTCGCACCTGGGGTGTTCTCCTAGGGTTTTTCACGAACTTTCATGTTTTCGGCGAGTTGGAATGGTGTTCAGAAGTGTGAGATATTGCCTCGAAAAATGTGCATAAAATGGTATTTCTGTAGAGCGTCTGTGATACGCTTCACGGGATTTCGAAAGTAGCTATTTTCGTGTTGCATGATCAAGGCCTTCCGAAAGCGATCTCTTCGATCGGACCATACCGATGGAAAGTATTCTGGAAATACTTTTGGAAATTCCCTAATTTACGCATTTCTCAAGTCATTTGACGATGCGGTTTAATCAGGGAATCGGGGAAAAGTCAATCCCAGTGGAGTGTTTGCAAGACACTCTAGGGGTTGTTAAAAGTTGCAGTTTTCGAGCCATATGATGAGGAGCTTCGGGAAGCGATTTATCCGATCGAGCCGTATCGATGGAAAGACCTATGAACGAGCTTTCGGGAATTCCCTGGTTTACGCATTTTTCAAGTCATTTGACGGTGCGTTATAACGAGGGAATTGGGAGAAAAGGCAATTTCAGCGGAGCGTCTGTGTGACGCTCCAGGGAACTTTTATCAAGTCACGAGTGTTTAACGTCGTAAGGTCTTCCTTAGGTTAAACAGAGGTGTACGGCTAGGTCCGCTATTCAATAATCTAGGACTGGTGTTGTTTTGGGGCGCGTTTGTGTTGTCAGGGGTAAGATGGTTATTTTGGCTGGTTTTGGCTGAAAATGATCAGGAATGGATCGGAATGTCATGTTAAGCATGTCGGGTTGTTCAGGGATGTTTTCAAGAGTGTTTTTACCGTTCGGTGGGGTTTGTGCAGTGCTGGGGTGTTCAGGGGGCAAAAATTGTCATTTTGACTGGAGTTAGCCGGAATGGGACCGAAATTGGACTAGATAGGCGTGGAGCATGCCTAACAGTTTAGTAATATTTTGGAAGGGTGGACTTATCATTTTAAGAGATTTTGAACTTTCCCAAAACGTGCCTGGAGACCAAAGGGGCAGGTTTGGTTATTAGGCCGCTATTGGGCCCAACGGGCCCGAGAAGCGGTTGACTGATTGGATAGGGGTTTTAAAGTTGATTTGGGCTTGAATGTGCTTACGGAGTACTGAAAGGGAGTTCGATCAGGCCGGAGATTGTTGAGCGGGCAAAAATGGGGTGCTTACAACTGCCCTTCTTTTTCTGTCTTTACTTGTCGAAGGTAAAAAATGAAAAAGGAAGGATCCCATGTTGACCGCGAGGTAATCGGAGGGACCGGAGTTTAAAAATTTTGAAGAGTAAGTTTTCTCGAACCAATATTCAGTCAAGTGGAATGGTACTCCTCTGGGAAGTTTTTGGGCTAACGTCTGGACATTGATTCTTCTTGAACTGACGCTCCTTCTTGCGGAATGCTGCTCCTCCAGGAAGGTTCAAGGTTAATGTCTGGAAATTGATTCTTCTTGAATTTATGCTCCGTCTGGCGGAATGTTGTCCCTCTGGGGAGGTTCAAGGTTAATATCTGCTTTTAAAGGGGAAAGCTCGAAAACCTAATTTGCTTTTTCAGAGAAAGCTCCAAAACCCAATTTGTTTTTTTGGAGAAAGCTCTAAAACCCAATCTCCCTTTTTTTTGTTTTTTTTTGGGAAAGCTCTAAAACCCAGTCTACTTTTGTGGACAAATCTCTAAAACCCAATCTGTTTTTTCGAAGGAAGCTTCAAAACCGATTCTGCTTTTTTGGGGGAAGCTCTGAAACCCATTCTGCTTTTTCAGGAGAAGCTTTGAAACTCAATCTGCTTTTTTGGAAGAAGTTCAAAAACCCAACCTGCTTTTTCGGGGGATGCTCTGAAACCCAATCTGCCTTTTCGGAGAATGCTCTGAAACCAAATCTGCCTTTTCAGAGAAAGCTCTGAAACACAATCTAGTTTTTCGGGGGAAGCTCTGAAACCCAATTTGCTTTTTCGGGGGAAGCTCTGAAACCAATCCACTTTTTCGGAGGAAGCTCCGAAATCCAACCTGCTTTTTCGGGGGAAGCTCTGAAACCCAATTTGCTTTTTCGGAGAAAGTTTTGAAACCGAATCTGCTTTGTTGGTGGAAGCTCTGAAACCCAATCTGCTTTTTTGGGGGAAGCTCTAAAACCCAATATGCATTTTTAGGGAAAGCTTAGAAATCCGATTTGCTTTTTTCGTGGAAGCTTAGAAACCCAATATGCTTTTTCAGAGGAAGTTTTGAAACATAATCTGCTTTTTTGGGGGAAGCTTAGAAACTCGATCTGCTTTTTCGAAGAAAGCTCTAAAACCTAATCTGCTTTTTCGGAGGAAACTCTGAAACCCAATCTACTTTTTCGGACGAAGCTCTGAAACCTAATATACTTTTTCGGACGAAACTCTAAAACCCAATCTGCTTTTTCGGTGGAAGCTCTGAAATCCAATTTGCTTTTTTGGAGGAAGCTCTAAAACCCAATATGCTTTTTCGAGGGAAGCTGTGAAACCCAATCAGCTTTTTTGGAGAAAGCTCTGAAACCCAATCTATTTTTTTGGGGGAAGCTCTGAAGCCCAATTTGTTTTTTCGGGGGAAACTCTGAAACCCAATCTGCTTTTTCGGAGGAAGCTCTAAAACCAAATCTACTTTTTCGAGGGAAGCTCTTAAACCCACTCTGCTTTTTCGAGAAAGCTCTTAAACCCAATCTGCTTTTTCGGGGAAAACTTTGAAACCTAATCTGCTTTTTCGGAGGAATCTTTTAAACATAATCTGCTTCTTCAGAGAAAGCTCTGAAACCCAATCTGATTTTTTGGGGGAAGCTCTCAAAGCTAATTTGCTTTTTCGGGAGAAGCTCTGAAACCCAATATGCTTTTTCAGGGGAAGCTTAGAAACCCAATCTACTTTTTCGGAGAAAGCTCAAAAACTCAATATGCTTTTTCGGAGGAAGCTCTAAAACCCAATCTGCTTTTTCGGGGGATGCTCAGAAACCCGATCTACTTTTTCGAAGGAAGCTCTGAAACCTAATCTACTTTTTCGGTGGAAGCTCTGAAACCTAATCTGCTTTTTTGGGGGAAGCTCTGAAACTCAATCTACTTTTTCGGTGGAAGCTCTGAAACCCAATATGCTTTTTCGGTGGAAGCTTAGAAACTCGATCTGCTTTTTCGGAGGAAGCTCAGAAACCCAATATGCTTTTTAAGAGGAAGTTCTGAAACCCAATCTGCTTTTTTGGGGGATGCTCAGAAACTCGATCTGCTTTTTTGGAGGAAGCTCTGAAACCTAATCTACTTTTTCGGTGGAAGCTTTGAAACCCAATCTGCTTTTTCTGGGGAAACTCTGAAACTCAATCTGCTTTTTCAGTGGAATCTCTGAAACCCATTCTGGTTTTTTGGGAAAAGCTTTGAATCCCAACCTGCTTTTTCGGGGGAAGCTCTGAAACCCATTCTGCTTTTTCAATGGAAGCTCTGAAACCCAATCTGCTTTTTTGGTGGAAGCTCTGAAACCCAATCTACTTTTTCAGGGGAAGCTCTAAAACCCCATCTGCTTTTTCGGGGGTAGCTCTAAAACCCCATCTGGTTTTTCGGAGGAAGCTAAAAAACCCAATCTGCTTTTTCGAGGAAGCTCGGAAACCCAATCTGTTTTTTCGGGAGAAGCTCTGAAACCCGATCTGCTTTTTTAGAAAAAACTCTGAAACCTAAATTGTTTTTTTTGGGGAAGCTCTGAAACCTTATCTTTGCTGATATAAGGGATTTACTTATAGTTCTTTATTCTTGAATGTTGGAGAAGATGATATTTGCTGCTTCCTGGATTGAGATTTTTGGAGAGTAATGTTCCTTTGATGTGTTGATTGTTGACTTTTGTCTCTGACTGGCATGGCGAAATTTTGGGAAAGGTGCTTCCTTGGGTTCTTGAATTTGATTTTGGAGGGGGTGAGGCCTCCTTTTGAAAGGTTTGAGGTATTTAGAAGGTCGAACATCTATAGGTTAGTTTTTCTTGAGAGGATCAACTAGTTTGCAATTGAATGGGGGGTGTAGGGGTGGGCTGTTGCCCCAGTTTTTATGATTTGAAGAGGTCTAGTTAGGCTGACATTAATTTGGGGTGGTCGAGGGTGGGTCGTTGCCCTATTCTCTATGGTTTTGAAAAAGGTTGGATTAGGTTGTTCGTGGTTGATTGGGGAGGTCGAGGGTAATTCAGTGCCCTATTCTCTGTTTCTTGTTGTTTGTGTAGGACAACTCAGGTTTTCTAGGGTGCATGCCATTTCTTTTGCAGAGCGCTTCGATTCTGGCCTACAGACCTTTTGGGATGTTGTGCTTCTGCTTCGGGGCATCTTTTCTTTTATAATCACCTAAACACTTGTCAGTGTATTTTGTTAGACATGTCATTAGGTATATACTGCATAAGTCCACCACAGGTTAAAATGAATGCACATCATACTTTTGGCTGAATGTATAGGTTGATACATGTGGAAATGAGTGCATGTTATACTTTTTGATGAATACGTATGGATAGAATTGAATGTATGTCATGTTTTTTGATTGATGCTCATGTAGGGATGGAATTGAACGCATGTCATGCTTCTTGATTTTGAATGCATAGATATGGATTTTGAATTTATGTCATACTTTTTGATGAATGCACATACATGAATACATATCATACTTTTTGATGAATGCATAGAGATGGATTTTGAATGTATATCATACTTTTTGATGAATGAACATACATGTATGAAATTAAATGCATATCATACTTTTTGATGAATGTATAGAGATAGATTTCGAATGTATGTCATATTTTTTTTATGAATGCACATACATGAATGGAATTGAATACATATCATACTTGTTGATGAACGTATACACAAAGATGGAATTGAATGCACGTTATACTTTTTGATGAATGCACATACATGAATGGAATTGAATGCATGTCATACTTTTTTTTTATGAATGCACAGGTTTATACAGGAAATGAATTTGAATGCATATCATACTTTTTGACGAATGCATAGAGATGAAATTTTGAATGTATGTCATACTTTTTGATGAATGCATGAACAAATATGGTTTGTACATGAATTAAAATGAATGCTTGTCATGCAGGTTGATATAAGTATGGAAATGAATGCATATGTTTAATACATGGAATGGAATAAATGCATGAACATGTATGGTTTATATGGGAATTGAAATGAATGCATGTCATACTTTTGGATGAATGCACAATTTACACATGAATGGAATTGAATGCATGTCATACTTTTTGATGAATGCATAAATAGATGGAAATGGATATACGTCTCGGGGGTTGCCCCAGGGTTCATGTTTAGTTATTATATCTCAAGATCAGGCAGTCTTTGAACTTCTGTCCTCCTCTTGGGATTCCCCTTTTGGGTTCCGCTCTTTTCTTGCTAGGATGTGATAACACTTGCACAATTCTCAGAAATTCAATCCATTGACTCATTTTTCCCATCTCTCTTTTGCTAAAAAGAAAATTTTCTCTAAGTGGACTTCTTTGGGTGACAGCCGATATTGCCCTTTGGCAAAGCAACTTATAGCTTCCTTCCTCAATCAGAGAAGACTTTACTTGGAACTGTAATGTAGGCCAAGTTTAAGAGTTGTAAAAAATGAAGGGACGCATAGGAAAAAATCTTAAAATTCAGCAGGGGTTGTATGAACCAGAACCACCTTTTGCAAGAAATGAATTTTGCCTATATATTTACCATTCTTTTTAGACGTTGTTTCTTTGTTCAAGCTTGTTTAGACTAAGCAATTTTTCTTGATCTAAGAGCACTTTACTTTGGACCGTAATGTGGGCCAGGTGATGGGGTATTTGAAAGGAATGATAAAGGCTCAAAACCTATTATATTTGCTAGGCTTCTGAAGACCCATGATCACCTTTGGCAAGTGGCTCCTACCCTTGTCGTTCTTTTGGACTTTTCTCTTTATCGGGAGGCTCACTTCTGTTTTGTCCTTCTGTTGTCATCTTGGATGACTTTAACCTCTCTTGGAAGTCATCATTGCATTTGAAAATCATCATTGTGTTTGGAAATCATCATTATCATTCATTTTTTTTTATAGGAAATTTTCTCTCTTCTTTCTTTCTCTTATCTATGTTTTTTTTTTTTTTTTGAAAAACTTGCTCTTATGTTGGCTCCTATAGATGTAGTCAATACTGCATCCTTTTGGAGATCATCATTCATTTATTGCGCACTTTCTGGGAAATCATCATTCATTCATTGTTTGCTTAATTGGAGATCATCATTTGTTCGCTGCACATGCTTTGGGGATCATCACGCATTCACGGTTTTGCCTTTACCTAGTATAGGCGGTGATCATTAGGTCGGCTAAATGATAGGAATGCAACTGGCTCAAGTGGGGTTTGCAAGGGTTGTATTTTTAACTGTATGGTAGAGGAACTGAGGGCCTCTCGTCATTTCAAGTAAAATTGCTTGGTCTATAAAGCTCTCTTTTTTTTTCTTTTTAAAAATTTAGCAACGCTTAAAAAGATGGAAGATGTTAATTTGTGAGTTCACTTCTTGCATGTGCTTGCCCCATTGTGGGGGGTGGCTTCCTGGTTTAGGCTTTTGAATGGAAATCACATGCGGCTCTAGTGGGTTGACCAAGGGATTGCATTCTATTTTAGGAGGATGAAATGATGGCTTATCTTCTTTTTGAGAGTCTAGCTACTTGCTGCTTTGCCAGGACATCCTTTGGGGGTCATTTAGATTTTAACAAGCTACATAGCTGAGTGTCACCTCTCACCCTTTTGCATTTCCTCTCTCTCTCTGTACTTTTTATTTTCCTCTCCCCTCTTTTCGAAGTCAGAGATTGTTTCTGCTGAAAATGGTGCTTTTCCTATCCCATCCTTCAAGTCAAAGTAAAACATTTCGAAAGAAAAATTCCTGAAGAAGAAGACATCATTCATGAAGTGCCATGAGACAATGATGTAAATGTTAAAACTTTGGATCCTTTTTCATTTAGATGATGTTATTTTCATGCTCAAATTCGAGTTGAAAATTAAAAGATGGGTTTGAAAGAAATCCCCCTTTTCTGGAATAAACTCCTCGGACTAGTTTTGGAATCACACTAGCATCCCTCACACTCCATTTTCCATGTGTGTCATCTGATTGCACAAGGATGGCTTCAAGAGTTTGAGGTCTGGTGGAGTGGCAACATGGAATCGAGGTCATGGTTTTGCATAAATTATGAATTGGGCAGGGTGCTGGAGGGATTTTATCGGCTTGACTATGCTCTTGGACCTGGAAAAAGAAAAACAAAATGCAATTAGAATGTGGAGCTAAAGATTTTATGCAATGCATGCCCTATGGAGGTCCCTTCTTTGATGGAATCTAGGCATGATGTTGAGTCCATTTTGGAGGTGAAGTTTTGCCCCTGTGTGCAATACAATACCTCTTTGGCATGGGCAGGTTGATACTTCTTTGTTTAAGGAATCCCGCCTCCATGGACAGAGAGAGATTTGGGCCTCTCTTGAGATATGGCCTTATACGTGCCATGAATCCTTTAGGATTGGAGAAACCCTTAGAGGTTTAGGTAGATTTAATTAACATGAGATTGGATCATCCATTTCTCTCTATGGTTGATTGAATGCATGAGAATGCAATAATTTGAATTTCTTGGAACTCTTGTCCTACGATGGATATTAATGCATGAGTCTAATAGTAAATACATGGGTAGCATAATGGCAATGAATAGGTAGCTTAGAAGACCCCTTTTTCATTCTTGCTTTATCCTTTGATTCTCTTAGCCTTTAGGGATGAGGGAGAAGATAAGATAATGTAAAAAGAAAAACAAAAAGGGAGAAGTTAGTGCATTTGGATTGGAAATTTTTACGCAATGCATGCCCTAGGAGTGCCCCTATTTTGAGAGGAAGACTAAGCATGATGTGTTGGCTCACGTTTGGAGGTAGGGGGTTGCCTCTATATGCAATACTGTATCTGTGCGAGCCTGTTCATTCATTCACACATTCATGCATTCATTTGATGAAAGTAAGAAGAATAGTTTTATTGCATTTGATTCTTTTTTGTTTTTTTTTTTTTTTGTTGTTTTTTTTTTAACATGAAATTGAAAGTATATTTGAAGGGGAAGGGGAACATTTTTCTTGGGACTATCACCTATGCTATTTTTACATTTGTGATCTTAAACTACTCTTGAGTTTTTGGATTTGCCTTGTTCGATGGAGGTCGGTGAGAGACCTTGATTCCGTATTGCCCCTTGCCTTCTTGGCAACCTATCTCTGCGAGTGAAGAGGGATTAGGGCCCCTCTTTATAAGATGACTTTGATGCATGCCATGAGTCCTTAGGGTCACTTGGTTACCCTTAGGAGTTTTGGGTGGCTTGATTCGAGTGATAAGGTCTTTGGGCCTTTCTCTGGGGGTTAATTAGATGCATGAAGATGTAATGACTTGAGTGACTTTGGAAACTCTTCTCTTGAAATGAATTTCGATGCATGAGCAGTTATGATGCATATATATAATAAAATGGCATGAATTGAATAGTATAACAGCATGAATTGAACAGAATATATAAGGGAAAATAAAACGGTCGCCCTTTCCTCCTTGGTTTTGAAATTGACGCGTGTATCCTAAATCTGGCAGAGGTTCGGCTACGCATGGGGTGCTACATGAGCATGAGGCTGGGGGTTTACTAATGCTGCCTAAAAAGCTCGGTCCTCGTACCTTCAAACTTTTGGCGTCCACCCCGAAAAGGTGAACTCTATCTTTGGTTGGTGGTTCGAGCGGAGGAACTATCAAGAGATCGTAGGCTAAGAAACTGACACATCATCCGCCCACAATCAATATATTGTTTCCCCTTTTATCTAGAAAGGTAGTAACTAGGTAATATATGCAAGATGCAAATGTAAGAGAGCGCACCAAGTGTGTGTGGAATTTTTGAAAATAGAGGAAAGGACCCAACAACACACATCACATCTTGCTCATTCATTCGTATACATGAAAATAAATAAGACATGAAATAAAATGTGAATAAAGGTCCACCTACAAAAGAAAAATGCAAAGAGTTAGTAACTTTTCGAAAAACTCAGTGCAAGGTAAAATGGATTGTCAATGTAGGAGCATGAATGTAAGTAATGATTACAAGTGATGACACTTATTTGAAAATCGTTTTGAAAAATAAGATTTGCTTTGGAAATTTGGAAAAATTTGAAGAGTGGATAGAACTAGACAAAGTAATCGGAGATTCTGGGTGAGCGAAGGGTGAAGGGACATGTTAATGGCCTAAACCTTTAAGTGTCCCCAATGGAGTCACCAGATGTCGCACCCCATTTTTTGAGTCCAAGGTCCTTTCGGCTCGGAGACAAAAAGCACAGAACTCTATCATTAGAACTCGTCCTCCTAGAAGGATATGTGCGACTAGATTTGAATTGAAGATTGGTTTGATTAAGGGCTTTGTAGAAAAATAGGAATCGCCACCTAACTTGATTAAGGTGAGTTAGGGCATCTAAAACTAAATGTTAATCCGAAGATTAAACCTAGATTTTTTGGAAAAGATTTTTGAAAACTCCCTCAAAGGAGGGTTATTAAGGAAATAGGTTGTTTGGCAACCTTTGGAAAGATTTAAACCCTTTTGGAAAATAACTCCATTTTGGTCCTTCGAAAATAGAAATCTATGGTTCGGGGGTTGGTCACGTGTAGGGAAGATATCCTAAGATCATCACCCTACCACGCCCTTTCGGTACCTACATATCTAATCACCCTTTTATTCATTCACTAGAATAACCAGTTACTATTGTCTACCTTAGAATTTTTAAAAACGGGGTATAATTTATCACTTTTCGGATGAATGATGCATGATGCAAGATTTAGAAGAAGTTAGGAAAACATGGGAGTTTTGAAGGAGTTTGAAATGAAAACTTAGAATTGATTGAAGTTTTGAAAAGGGGATTGAAGTTGAAATAGAAGTTATGACCACACCATTTTAGGTTGCCTACGTATCTCATTTGGCAAAATTCAGGTCATTTATAGTTCGGGCAAGAGCCCTATGGAAAATAGGTGTATTAGGGCCTTCGGAATGTTTTGAAGACACATTGAGGTCTTTGAAAATTTGAAGACACTTTGTGGTCTTTGGAAAAAGAGAACTTGAAAGTTTTGATTTAAAATCGGGTAATGGAGTGTTTTGAGATGGGACCTTGAAATCTTGAAAGGGGATTTTGAAGTTTTTTGAAATGCTCTTAAAACATCTTCAAGGGAGTTTTGAAAAGGTTTTGTAGTCATGTTTTGAAAATCTTGGAGGTATGATTTTGGGAGTGTTTTAGTAAATAGATCTTCGAAAAGTTTTTGAAAGTGGTTTTTGAAAACACTTAGGACTTTGGAACCCTAATATGGACAACCTTGGAGGTTGTTCTTGATATATCACCTTCCCTTAGAATCCCTAATCGTGCAAAGGATAAGGACACCTTAGGGTTGGGAATTCTTGAAGGCATTTTTAAATATGAAGTGTAGGAGGTTTTGGAAGAATGGGTTATGAGAATAGTTTTAAATAGGGGGAATCTTGAAAAAAGGTCCATGAGTTGGAACTTTGAAGTATACTAACATAAGTTGGGTTGGTCTAAGGTTGGGGGTGACCTAAGGTTAACTAATTCGGGTTAGGTTAACCTAGGGTCAAAGTGACTTAGGATTAACTAACTATGGATTTGGTTAACCTAGGGTTGGACAACTAGGGTCAAGTTAACTTAAGGTTGGATAACTGGGGTCAAGTTAACCTAAGGTTGGACAACTAGGGTCAAGTTAACCTAGGGTTGAATAACTAGATCAAATTAACCTAGGGTTGGACAACTAGGGTCAGACAACTAGGGTCAAGTTAACCTAAGGTAGGACAACTAGGCTCAAGTTAACCTAAGGTTGAATAACTAGTGTCAAGTTAGCCTAAGGTTGAATAACTAGGGTCAAGTTACGCTATGGTTGAATAACTAGGATCAAGTTAATCTAGAGTTGGATAACTAGGGTTAAGTTAACCTAGAATTGGGTTGAAAATTGGTTTTGAAATGTGGTTTAATGCACTTTTTGGAAACAGCTTTGAAAAACAATTCATGTTATACAAAGGACTTTGGTAATCATCATTTTTGAAGATCATTTCCATAAATATTTATTTGTAGCCAAGAGTATGGCTTATATGGTTAATGTTTGGAGACCATTCCAAAGAAGGTTTCCTTATGACCATAATAACCATTGTCTTGACAAGAGTATGGGGGTTCAAGAATCAATTATTGTGATGACAACTTTTGAAAAATCATAGTTAATGTAAAGATGGAGATAATGAATTTTTTTTGACAACCATTTTTGGGAAAAGAATTTTGAGAACCATTTTTCGACAGGAATTATTCTAACAAGTTAGGGTTCCTATGGTCAATATAAAAGGGAGACCACTCAAGAGAGGGTTTCATGGGCCATTTCAACCACTAAACTTGAGAGAATAACAACCCTAAGAATCAAAGAGTTAGAAAATCATTTTCGTACAAGAAAAAGAGAAGGGAACGATTCTAGCAATTTAAGGGCTCATATGGCCAATATAAAAGGGAGACCACTCAAGAGAGGGTTCCATGGGGCTATTCCAACCACAAATTTGAGATAATAGAATCCTTGAGAATTAGAGAGCTTGAAAACCATTTTTATGTATATTGGAATGCAAAGATGCCAAGGGGTGAGCTAGGGGGTTAGTGGAAGACTTTCTAAGACATGATTTCTAAGGTCTCACCCTAAACTTCAAAGAGCCAACTCTTGGAACCATTTTGAGAAGGATATTAAACTTTGACAATAACATGGAAATAAGAGTAATGCAAACTTTGTAGCACATGGTTAGAAACATAAAAATGAAGCCAAGCACACAAGACATAATCAAGTTAGCAAAATGCAAGGAGATTATGAATACATACAAGACTTTTAGGCTACACCACATAATCAAGGGGCTCATAGGCCATACCATCTTAAAGTAGGCTAGTGAGAGATCCCCCTACACGGTGGCTCCCGTTAGCTTTTCTCTAGGCATAAACTAAGAGTCCTCTTGGCTCAAGCACGCAAGAAAGGAGGGTTGAAGATGGGGATTAAAATAGGAAATAGCCTAAGTAGGCTAGGAGAGAGAAGAGAAGAGTGGGGAAAGACAAAAATGTAAAAGGGATACCACTTTTAGCCTTTAACCCACTCGTAGACTTCTATGGATGCCTTGACTTGAACTTGAATGGCTTCAAATAGGCTTGAGGGGCTGGAAGATGATGTTTAATGGTGTATAGGGCTATGTAAGTAAAGTGTATGTGTTAGAGCGAGGTGGTATCTTGCCTAAATTTTGGAGGAGGTGAATGTATAGAGAGATTTGAGGTTCTGAAGTAGTTTCAGCAGAGTTTTGCATCAATTTCGGTCCTCGAATATGCAAAAGGGGAGGCTAGTATTTATAGGGAAAACTTTCGGACACTAGCGCATGTGCTACATGCGCCGGTACTATTCCACTGGCAGAACACCATGTGACACCCATTGTACTAGCTAAATCATGACGGTTGATCAAAATTTGGTCGATCTAATCCAAATTTGGGCGCATGTAGCATACGCTCCGTCACCGGGAGTGTGTAAGCACCCGATTTTTGACCGCTCGGCAGTCTACACTCCGTCCATGACTTGTACTCAAGTCAATTTGGACGTATTCCAATCGAAACTAACCCTCTAAGTCTAAATCCCATCTGTCTATCGCTTCGTGGGCCCACCAGGCCCAAATAGAGGCAAAATGACCAAAATACCCTTAGGGGCATTATCCTTTCCAATTCCAATCCCTCTCTCGAGACAGTTGATTTCTCGAGACGGTAAATTTACTCCAATCAGGCACATCTTTCCGAAGACGGTAAGTCCCTTTTCTAACTCCAATCAGGCATGTCTTTCCGAAGACGATAAGACCCCTTTCTAATTCCAATCCCTCTCTCGAGACAGCTGATTCCTCGAGACGGTAAATCTACTCCAATCAGGCACGTCTTTCCGAAGACGATAAGACCTCTTTCCAATTGCAATCCCTCTCTCGAGACAGTTTATTCCTTGAGACGGTAAATCTACTCCAATCAGGCACGTCTTTTCGAAGACGATAAGACCCCTTTCCAATTCCAATCCCTCTCTCGAGATAGTTTATTTCTCGAGACGGTCCGGCACGCTTTTCGAAGAAAATCTCTTCGAAACGGTAAGTCCCTTTAAACCTGTTGACCCGGACGAGACCCCAAGTCCCCAAGATGGTAGAACGGTCCACCTTTGGCACCTACTAGCCCACCAATGCAGAAATGTCCGTTTAGGCACGCCTTTCGAGAAAGTTGATTCTCAAGCGCTAAGTCCCTTTAGGAGCTTCCCGAGATCAGGCTGTCTCGGGAATGATCGCAAACTGTCAGAGTAGCAGAAATACTCGCAAATATCACAACCGTTAGAGTAGCAAAAATACTCGCAAACATCACAACCGCTAGAGTAGCGAAAATACTCATAACCAGGTCGATATAAGGAATTGCCAACAAATCCCTGTATCACACGACCACTGTCTGAGTGGCGGAAACACTCAAAATCTAAGTCAACACCGGTGCCTGCTAGCCCACTTTGGTGAAAAATGACCAAATTGCCCCTTGACACTTTTCCAACACGTTTCTCGAGAACACACATGAGTCTTCAAAACGGTAAGTCCAACCTTCCAAGATTGTCTTAAAAGCAATTCGGCATGATTAGGTGCCTTCTAGTCAGTTTCAGACCAATTCCGAGACTTTACGGTCAAGATGACCACTTTGCCCCTAGGCATCCAAATGCCCCGGCAACCACACCGGCTCTGGTTATCAAACCAGTAACCTTCTGAGATTGCTTCTTATAGTATTCTCAACCTTCCTTTACCTTTCCGGATCATTCCGAGTCAGTTCCGGCAAACTCGGTGCGAAATGACCGTTTTGCCCATAGAGGGTCGGTTACCTTTTCCGACCACACTGGCTCTGGGTATCAAACCGGAAACCTTTGGGAACATTCTAAATAATGTTTCCAAATCTTGAGTCTTCTTCTGGGACAGTCCGAGTCCGTCCTGGCAGCTTTCCGATCCGATTGACCGTTTTGTCCCTAAAGGCCCGGTCAACCCTTCCGACACGTCCTATCCTCATTTTCAAGACAAATACCTCCAAGACACTATTCTAAGTGTTCCTGCTCTTTTTTGACTTTCCAGGTCATTCCCGGCCTCTTCAAATCATTCCCGGACTTTCCGGAGTCACTCCTAGTGAAGCCAGGCTAAAAATTGCATGGTAGTCACTAGTACAGGTGCCCAAATCTAGTCAAAGATAGGTTGCTTGCCGACCTTAATAGTTTCCTAATTGGCTGGCGCCACTATTTGGCCTGGCGCCACTCCTAGTGGTGCCAGAAGCATTTTTGGCCTAGTGCCACTGCAACAGGCACCAGGTCTATCGCACCTCTATAAATACAGAGCCTCTTCCAACGTGAAAGAGGTCCGCAAACTCAGTCTAAAAATCCTATATTTCGATATACAGAGCTCGTACACTCCCAAAATCCTAGCCTCTCTAGGTTTTTCAAACCCTAGCCACCATACATTAAACCCAAGCCTCCTATACACTCCTATACACCCCTATACACTTATACACTAGCCTCCAACCCTCCATTGAAGACTTGGACTGCTGTAACTCGAAGCTCTTGAAGACCAAGACAAAACTCTCGAAGACCGAAGCGAAGATCGAAGAAAAAGCAAGAAAGCAAGGCGTGCAATGCCAAACAAAATAAAGAAGACACAAGGTAGGCTTCTTATTTAAATTTCTGCACTTCCCCCTCTCTCTTCTCTCTCCTAACCCACTTGGGTTTTCTCTATTTTAATCCCCCATCTCTTTCCCCCCCTTTCTTTGCATGCTTGAAACAAGGGGACTCCCGGTCCATGTGTAGGATTAGACTATTGGAGGGTCACCGTATCGGGGGCTTTCTTTTAGTTTAACCGGAGACCACGTGGGTTCTGCCCCCTTGATTATATGGTGAAGCCTTAACCTTGTATGTTCACGACCCCAATTTGCATTGTCCATATCATTATCTTGCATTCTTCCAAAAATCGTTTTCAAACTCGTTTTCAAAGCTTGCATTAAACTTGTTTTCAAAATTGCATCAAAATCTCCTTTTTCAAAAACTTGTTTTCAAAATTACAATCCTAGGGTGATTCTAGCCTTTCCATGGATAGGGTTGCTTTAGGAAAGTGTTACATTTAAAGTGACTTTCATGGTCCATATTTTCAAATCTTGTTCTTTTCAAAACCACTTTCTTAAAGTAGTTCTAACCTTCTTATGGTTAGAATCGCTTTAGGAAAGTGAGACGTTTTCATACTCTCCAAAAAACTCTCCTTTCAAAAGTCTCTCTTTCTAAAACCCTCTTTTTCAAGATGATTTCTAAAAACTCTTCTTTCCAGAGTTGTTTTCAAAAATTCCCTCAAAAAATCTATTTTTCAAAACTTCTCTTTTCAAACTCCTTTCCAAAATACTCTCCTCAAAATTCCTTTCTTAAAAACACTCCCTAGGTTTCCTTCCTAGAAAACGCCTTCCTCAAAATTCACTTTCCTAAAAACTCTTTCCAAAAAGTTCTTCTAAAAATCTTTCCAAAAACTCTCTCCTCAAAATTTACTTTCTAAAAACACTCCCTAAATTCACTTTCCTAAAAACTCTATCCAGCAATCTCCTTCCGAAAATCATTCTAAAAAACTCTCTTTCCAAAATCTTCCCTCTAGAAACTCCTCTCTAGGATTTCCTTTCAAAAACTTGTTTCTAAAAACACACTTTCCAAAAACTCTCTCCTTAGAGCCCAAGTCGAGCTCTAGAGCTAACAATTAGGAAACCTTGATTTTCTTTCCAAAAACATGGTTTTCAAACTTGCCTTAAAACTTAGGTTTTCAAAATCTCTTATTTTTTACATCAAAATTATACATATTTCCAAAACCTATTTTCTACGTCAAAACTATACACTTCCAAATCTAGGGTTTCTAAAACCTCCCTTTCCAAATTCTTGTCAAATCCAACCTTTCCTTTAGGAAACCAAAATCCAGTTTTCCCTTTAGGAGACCAAATCCAATCTCCCGTTTAAGAAACTAGATCCTATCCTCCGTTTTTGGAAACAAAATCAAACCTTCCCTTTTAGAAACAAAATCCAATCTCTTCCTAATCCAAATCTTTCCTAATTCAACTCCTTCCTAACCTTCTACTTTCCTAAATCCTAAGCTTCCAAAACTTGAGCATAAAAATCTTGCCTAACTTTTAAAAACTCAAAATCTAAATCTTTCCTAATTCCACTCTCTCTTAATCTCCTACCTTCCTAAACCATAAGTTTCCTAAAACTTTCAAATCTTTCCTTAAACATTAAGTTTTCTAATTCAACCCTTTCCTAATTCTACCTCTTTCCAAATCTTAACTTTTCACATCCAAGTTTTCAAATCTTTCCCAAACTCAAACCTTTCCTAATCTCAAGGTTTTCCAAAACTCAAACTCTAAAACTTTCTAAATCTTAAACTTTCTAAACTTCAAATCTTTCCAAATCTAAAACTTTCTAAACTCAAAACTTTCTTTTTTTCAAAACCTTTCCTATTTCAAACCCTTCCTTAAAATGAAACTCTCTTAATTCAAAACTTTCCTAAATTGAAACTTTCTAAATTCAAAACTTTTTAATTTCAAAACTTTCTTAAAATGAAATGTTTCCTATTTCAAAACTTTCCTAATTCGAAACTTTCCTAAAATGAAACCTTCCTAAAATGACACTTTCCTAATTCGGACTTTTCCTAATTCGAATCCAAGCTTCCCTAATCTTCCGAGTCCAATATTTGAGTCAATTCTTTTCAAAAATCTTTCCAAGTCAAGTCCAGTCTTTCCTTTCTAAGTTTCTAAGTCTAAGTTTCCTAAACCTCAATCTTTCCAAAACAAGTTCAAATCTTTCCTCCAAGTTCTATTTTTCCAAATCAAAGTCCAATCTTTCTAATTTCAAATTCCAACTTTCAATATTCTATTCTAAGTTCAAATCAAATCCTTCTTCAAATCAACTTTCTTCCAATCCAGCCTTCTCTTTTCAATCGGACTCTTGTCCGAACTACGACTGACCTGATTCCTCCAAAAGGATACGTAGGCAACCCTCATGCGTGCAGTCACAACCTTTTTCAAATTTTAAATTCCACCACATTTTTCAAACTTCTAATTTCACAACCTCTTCCAAATCTTCAATTCTACAATCTTCTTCAAGTTTCCAATTCTATGCTCTATTTCCAATTTCCAATTCTAAAAATCTATTTTCAATCTTCAATTTCAATTTCCAAAATCTTCTTTCCAAATTCAAACTTCTATCTCTTTCTTTTCAAATCAAATCAAATTCTTTTCAAATCTATTTCTAAATCAAGTCTCTTTTTCTATTGCATTTGCATATCATGCATCATGATAGTTTTTAAAACATTATTTTCTAAAGTGAATAGGATTGAACATTAGTTAGTTGAAGACTCTCACAGGTGAATCTAGGGTAGATTGACATGTAGGTACCGAAAGGGCAGGGTAGGTGATGGCTTAGTGCGTCTTCCCTACACATAACCAACCTCTGAACCTAGAACACCGTTTTCGAAAGACCAAAAACTGAGTTATGTTTCAAAAAGGGCTAAATGTTTTCTAAAGGTTGCCAAACAACCTGATTTCCTAAAAACCCTCTCTTGAGGAGATATTTTCAAAATCATTTTCCAAAAACCCTAAGTGTAGTTTTCGGATTATTCTTAGTTTTTAGGTGACCTAACTCACCTTAATCAAGTTAGGTGGTAACTTCAAATCTTTTCCAAAAGCCCTTTATTCAAATCTATTTTCAATTCAAACCTAGTCACACTCATTCTTCTAGGAGGGTGAGTTCTAACGAGAGAGTACAGTGTTTTTTTCGCTTGTGTGTGTATTCGTCGAGTGCGAAAAATCTAGGCGCGACAGCTGGCAACTCCGCCGGGGACACTTGGAGGGTTAGACTGTAGTCATGTCTCTTTACCCTTCACCCATGTAGAGTTTTCAATTAACTTGGTTTAATCCTATTCACTTTAAATTTTCAAAACCAAATTTTCAAAAAAAAAAAAACATACATTTATTCATATTATCTTGTATTAAGTTTGCCATCTACATACTAACTCTTGCACCTTTTTGTTTTGTAGGTGCGTTTTTTGCTTAAGTTTTATTAACTGCTATACATGAATATGATGAACAGGATGAATGGGACTTGTTGGGCTCTTTCCTCCACTTTTAAAAATCACACACACACTGCATGTGCATCTACATTTTGCATACTTGCATTATTATCCTGATGTGAACTTTCTAGTTAGAAAGGGGGAACGGTATATTGGTTGTGGGCAAGATGTTATGTCAGTTTCTTCGCCTACGACCTCTTGATGGTTCCCCCGCTCGGATCACCAACTGATCATGGCACCACTTCGGGGAGTGGGCCTAGGTTTGAAGATCCGGGGACCGAGCCTTTTTAGGACGCATTAGTTAACCCTCAACCTTATGCTTATATAGACACCATGCATAGCCGAACCTCTACCGGATTTAAGACACGTGCACCGTTTTCAAAACCGCGGAGGAAAGGGCGACTACTCTTACTTTCATTTATACCTGTCTATTTCTGCTATTATGCTGACTGTATTCATATTACCTATCTAACTGCTCATGCATGCACATTTATCTTGCTATTGCATTCTCTCTCCTTATACTCTTTGCATACCCATGTTCATGCGTTCCATATTCCATGTCAAGACAAGAGTTCCAAGTAACTTAAATCACTGCATTCCCATGCATATGATCAACCTATTGAGAGTGACACCTCGTTTACTCTCCCTTGCATTAAACCTACCCAAACCCTAAGGGTTCCCATGTAACCCTTAGGACCCATGGCATGTATACCAATCCATTCCATAAGAGGGGCCCCAATCCCTCTATACTCACGGAGATAGGATTGCCATGAAGACAAGTGGCAACCAATCAGCAAGGTCTCTCAATGACCTCCTTGACATCAAATCCAAGGAAGGCGAATCCGAAGACTCAAGAGTAGTTTAGGTCTTTTCTTTGTAAAACTAGATAGGTGGAAGTCCAAAGGAAAATGTTCCCCATCCCTGTCGCGCCCAGATTTTTCGCACTCGAGGAATACTCACACAAGCGGGAAAAATGCTGTACTCTCTCGTTAGAACTCACCCTCCTAGAAGAATGAGTGCGACTAGGTTTGAATTAAAAATAGATTTGAATAAAGGGCTTTTGGAAAAGATTTGGAGTCGCTACCTAACTTGATTAAGGTGAGTTAGGTCACCTAAAAATTAAGCATAATCCGAAAACTACACTTAGGGTTTTGGAAAACGATTTTGAAAATATCTCCTCAAGAGAGAGTTTTTAAGAAAACAAGTTGTTTAGCAAACTTTGGAAAACATTTAGCCCTTTTTTGAAAAATAACTCTTTTTGGTCTTTCGAAAACAGTGATTCTAGGTTCGGAGGTTGGTTACGTGTAGGGAAGACGCACTAAGCCATCACCCTACCCCGCCCTTTCGGTACCTACATGTCAATCTACCATAGATTCACCTATGAGAGTCTTTAAATAACTAACATTCAATCCCATCCACTTTGAAAAGGAATGTTTGAAAAGAAACTAACATGATATATGATATGCAAGTGCAATAGAAAAGAGACTTGATTTGGAAATAGATTTGAAAAGAATTTGATTTGATTTGATTTGAAAAGAAAGAGATAGAGGCTTGAATTTGGAAAAAAGGTTTTGGAAATTGAAATTGAAGATTGAAAATAGAAATAGATCATGGAATTGGAAACTTGAAGAAAATTGTAGGATTAGAGATTGGAAAGAAGTTGTAGAAATAGAAATTTGAAAAATGTGGAGATCGCACCCATGTGGGTTGCCTACGTATCCTTTTGGAGGAATCAGGTCAGTCGTAGTTCGGACAAAAGTCCGATTGAAAATAGAAGGGTTGATTTGGAAAAGAGTTTGAATTGGAAATTGGATGGAAAGATTGAGAGATTGAACTTTGAATAGAGGATTGAAAACTGAAATTTAGAATTTTGGAATTGAAAAGGTTGAATTTTGATTTGAAAAAATAGAACTTGGAAGAGAGATTTAGACTTATTTTGGAAAGATGGAGGTTTAAGAAACCTAGACTTTAGGAAAGAGACTTAAGAAAGATTTGACTCAACTTAAAAAGTTTAGGAGATTAGGAAAGATTGGATTTAGGAAATGTTTGAATTAGGAAAGGTCCGATTTAGAAAAGTTTCGAATTAGGAAAGTTTCATTTTTGGAAAGTTTTGGAATTAGGAAAGTTTTCAATTAGGGAAGTTTTCAAATTAAGAAATTTTTGAAATTAGAAAAGTTTTGAATTAAGAAAGTTTCAACTTCGGAAAGTTTCACTTTAAGAAAGGTTTTGAAATAGGAAAGTGTTAAATTTAGAAATGTTTTGAATTTAGAAAGTTTTAGATTTGGAAAGATTTTGAAGTTTAGGAAAGTTAAGAATTTAGAAAGGACTAGAGGTTTAGGAAGATTTAACTTAAGAAAGTTTTGAATTTAGGAAGCTTTGAATTTGGAAAGATTCAAAATTTAGAAAGTTTAAGATTTAGAAAGTTTTAGAGTTTTAGAAAATCTTGAGATTAGGAAAGGTTTGAGTTTAGGAAAGATTTGAAAACTTAGGTTTGGAAAGGGACGGAGTTAGGAAAGAGTGGAGTTAGGAAGGATGTGAAAATTGAGTTTTAAAATTTAGGAAAGATTTTTATGATCAAGTTTTGGAAACTTAAGATTTAGGAAAGGAGAAGATTAGGAAGGAGTTGAACTAGGGAAGATTTGGATTAGGAAGGGATTAGATTTTGCTTCTAAAAGAGAAGGTTTGATTTTGTTTCCAAAAACGGAAGATTGGATCTAGTTTCCTAAACGGGTAGATTGGATTTAACAAGGATTTGGAAAAGGAGGTTTTGGAAACCCTAGATTTGGAAAACTATAGTTTTGACGTGGAAAATAGGTTTTGGAAACATGTGTAGTGTTGATGTAGAAAACAAGAGGTTTTGGAAACCTAGGTTTTAAAGCAAGATTGAAAATTATGTTTTGGGAAAGAAAATTAGGGTTTCCTAAACGTGAGTTCTAGGACTTGGCTTGGGCTCTAAGGAAAGAGTTTTTTAGAAAGTGCGTTTTTTGAAAACGAGGATTTTGGAAGGAAATCCTAGAGAGGAGTTTCTAGAGGAAAGATTTTGGAAAGAGAGTTTTTGGAAACGAAGATTTTTAGAAGGGAATCCTGGAGAGGAGTTTCTAGAAGGAAGATTTTGGAAAGAGAGTTTTTGGAAAGATTTTTAGAAGGGGATTGTTGGAGTGAGTTTTTAGAAAAGTGAATTTTGAGGAGAGTGTTTTGGAAAGGAGTTTGAAAAGAGAAGTTTTGAAACAGATTTTTGAAAAGAGAGTTTTTAGAAGGTGTAAAAACATCTCACTTTCCTAAAGCAATTTTAACCATAAGAGGGCTAGAACCACTTTAGGAAAGCGGTTTTGAAAACAACAAGATTTGAAAATATGGATCATATTGGTCACTTTGAATGTAACACTTTCCTAAAGCAACCCTAGCCATGAAAAAGCTAGAATCACCCTAGGATTGTAATTTTGAAAACAAGTTTTGAAAAAGGATATTTTGATGCAATTTTGAAAACAAGTTTAATGCAAGCTTTGAAAATAAGTTTGAAAACAATTTTGAAAACGATTTTTCGAAGATGCAAGATCATGATATACACGATGCAAGATCATGATATACACAATGCAAGTTTGGGGTCGTGAACATACAAGGTTAAGGCTTCACCACATAATCAAGGGGGTCGAACCCACGTGGTCTCCGATTAGCCTAAAGGAAACCTCCTGACACAGTGACCCTCCAATAGTCTAATCCTACACATGGACCGGGAGTCCCCTTATTTCAAGCATACAAAGAGAGAGGGAAGGGGGGGGGGGGGGGGGGAAGAGAGATGGGGGATTAAAATAGAAAAAACCCAAGTGGGTTAAGAGAGAGAAGAGAGAGGGGGAAGTGCGGAAATTTAAAGAGAAAGCCTATCGTATGTCTTATTTATTTTGTGCACCTTGCTTTCTTCGGTCTTCACTTCACTTCAATCTTGATCTTCGAGGAGTTTGTCTTCAATCTTCAAGGCTTCGGCTTGCAGCTCTTCCAATCTTTAAAGGAGGGTTGGAGGCTAATGTATAAGTATATGGGGGGTGTGTATGAGTATACAGAAGGCTAAGGTTTAGTATATGGTGGCTAGGGTTTGGAAAACCTAAGGAAGCTAGGGTTTAGGGAGTGTTCGAGCTCTGTATATTGAATATTGGTGTTTTTAGACTGAGTTTGCGGACCTCCTTCATGCTGGAAGAGGCTCTGTATTTATAGAGGTTGGACAAACCTAGCGCCTGTTGCAGTGGCGCTAGGGCAAAATTGCTCTTGGCGCCACTAGGAGTGGCGCCAGGCCAATTCTTGGTAATGGCACCAGCCAGTTAGGAAAGTTTGTAAGTCGGCAAGCAACATATCTTTGACTAGATTTGGGTGCTTGTACTAGTGACTACCATGCAATTTTTAGCCTAGCTTCACTAGGAGTGACTCCGGAAAGTCTGGGAAGGAGTTTGGAAGACCGAGAATGACCTGGAGGGCCAGAAAAGAGTAGGAACACTTAAAATAGTGTCCCGGAGGTATTTGACTTGAAAAATGAGGATAGGATGTGTCGAAAGGGATGACCGAGCCTTTAGGGGCAAAACGGTCAATCGGATCGGAAAGCTGCCGGGACGACCTTGGACTGTCCCGAAAGAAGACTTAAGATTTGGAAACATTATTGAGAATGTTCCCAAAGGTTTTTGGTTTGATACCCAGAGCTGGTGTGGTCGGAAAAGGTGACCGGCCCACCAGGGGCAAAACGGTCATTTGGCACCGAGTTTGCCGGAACTAACTCGGAATGATCCGAAAGGATAAAGAAAGGTTGAGAACACTATAAGAAGCATTCTTGAGAAGTTACTAAAGGGGACTTAGCGCCTGAGAAGTCAATTTTCTCAGAAAGCGTGCCCAAACAAACATTTTTGTATTGGAGGGCTAGCAGGCGCCAAAGGTGGACCGTTCTACCATCTAGGGGACTTGGGGTCTCGTCCCAGTTAACAGGTTTAAAGGTACTTACCGTTTTGAAAAGGTTCTCTTCGAAAAATGTGTCGGACCGTCTCGAGAAATAAACTGTCTCGAGAAAGGGATTGGAATTGGAAAGGGCACTTACTGTCTTCGGAAAGACGTGCCTGATTTGGAACCGTCTCGAGGAATAAACTATCTCGAGAGAGGGATTGGAAATGGGACTTACCATCTTCGGAAAGACATGCCTGATTTGGAATCGTCTCGAGGAATAAACTGTCTTGAGAGAGGGATTGGAAAGGGGACTTACCGTCTTCGGAAAGACGTGCCTGATTTGGAATCGTCTCGAGGAATAAACTGTCTCGAGAGAGGGATTGGAAAGGGGACTTACCATCTTCGGAAAGACGTGCCTGATTTCGAACCGTCTCGAGGAATAAACTGTCTCGAGAGAGGGATTGGAAAGGTGACTTACTGTCTTCGGAAAGATGTGCCTGATTTGGAACCGTCTCGAGGAATAAACTATCTCTAGAGAGGGATTGGAATTGGAGTTAGATAGAACAATGCCCCTAAGGGCGTTTTGGTCATTTTTTTCTTTATTTGGGCTTGGTGGGCCCACGAAGCGATGGACAGATGGGATTTGTAATTAAAGAGTTGGTTTCGATTGGAATATGCCCACAATGACTTGAACATAAGTCTGGACGGAGTGTAAACTGCCGAGCGGTAAAAAATGGGGTGCTTACACTCCCTCTATTAACATGTATTTCAGTTCTTTTGTATCTTAAACCCAAAATTGAATGTACTTCTTTACTTTTATGAATGAATACATGGATGGCTGAAGGTCCCTACTTGACGGTAGGGTATTTACATACAGGGGCAAATCCCCTATCTCTAAAAGTGGGCCAATACATCATGATTAGTTTCCCTCCTAAAGAGGGGCACCCTAGGACATGCATTGTGTTCTTGTCTTTTTGTCTTTTCCTTTTTATTTACAGAGATCACCCTGTACTGAGTCAACATTGCTCCCAAAAAAGGGTAACATCCACCTAGGGATCCCATCATCACCCGGCAAAAAGTATCATTGATGGCTGCTAACCCTGAAGAATCCTCTCAAGTCTCTTGAGAGGAAGTCAACGAAATGAGGACTAAGATGGATGAGATGCTCAAACTCATTCAAACTATGGCCATGAAGGACGCCACTGCGGTCCCGTCATCATTTATGACTTCATCCAAGTACCCAGAACCCGTTAATCCAAGGATCATGCCTTAGTCTGACAATGCTAAAAGGACTAAGGAAGATGCCAAAGGGGTCAACACTGAAGAAGAAGAGACCATATTACTTTCACCTGCCATAAAGAAGGCCCCTCTAGACCTTCTCAGTCTAAAAATCCAAGGGTTGGAAGATTCGTTGCGAAGTCTCCATGGCCACGACGTTTACGGTTTCACTTCCTACGATGAGCTTTGTTTCTTCACTGACCACCCGAGACCTGCTAGGTTCAAAATGCCCAACTTCCCGAAATACAATGGCACCGGTAACCCCGTTGCACATCTTCATCTCTATGCTGGAGCACTAAGTGGTCATGGTAAAGACTTGAAGCTTCTCATGCAGTTATTCCAACATAGTCTCATAGGGTCTGCTTTGCAATGGTTTGCTTGTCTGAACTTAAGGAAGATCACAACCTGGATTGAGCTAGGTAACGCGTTTAAAGCCTAATACAGTAACAACATCGACCTCACTTCCAATCGATGGTCCCTAATGACGATGAGCAAGGGTGAGAAGGAAAGCTTTAAAGGATATGCCCTAAGATGGAGGGAGGCCGCTGCGCAAGTTAATCCCCCGCTGGAAGAGAAGGAGTATGTACAACTGTTTGTGCATACTTTCCAATGTATATTCTACGAGAAGCTCTACACAAGCATAGGAAAAAGCTTCTCCGAGCTCATCATGCAGGGAGAGATGATAGAAGACGGCCTCAAGACAGGAAGAATTATAGACCCTTATGCCAAGACTGGAGAAAATACCGCCAACATAGCCAAGAAGGTGGCTACTACAAGGGGCACGATCAGGAAGGAAAGTGAAGTGTTCGCTATTTTGCCTAGTCAACCACCCCAATACCGTCCCCCGCTACAATCACCCCCAGTCCTGCCCTTACCCACTTTGACCATGCCCGTTCCAACCCCTAACTATGGTCTCGCTGGGGCATGACCCAACTTTAATAAACCTGCTCGACGCATCCGTACCTTCGACGCCTTAGCCTGTACCCAAACCGAGGCTTACCATAGCCTTCTGAAGAACAACATCTTGAAGCCCGTACCTGCTCACCTGTTGCCAAGCCCTCTACCCCCAACCTTTAATGCTGCCCTTACATGTGAGTACCATTCAGGTGGCCAGGGGCATGACACCGAAAGCTGTTTTGCTCTCAAGCACAAGATCCAAAACCTGACCGACAATAAGACCATTGATCTGCAGCCGATAAAATCTACTCCTACTCCTAATGTGACCGCTAACCCTCTGCCGGATCACACCGTCAATATGATACTAGTAGAAATGGAAGGCGAGGGAGAATTCGGCGAGCTCAGGGCCGAAGGTTATGAGAACGATTGAGAGGCCGATAAAGAAAATGACTGGGAGGAGGATCTCCCATTGTGCCCGATTTATCTTTATAACCCTGAGGAGGTGCCTGATGCTTCTAACTAGTCCATTGAGGAGCCAATATTTTCGGAAGATGAGATGACCAAGAACATGGCTGTTGATGATGGGGTGCTGAATTTCTACATCCAAAATATGCCGCGGCGGAACAAAACTTACTAGAAAGCCCTTGGCCTGCAACTGAGTGTAACTATGAAGACATAGGCTGAGAGCTAAAGGAGTCAAAAGAGCAGATGGAGCCGTTCGAGTTGGAAGGCGGTGAACTAGCCACCCTATTTACAAAAGAACCCGCTGCAAAGAAAAAAAAGGAGGCTGACAACCGCGCCAGCAGCATTAACATCTCCGGAGCTCTAGGAGAATCCTTTGCCCGTCTCGCCTTGGTCGAGGATCTGGGTCGCGAATGGGGCATCGAAGATGTGGGAATTGTTCCCAGACCTTACTGAAAATGGTTTCCCTTCAAAAGCGTACAAGAGATGGGTGTTTACACTCACTTTCTTTCTATCCCTTTTACTTCCTGTCTTTAAATTGATGTTTACATTTCGTTTTTGCTTAAGAACTCTATGCTTTCCATAAAAATGATAATAATAATCAAATGATAGTCTTTTGTTCACTGCCGCTATCTTATATGTCTCTCGTGAATAGTAACTACTTTCTCCGCAAGAGGCATGGTGTATCTTATGGAATGATCCAACTTGAAGGGGTGATAGCATGAGTTAACCACTCACCAAATGATCAGCTTTCCAGAGAGAAAGAGGATAAGGATGAGTGAGGATACTACCCAAAAGCAGCATTTGCAAGACTCTGAAGCTAAGCGATGTGTGGCCAATTTATCAAAGTGAAGAGGAGCCATTTTTCACTTCCCTACATATAAATAAAAGAATAAATAACTAAATAAATAAACAAATATGCTCATATTCCTTTTGCTTAACCCCTAGAGTCTCGCAACAAACAAAGTTTTCTTTGTCAACCCGATCCAAGACTGTCCTCCCCACACTGGGGCAGACAATATTTGAGAACTCTAGGAATAGTATCCACCCCCGCTGTGCTAAGGCAGCAATGAAAGCTCTATAGTGTAAGCACCCCATTTTTGACCGCTCGGCAGTCTACACTCCGTCCAGACTTGTTTCAAGTCATTTTGGGCATATTCCAATCGAAACCAATTCTCTAGGTCCAAATTCCGTCTTTCCATCGCTTCGCGGGCCTGCCAAGCCCAAATAGAGGCAAAATGACCAAAATGCCCTTAGGGGCATTGTCCTTTCTTATTCCAATTTCAATCCCTCTCTCGAGACGGTCCGAGTAGCAAAACTACTCACAAAACCGTTAGAGTAGCGGAAATACTCACAAAACCGTTAGAGTAGCGGAAGTACTCACAAAACCGTTAGAGTGGCGGAAACACTCACAATCCAGGCACGTCTCTTCGGAGACGGTAAGACCCCTTTCCAATCCCTCTCTCAAGACAATTTATTCCTGGAGACGGTCTGAGTAGCAAAACTACTCACAAAACCGTTAGAGTAGCGGAAATACTCACAAAACCGTTAGAGTAGAGGAAGTACTCACAAAACTGTTAGAGTGGCGGAAACACTCACAATCCAGGCACGTCACTTCGGAGACGGTAAGACCCCTTTCCAATCCCTCTCTCGAGACAGTTTATTCCTCGGGGCGGTCCCAATCTAGGCACGTCTCTTCGGAGACGGTAAGACCCCTTTTCAATCCCTCTTTTGAGACAGTTTATTCCTCGAGACGGTCCAAGTAGCAAAACTACTCACAAAACCGTTAGAGTAGCAGAAATACTCACAAAACCGTTAAAGTAGCGGAAGTACTCACAAAACCGTTAGATTAGCGGAAGTACTCACAAAATCGTTAGAGTAGCGGAAATACTCACAAAACCGTTAGAGTCGCGGAAATACTCACGAATAAGTCGATATAGGGAATTGGTAACAAATCCCTGTGTCACGACGACCGCCGTTAGAGTGGCGGAAACACTCAAAACCCAGGTCAACACCCCTGTCTATTAGCTCACTTCGGTGAAAAATGACCAGACTACCCGTAGGACCTTTTCCGAGACTTTCCGGTCAAGATGACCATTTTGCCCGGAAGCATCCGAATGCCCCGGGAACCACACAGGCTCTGGGTATCAAACCGGTAACCTCCTAAGAATATTTTTTATAGTGTTCTCAACCTCCCCTTACCTTTCCGGATCATTCCGAGTCAGTTCCGGCCAACCCGGTACAAAATGACCGTTTTGCCCCTAGAGGACCGGTCTCCTTCTTCGACCACACCGGCTCTGGGTATCAAACCGATAATGACCCGAGAATACTTTCTATAGTGTTCTCAACCTCCCCTTACCTTTCCGGATCATTCCGAGTCAGTTCCGGCAAACCCGATACAAAATGACCGTTTTGCCCCTAGTGGGCCGGTCTCCTTTTCCGACCACGCCGGCTCTGGAAATCAAACCGGCAACCTCTGGGAACATTCTAAATAATGTTTCCAGATCCCAAGTCTTTTTCCGGGACAATCCGAGTTCGCCCCGGCAGTTTTCCAGTCCGATTGACCGTTTTGCCCCTAATGGCCCGGTCAACCTTTCCGACCACCTTATCCTCACTTTCCAAGTCAAATACCTCCAGGACACTATTTTAAGTGTTCCTGCTCCTTTTCGGCCTTCTGGGTCATTCCCGGCTCCTTCAAATCATTCCTGGGCTTTCCGGAGTCACTCCTAGTGAAGCTAGGCTAAAAGTTGCATGGTAGTCACTAGTACAGGCGCCCAAATCTAGTCAAAGATACTTTGCTTGCCGACCTTAAACCTTTCCTAATTGGCTGGTGCCACTACTAGTGGCACCAAGCCAAAAAATGGCCTGGCGCCACTAGGAGTGGCGCTAGTGTAAAGTTTGCCCTGGCGCCACTGCAACAGGCGCCAGGTTTGTCCAACTTCTATAAATACAGAGCCTCATTCAATGTGAAAGGGGTCTGCAAACTTAACCTAAAAATCCTATATTTCGATATACAGAGCTCGAGCACCTCCAAAACCCTAGCCTCCCTAGGTTTTCCAAAACCCTAGCCTCCTATACACTCATACACTCCCTCATACACTAGCCTTCAACCATCCTTTGAAGACTTGAAGAGCTGCCATCCAAAGCTTGAAGACAACTCTTGAAGGCTGAAGGTGAAGATCAAGACAAAGACCGAAGACCGAAGACAGCGCGGCACGCAAAATAAAGAAGACATACGGTAGGTTTTCTCTTTAATTTTCTGCACTTCCCCCCTCTCTCTTCTCTCTCCAACCCACTTGGGTTTTCTCTATTTTAATCCCCCATCTCTTTCCCCCCCCCCCCTTTCTTTGCATGCTTGAAACAAGGAGACTCCCGGTCCATGTGTAGGATTAGACTGTTGGAGAGTCACCGTGTCGGGGGCTTTCTTCTAGTCTAACCAAAGACCACGTGGGTCCGGCCCCCTTGATTATGTGGTGAAGCCTTAACCTTGTATGTTCACGACCCCAAATTGCATTGTGCATATCATAGTCTTGCATCTTCCAAAAACCATTTTCAAAGTTGTTTTTCAAATCGTTTTCAAACTTGTTTTCAAAATTGCATCAAAATCTCCTTTTTCAAAAACTGGTTTTCAAAACCACAATTCTAGGGTGATTCTAGCCTTTCCATGGCTAGGGTTGCTTTAGGAAAGTGTTACATTAAAAGTGACCCTTTTGGTCTATATTTTCAAACCTTATTGTTTTCAAAACCTCTTTCTTAAAGTGGTTCTAGCCTTCTTATGGCTAGAATCGCTTTAGAAAAGTGAGACGTTTTCATACTTTCCAAAAAACTCTCTTAAAAAATTTCTTCCTAAAATCTCTTTTTCAACTCCTCTCCAAAATCTTTTCCTCAAAATCCACTTTCTAAAAACACTCCCTAGATTCACCTTCCTAAAAACTCTCTCCAAAAACCTTTCTAAAAAACTCTATTTCCAAAATCTTCCTTCTAGAAATTTCCTCTCTAGGATTTTTCTTCTAAATCTACGTTTCTAAAAACACACTTTCCAAAAACTCCCTCTTTTCAAAAATCTTTCCAAAAACTCTCTTTCCAAATTCACTTTCCAAAAACTCCTCCCTAGGATTTCCCTTCTAGAAAACCTTCGTTTCCAAAAACGCACTTTCCTTTCCTTTCTAAGTTTCTAAGTCTAGGTTTCCTAAACCTTAATCTTTCCAAAACAAGCTCAAGTCTTTCCTCCAAGTTCTATTTTTCCAAATCAAAGTCCAATCTTTCTAATTTCAAATTTCAAATTTCAATATTCTATTCTAAGTTAAAATCAAATCCTTCTTCAAATCAACTTTCTTCCAATCCAAACTTCTATTTTCAATCGGAATCTTGTCCGAACTACGACTGACCTGATTCCTACAAAAGGATACGTAGGCAACCCTCATAGGTGCAGTCACAACCTTTTTCAAATTTCAAATTCCACCACATTTTTGAAACTTCTAATTTCACAACCTCTTCCAAATCTTCAATTTTACAATCTTCTTCAAGTTTCCAATTCTATGTTCTATTTCCAATTTCCAATTCTAAAAATCTATTTTCAATCTTCAATTTCAATTTCCAAAATCTTCTTTCCAAATTCAAACTTCTATCTCTTTCTTTTCAAATCAAATCAAATTCTTTTCAAATCTATTTCTAAATCAAGTCTCTTTTTCTATTGCATTTGCATATCATGCATCATGATAGTTTTTAAAACATTGTTTTCTAAGTGGATAGGATTGAACATTAGTTAGTTGAAGACTCTCACAGGTGAATCTAGGGTAGATTGACATGTAGATACCGAAAGGGCGGGATAGGGTGATGGCTTAGTGCGTCTTCCCTACACGTAACCAACCTTCGAACCTAGATCACTGTTTTCGAAAGACCAAAAATGGAGTTATGTTTCAAAAAGGGCTAAATGTTTTCCAAAGGTTGCCAAACAACCTGGTTTCCTTAAAAAACCCTCCTTTGAGGGGATATTTTCAAAATCGTTTTCCAAAAACCCTAAGTGTAGTCTTTGGATTATTCTTAGTTTTTAGGTGAACTAACTCACCTTAATCAAGTTAGGTGGCGACTCCAAATCTTTTCCAAAAGCTCTTTATTCATATCTATTTTCAATTCATATCTAGTCGCACTCATTCTTCTAGGAGGGTAAGTTCTAACAAGAGAGTATAGTGTTTTTTCCGCTTGTGCGTGTATTCCTTGAGTGCAAAAAATCTGGGCGTGACAGAGTGTTCGTTTAAAATTTACCTCGATAATTGAGCTAACCGGGAAGGTTTTCGAGGAATCGGTCGCACCTGGGGTATTCTCCTAGGGTTTCTCGCGTACTTTCGTGTTTTCAAGGAGTTTGAATGGTGTTCAGAAATGTGATGGAAAGTATTTTGAAAATACTTTTGGGAATTCCTTGATTTATGCATTTCTCAAGTCGTTTGACGGTGCGTTTTAATCAAGAAATCAGGTGAAAAGTCAATCCCAGCGGAGCGTCTACAAGACGTTCTAGGGGTTGCTGAAAGTTATAGTTTTCGAGCCATACGATGAGAAGCTTCTGGAAGTGATATATTCGATCGAGCCATATCGATGGAAAGACCTATGAATGAGCTTTCGGAAATTTCTTGGTTTACGCATTTCTAAAGTCATTTGAGGACGCATTATAACCAGGGAATCAAGAGAAAAGGCAATTTCGGCAGAGCGTCTACGAGATGCTCTAGGAAACTTTTATCGAGTCATAGGTGTTTAACGTCGTAAGGTCTCCTTAGGTTAAACAGAGGCGTACAGCCAGGCCCGTTGTTCAATAACCTAGGACCAGTGTTGTTAGGGGCAAGATGGTCATTTTGGTTGGTTTTGGCTAAAAATGGTCAGGAATGGATCGAAACGTCATGTTAAGTTGTCGGGTTGTTCAAGGATGCTTTCAGGGGAGTTTTTTACCGTTAGGTGGGGTTTGTGCAGTGCTGGGGTGTTCAGGGGACAAAATGGTCATTTTAACCGTAGTTAACCGGAATGGGACCTGAATTGGACTGGATAGGCATGGAGCATGCCTAAAAGTTTAGTAATATTTTGGAAGGGCGGACTTATCATTTTGAGGGATTTTAAACTTTCTCAAAACGTGCCTAGAGACCAAAGGAGCAGGTTTGGTTATTAGACCTCTATTAGGCCCAATGGACCCAAAAAGCGGTTGACTGATTGAATAGGGGTTTGAAAGTTGATTTGGGCTTGAATGTACTTACAGAGTTTTGAAAGGGAGTTCGGTTAGGCTGGAGATTGCCGAGTGGGCAAAAATGGGGTGCTTACAGTGAGGTTCACCTCAAGTTAAACAGGGGTATATGATGGGACCCGCCGTTCAATACCCAAGGCCGGTGTAGTTTCGGGGCGCGTTCGGATCGCTAGGGATAAAATGGTCATTTCGACTAGGAGTGGTTGAAAAGAGGCAAGATGGATTGGAGTGGCGTGTTAAGCGTGTAGGATTATTCAGGGAGTCTCTTAAAGATATTTTCACTATTTGGTGGGGTTTGTACTGTGCTAAGGTGCCTAGGGACAAAATGGTCATTTTGACCGGAGTTGACAGGAATGGGACCAGAATTAGACAAGATGGCATGTTGAGTACGCCTAATTGTTTAGCAACACTTTGGAAGGGTGGACTTACTGTCTAGAGGGATTTTGAACTTTCTCAAAGTCGTGTCTAAAGGCCCAAGGGGCAAGTTTGGTTATTGGGCCTCTATTGGGCCTAATGACCCCGAGAGGCAGTTGATTGATTGAATAGGGGTCTGAAAGTTGATCTGGACTTGAATGTGCCTTTGGAGTTTTGAAAGGGAGTTCGGTCAGGCCGGAGATTGCCAAATGGGCAAAAATGGGGTGCTTACACTATGGTTTGGATCATTTTAGGAAAGTGTCATATTCTATGTGACCATCAAGGTCTAAATTTTGGATTCAAACCCTAAATCATTTTTTAATAAATCACAAATCCTAAGATGATTCTAACAACTCCATGGTTAGGGTTGTTTAAGTGTTACATTCAAAGTGATCATTATGGTTCATAATTCAAACCCTAGTTATCTTCAAAATTACAACCCTAGAATGGTTCTAATCTTTTATTGGTTAGAATCATTTTAGGAAAGTGAGATATTCAAGAAACTTTCAAAAGTCTATATTCAAACCCCCTTTCCAAATAGTTTTTGTAAATCTACTTCTTAAAAATTCTTCTCTAAGATCTATTTTTCAAAAACTCCTTACCTTAAGAGTTCAAGTCAAAACCCTAGAGTCCATGTTTAGGGAACCTTAGTTTTCTCACATGAAATCATAAGATTTCCTAATTCAAAAGTCACGTAACGTGATACATTTCTAAAACTAAAACTTTCTAATTTTAAGTCAAATCAAATAATCTCTTTTCAAAAATAAAGTCCAATCTTTAACTTTAGGAAGTAAAAATAAAATCTTTCCTAATTTCGAACCTTTCCAAATTCTAACTTTCTAAGTTTCAAACTTTCAAATCTTTCAAAAGTTCAAATTTTTCTAATTTCAAAACTTTTCAAATTCAAATCTTTCCAAAATCAACTCTTTCCTAAAAAGCAAACTTTCCTAAAATAAAACTTTTTTAATTCGAAACTTTCCTAAAATCCAACTTTCTAAAATCAAACATTTCTATTTCAAGTGCATGTTTCAACCTTAGATTGCATAAACCCCAGGAGGCCAAAGCTTTAGTTCACCCCTAACTCTAAGTTAGGAAACTTCAACTCTTTTTTATACCCAAGATAGTTTTCAACCTTGAATTCAAGTTAAGATGATTTCAAAGTTCAATTCAATCTTTCCAAAATACCTTCAAGTTCTACTTCAAAGTTTGATTTTAAATCAAAATCAATTTCAAAATAAAGTTCAATTCCAAATTTTCAAATCAAAATTCAAATCCAACCATTTTCAAGGAAACCTTTCAAAGACCTCAAACCTTTCTGAACTACAACTTACTTCATTCCCAACAGAGAGATACGTAGGCAACTCTCATGAGTATGGTCACAACCTTTTTCAAGTTTTCAATTCCTGCAATCTCTTTCAAACTTCGAATCCTCTCTTCAAATCTATTTTCAAAATAAAATCCTTTTCTTGTACTTGCATGTCACGCATCATAAAAATGTTTTCAAAGTGGATAGTATTGGACATTTGTTAATTGGAGATTCTAATTGAGTGAACCTAGGGTAGAAATTCATGTAGTTATCGCAAGGGTGGAATAGGGTGATAGCCCATTGCATCTTCCCTATACGTAACCAACCTCCAAACCTAGAATCACTATTTTCAAAAGACCAAAACAAAGTTATTTTGAAAAAGGGCTTAAATTTTTTCAAAGGTTTCCAAACAACCTGTTTTCTCCAAAGAAACCCTTTCTTGAGGAAGTTTTCTAAAACCATTTTCAAAAATCCTAAGTTTAATCTTTGGATTACACTTAGTTTTTGGTGACCTAACTCACCTTAACAAAGTCAGGTGGTGATTTCAAACCCTTTTCCAAAAGCCTTTATTCAAGTTATTTTCCAATTCAAATCTAGTCGCACTTGTCCTTCTAGGAGGATGATTTCTAACTAGAGAGTACTGTGTTTTTCTCACTTATTTTCTTGAGTGCAAAAAATCAAGGCGCGACACATTTTTATTTTAATTTTCAAAAAATTTGGTTCTCCTAGGTTAGAGGTTGCAATGGTCCCCATGGAACCCTCTCTTGAGTGGTCTCCCCGCCGATTTGACCATAAAAATGCTAACTCACTAGAACAACTTTCTATACCTTAAAAGTGGTTTTTAAAATAACCCTCTTTCAGAGAGGCTTTGAAAAGTTCATTCCATTTAGTTTTCATAAAAACGGTTTCCTAAAGCCACTATTTATATATTAATTTTCAAAATTTTTACTTTCTTTAGTTAATGGTTGTAATAGTTCCAAGGCAACCCTCTTTTAAGAGGTTTTCAAATGCCAACCATATGAATCCAATACTCACTTGAGTGGTTTTCATAAAATAATTTTTAAAATACCTTTCAAGTTTCATGCATGAAACCACTAGGTTCAAAACCCTAGTTCAAAACTACTTTTCAAAATCACCTTCCAAAACCCTAGGCTAACTTGACCCTAATTGTTCAACCATACGTTAACTTAACCCAAGTTAGTTAACCCTAGGCCAATCAAACCTTAGGTTAACCTAACCTTAGTTAGTTAACCCTAGGTCACCTTAACCGTATGTTAACTTAACCCTAGTTTGTTAACCATAGGTCAATCGAATGCTAGGTCAACCTAACCTAAGTTAGTTAACCCTAGTTTAACCTAACCCTAGGTAGTTAGCCCTAGGTCATTCCAACCCTAGTCCAACCTAACCCCAGTTATCCAACCCTATGGTCAATCCAACCAAGATTAGTGGACTTTACGACTCCAATTCAAAGGCCCTTTTCAAATGATCTCTCAATACAAAATCATTTTCATAGCATGCATTCAAAAACATCCTACTCTTTTGAGTTTTCAAAAATCAATTCCAAAATCTTTTCAAATGCTTCCACACTCTATCCTAAAAATATTTTCAAAAGCTTTCTTAAACTTGTCTTGACCAAAAATGGCTAGAGACTTAATAGTTCCAAAAACTATTTCTAAAATGTTTTCAAAGCTCACATTCCTAAGGTGGTCTTAACCCTCTCATGGCTAGGATCTCCAAAGGAAAGTGATACATCAAATACAACCTCCAAGGTTTTTCTTATTAGGGTTCTAAAACCCTAAGTGTTTCCCAAAGCTCTTTTCAAAAACGCTTTTCAAAAAGTCATATCCTTAAGACAATCTTAGTCATTTGATGATTATGGTTTCTTAAAGAAAGTAAGATATCAAGTAGGGTTCTATAATCCTAAAACTCTAAAAACCAAAAGGAATTCTCTAATCAAACTTTCAAACCTTCCAAAAACTCTATTGATTTATTCAAAACATTTCAAAAACTCTCTTGAGTTATTTTAAAAACCATTCAAAACTCCCTTGAGTTTTTTTTAAAAATATTCCAACACTTTCAAAGATATTTCAAAAACATTCAAGTTCAACTTCAAAAATTTTTCAAAAACATCCCAAGTCCTATTTCCAAAGCACTTTAAAAAAATCTCCAAGCCAAAGTCCAAGCCCTCTTGAGGTCAAATTTCAAAAACCTATCAAGACTCCTATGAATCCATTTTCAATTGGGCCCTTACCCGAACTACGAATGACCTGATTCTCGCCAATTGAGATACATAGACGACCTCAAATGATGCGGTCATAACCCTTTTTTCAAGTCAAATTTCCATTTTCAAAATTTCTATTTTAAGTCGTACTTCAAAACCTTTCTATTTTCAAAGATCTTTCCAAAAATATGCATCATGTATCATTCATCTAAAAAATGATGACTAAACCCCGTTTTTAAAACTTTGAAGTAGATACAAGTGGACTATTAGTAACTGGTGATTCAAGTAAGTAAATTAAAGGTGATTAGTGTTAGGGATTTATACTAAAATACATGCTTTGTGTAATAGCTTTAGTATTTATTAAAAAAATTAGTTATTTCATTTTAATGAGAATCTGTGTGAGCAATGTTTGCATTGCATTATTTATTTAATGATTATGCATGCGTGTCTCTTATTCTATATAGTAGATGATGTGGTGTGTAGAATACGGCTTACACACAGAAGATTAGATCATTGGTTTTTATGGAATATAAGCTTATCGTTCATAGTCTTAGATGGAACTGGACACACCATCAATAGGATTGTAGCACAAGGTTTTAATAAGTCTGTCTTGACTATGGGGAATGGTATAGTTCCAACTCTTTGCACTAGTACACTTTGTGTGTATTAAACATGACCGTGTTGAGGTAATTGTTTTTGTACTAATTATATAAAACAATTAATACTTTGTGATTATTATGAGTGCATATACTCTTAATCCTAATATAATAAATAGACACATACATGTGGTGTTTATTATTTTGATTCACCAAAGAGTGAGAATTCTTGTGGGTCAATAAACTCAGTGAGTTGGACAATAACATCACGTATAAAGTGAATATTAATTATTGATGGAATCCACGTCCCGGTGTAGGGATTGATGATACCCCCTTAAGGAAGGTTATAAATTTTGATTATGTCAAACCCTGCAGATGCATTATGAATCCGACATATCAAATAAGTTAAGTGGAAGGTCTCAAAGAATTAAATAATTTTATTAAATTTAATTATCAGTAATTTAATTTAATAGACAGGTATCTGTAATCTTAATGTGGAGAGATAAATAAGTATTTAATAATATGGAGCTCGAAATATAATTCCTAATATGACAAGGAGTGTAATTATAATTCATTAGTGGTATAAATTATAATATACGTAAATAATGATTAATCTTGGTTGGATTAGGAATCCTTATTTGTGTAGGAACCCCTAGTTAGACTAATCCTATGGTCGCTGTTGTAACCTCTATATATATGCACTCTAAGAACAGTTAGGTTACACTTGCTCATAATTAAGAGATACACATTTTTGTGAGGAAGAGAAAACCTAGCGGCTGTAAGCCCACTCTCTCTAGAGTAAAGTGTATACGAGGGATACATCAGAAGTCCAAAGGTTGAGTTCGAGCAATTGATTTCTGCTTGTCATTATTGCTTGCTATTCAAGCTCAAAGCAGAAGGTCTTCGAAGTTCATACCTACTACTATTTGGAATCAAACCAGAGATATCTCAAAAGTATGGTTTTAATCACGTAGAGTAGTTTCTACTAATCAGATTAGTTTTTTTTATTTGTTATTATGCGTATGGACTATAGTCGGGTCGTGAAAAATTTCACAATCCCCAACAATTAGACATTTAAGTACTGAAAGGGTGGGGTAGGGTGATTATCTTAAGAAATCTTCCCTACACGTAACCAACCCCCGAACTATAGATTTCTATTTCGAAGACCAAAATCGGAGTCACGTTTTCAAAAGGGCTTTTAAAAGGTTACTAAGACATCTTTCCCAAAACCTTCTTAAGAAGGACATTTTCAAAACATAAGTTTAGTATTCGGATTACACTTAGTTTTAGGTGACCTGACACATTTTTAATTATATTAAGTGGCAACTCCCAATTTTCCAAAAAGCCCTTAAATCAAATCAAGTCTTCAAGTTCAAACCCCCATCACACTTGTTCTTTTAGGAGGATAAATTCTAACAGAGAGAATACCGTACTTTTTCTGAGCCTAGAGGGCTTGATTAAAAACCGAAGCGTGACAACTGGCGACTCCATTGGTGACACTTAGAGGGTTAGGCCATTGTCATATCTTTGCACCCTTCACTTACCCAGAATCTTTGGTTACTTGGTCCAGTTTTATCAATTTTTCTAAGTTCAAAAGTTTTCAAAAGTTGTAAGTTTGTAAAAATCAAGAAAGACTCTCACTTAGAGGGATAGCACTTGCACGATTTTCAGAGATTTAACCCATTGACTTGCTTTTTTCCCCCTTTATCATGTGAAAGGAAAGACTCTCTTGGGGTTGGGGGGGGGGTGTCGCACCCAGATTTTTCGCGCCCGAGGAATTCTCACCCAAGCGGGAAAAATGCTGTACTCTCTCGTTAGAACTCACCCTCCTAAAAGAATGAGTGCGACTAGGTTTGAATTGAAAATTGGTTTGAATAAAGGGCTTTTGATTCGGAGTCGCCACCTAACTTGATTAAGGTGAGTTAGGTCACCTAAAAACTAAGCATAATCCGAAAACTACACTTAGGGTTTTGGAAAACGATTTTAGGAAAACATCCTCAAGAGAGGGTTTTTTTAGGAAAACGGTTGTTTGGCAACCTTTGGAAAACATTTAGCCCTTTTTGGAAAAATAACTCCTTTTGGTCTTTGAAATCAGTGATCCTAGGTTCGGAGGTTGGTTACGTGTAGGGAAGACGCACTAAGCTATCACCCTACCCCGCCCTTTCGGTACCTAAATGTCAATCTACCCTAGATTCACCTAGAAGAGTCTTCAACTAACTATAGTTCAACCCTATTCACTTTGAAAAACAATGCTTAAAAAGAAACTAACATGATGCATGGTATGCAAGTGTAAGGAAAGAGAATTGAAAAATAGATTTGAAAAGAGTTTAATTTGAAATTGATTTGATTTGAAAATAGACTTGAAGAAATAGAATTGAAATTGGAAAGTTCGAAAATTGAAAGTAGAAGTTTGAAAATAGAAATTTTGAAATTTTGAAAATAGATTGGAATTTGAGAATTGGAAATATTTTGGAAACCGCACCCATGAGGGTGGAATTGAAAGTTTAAAAAATGTTATGACCTCACCTATGAAGGTTTCTTACGTATCCCTTTGGGGGAATCAGGTCAGTCGTAGTTCGGACCGGAGTCCGATTGAAAAGGGATTGATTTGAAGAGAGAGATTGGATTGGAAGATTGAGAGATTGAATTGAAAATTGAATTTGATTTGAAATTGGAAGAGGAGATTGAAAATTGAAATTGAGAAGATTGGATTTTGATTTGAAAAGATAGATTTGGACTTGTTTTAGAAAGATGAAGGTTTAGGAAACCTAGACTTAGGAAAGAGAAGAGACTTAGGAAAGATTTGACTTGACTTGGAAGGTTTAGGAGATTAGGAAAGATTGGATTTAGGAAATGTTTGAATTAGGAAAAGTTCGATTTAGGAAAGTTTTGAAATTGGAAAGTTTCATTTTTGGAAAGTTTTGAAATTAGGAAAGTTTTAGGTTTAGGAAAGTTTTGAAAATTGGAAAGTTTTGGATTTAGAAAGTTTTGAAATAGGGAAGTTTTGAAAGTAGGAAAGTTTTCAATTTAGGAAATGTTTGAATTAAGAAAGTTTCAACTTAAGAAAGTCTTAAATTAAGAAAGTTTTGAGTTTAGAAAAGTTTTAGATTTGGAAAGATTTGAAGTTTAAGAGAGTTTAGAATTTAGAAAGTTTTAGGTTTAGAAAGATTTAACTTAAGAAAGTTTCAAATTTAGAAAGTTTTGAATTTAGGAAGCTTAGAATCTTTAGAAAGATTTGAAATTTGGAAAGTTTAGGATTTAGAAAGTTTTAGAGTTTAGAAAGATTTAAGATTTTAGAAAATTTTAGAGTTTTAGAAAATCTTGAAAATTAAGAAAGGTTTGAATTTAGGAAAGGTTTAAAAGCTTAAATTTAGAAAGTTAAGATTTGGAAAAGGGGTTGAATTAGGAAAGGGTCGAATTAGGAAAGATTTGAAAGTTGAGTTTTAAAATTTAGGAAAGATTTTTATGTTCAAGTTTATGAAACTTAAGATTTAGGAAGGATTTGAATTACGAAATATTTGGATGTGGAAGGGGTTGGATTTGGTTTCTAAAAGAAAAGATTTGATTTTGTTTTCAAAAACGGAGGACCGGATCTAGTTTCCTAAACGGGGAGATTTGATTTGGTTTCCTAAAGGGAAGATAGAATTTGGCATGGATTTGGAAAGAGAAATTCTAGAAACCCTAGTTTTGGAAAATCGTAGTTTTGACGTAAGAAATAGGTTTTGGAAACAAGAATAGTTTTGATGTAGAAAACAAGAGGTTTTGGAAACCTAGGTTTGGGGCAAAGTTTGAAAATCATGTTTTTGGAAAGAAAATTAGGGTTTCCTAATTGTGGGCTCTAAGGCTTGACTTGGGCTCTAAGAAAAGAGTTTTTTGGAAAACGCGTTTTTGGAAACGAAAGTTTTCTAGAAGGGAATCCTAGGGAGGAATTTTCGGAAAGTGAATTTGAAGAGGAAGTTTTTGGAAAAAGATTTTAAAGAGGAGTTTTGAAAAGTGTGTTTTTGGAAACGTAGATTTTGGAAGGTAGATCCTAGGGGGGAATTTCTAGAAGGGAGATTTTGGAAAAGAGAGTTTTTGGAAAGATTTTTAGAGAGCGTTTTTAGAAGGTGGATTTTGGGGAGAGGATTTTGGAAAGGAGTTGAAAAAGGGAGTTTTGAAAAATAGATTTTGGAAGGGAGTTTTTGAAAACAATTTTTGGAGAAGAGAGTTTTAGGAAAGTATGTTGAAAAAGAGATTTTTAGGAGGAAATTCTTGAAGAGAGAGAGAGTTTTTGGAAAGTATAAAAACATCTCACTTTCCTAAAGCGATTCTAGTCATAAGAGGGCTAGAACCACTTTAAGAAAGTGGTTTTGAAAACAAAGTTTGAAAATATAGGCCAAAAGGCCACTTTTAATATAACACTTTCCTAAAGCAACCCTAGCCATGGAAAGGCTAGAATCACCCTAGAATTGTGGTTTTGAAAACAAGTTTTTGAAAAAGAGATTTTGATGCAATTTTGAAAACAAGTTTGAAAATGATTTTTGAAAGATGCAAGACTATGATATGCACAATGCAATTTGGGGTCGTGTACATACAAGGTTAAGGCTTCACCACATAATCAAGGGGGCCGGACCCACGTGGTCTTTGGTTAGACTAGAAGAAAGCCCCCGACACGGTGACTCTCCCATAGTCCAATCCTACACATGAACCGAGAATCCCCTTGTTTCAAACATGCAAAGAAACGGGGGGAAAGAGATGGGGGATTAAAATAGAGAAAACCCAAGTGGGTTGGAGAGAGAAGAGAGAGGGGGGAAGTGCAGAAAATTAAAGAGAAAGCCTACCTTGTTTCTTGTTTATTTTGCGCGCCGTGCAGTCTTCGGTCTTCGGTCTTGATCTTCACCTTCAGTCTTCAAGGATTGTCTTCAAGCTTTGGATGGCTGCTCTTCAAGTCTTCAGAGAGTGGTTGAATGCTAGTATATGAGTGTATGGGGGAGTGTATAAGTGTATAGGAGGCTGGGGTTTGTGTATAGTGGCTAGGGTTTAGTGTAGGGTGGCTAGGGTTTGGAGAACTTAAGGAAACTAGGGTTTTTGGAGGTGCTCGAGCTCTGTATATCGAATTTTGTGATTTCTAGGTTTAGTTTTCAGAGACCCTTTTCACGTTGAACGAGGCTCTGTATTTATAGAAGTTGGACAAGCCTGGCGCCTGTTGTAGTGGCGCCAGGGCAAAATTTACACTGGCGCCACTAGTAGTGGCGCCAGGCCATTTTTTGGCTTGGTGCCACTGCTAGTGGCGCCAGCCATTTAGGAAACAATTAAGGTCGGCAAGCAACGTATCTTTGACTAGATTTGGGCGCCTATACTAGTGACTACCATGTAAACTTTAGCCTGGCTTCACTAGGAGTGACTCCAGAAAGTCCGGGAATGATTTGAAGGAGCCGGGAGTGACCCGGAAAGCCGGAAAGGAGCAGGAACACTTGAAATAGTGTCCTGGAGGTATTTGACTTCAAAAGGGAGGATAAGATGTGTCGGAAAGGTCGACCGGGCCTTTAGGGGCAAAACGGTCAATCGAACTAGGAAACTGCCGGGGCGAACCCGGATTGTCCCGGAAAAAGACTTGGGATCTAGAAACATTATTTAGAATGTTCCCAGAGGTTGTCGGTTTGATTCCCAAGGCCGGCGTGGTCGGAAATGAAGACCGGCCCACTAAGGGCAAAATGATCATTTTGTACCGGGTTTGCCGGAACTGACTCGGAATTGTCCGAAAAGGTAAAGGAAGGTCGAGAACACTATAAAAAGTATTCTCGGAACATTACCGGTTTGATACCCAGAGCCGGTGTGTTCGAAAAAGGAAACCGGCCCTCCACGGGCAAAACGGTCATTTTGTACCGGGTTGGCTGGAACTAACTCGGAATGGTCCGGAAAGGTACAGGAAGGACGAGAATACTATAAAAAGTATTCTCAGGACATTACCGGTTTGATACCCAGCGCCGGTGTGGTCGAAGAAGGAGACCGGCGCTCTAGGGGCAAAACGGTCATTTTGTACCGGGTTGGCCGGAACTGACTCGGAATGGTCTGGAAAGGTAAAGGAAGGTCGAGAATACTATAAAAAGTATTCTCGGGGCATTACCGGTTTGATACCCAGAGCCGGTGTGGTTCCCGGGGCATTCGGATGCTTAGGGGCAAAATGGTCATCTTGACCGAAAAGTCTCGAAAAAGGCCCTAAGGGTAGTCTGGTTATTTTTCACCCAAGTGAGCTAACAAACATGGGTATTGACCTAGGTGTTGAGTATTTCCGCTACTCGGACGGGGTTGAGTATTTTCGCTACTCGGACGGGGTTGACGATTTGAGAGTATTTCCGCTACTCCAACGGCTCTGTGAGTATTTCCGCTACTCTAACGGTTCTGTGAGTATTTCCGCTACTCTAACGGTTCTGTGAGTATTTCCGCCACTCTAACGGCTCTGTGAGTATTTCCGCTACTCTAATGGTTGAGTATTTCCGCTACTCGGACGGCTCTGTGAGTATTTTCGCTACTCTAACAGTTGAGTATTTCCGCTACTCGGACGGCTCTGTGAGTATTTCCGCTACTATAACGGTTGTGTGAGTAGTTTTGCTACTCAGACCGTCTCGAGGAATAAACAGTCTCGAGAGAGGGATTAGAAAGGGGTCTTACCGTCTCCGAAGAGATGTGCCTAGGTTGGAACCGTCTCGAGGAATAAACTGTCTCGAGAGAGGGATTGGAAAGGGGTCTTATCGACTCCGAAGAGACGTGCCTGGGTTTTGAGTGTTTCCGCCACTCTAACGGTGTGAGTATTTCCGCTACTCTAACGGTTTGGTGAGTACTTCCGCTACTCTAACGGTTTTATGAGTAGTTTCGCTACTCGGACCGTCTCGAGGAATAAACTGTCTCGAGAGAGGGATTGGAATTGGAATAAGAAAGGACAATGCCCCTAAGGGCATTTTGGTCATTTTGCCTCTATTTGGGCCTGACAGGCCTGCGAAGCGATGGAAAGATGGAATTTGGACTAGAGGATTGGTTTCGATTGGAATATGTCCATAATGACTTGAAAACAAGTCTGAACGGAGTGTAGACTGCAGAGCGGTCAAAAATGGGATGCTTACAAGGGGGGGCTCTCGGATTTTTCTAGAAATTTCTTTTGGGATTTGTGGGCTCTCTTAAGTGATAGGGGGGGGGGGGGGGGGGGCTCTCAGATTTTTCTAGAAATTTCTTTTGGGATTTGTGGGCTCTCTTAAGTGATAGCCAACATCGCCATTTGGTAAAACAACAGGTAGCTTCCATCCTTAGTTCGAGAAGACTTTGAAAACTATTTGAAAGTGTAGGAAAGCCCAGCGTTTTTTTTTTTTTTTTTTGTATAGTAGAATTGTTGAACTTTTAAATTATAGGAGTTCTATAAAGACATCATCAAAAAATGTAGAGCAAATATAGATTCATGAATTTCAAGATGCGGTTTAGCTTGAAAAGATCAACATAAAAAATGCACGAAAATACGCAAAATTAGCACAATTGGTTGTGAGATAATCAAGACCAAGTGTAAGCATGAACTTCACAAAGACTAATGAAAATATAGACCATGAACGTGATCTAGGATGATGTACCATATCTAATAACTTGCAGATTGATATACCTAGAAGTCAAACATGTCTCAACTCATGATCTTGATTTTTCTTTTCTTTTTTTTTTCCTTTTTGTTTTTATTTTTGTTGAAATCCAACCCTATATCTCCAATGATGGAAATACTGAAATATAATGATATGGCACTTTCACACACGTGAGTTGGTACCATTCTTCTCTTATTATATAACAATAGTAGCGGCACTCATACTCACTAGTAGCTTCCATAAGTGATGGGAGAGGGAATCTATAAAATGTCAATCTAGATGTGAGACAATCCATAGATATTTAAAAATGGTAGAACTAGCTAAAATAGATCATAAAGGAAGATTTCAAATTCTAAGAAGTCTCAAGAAGTGTGCATTAAGATGAACATTGATCACCAATATGATACAAGTCATCAGAACCATTGACTCATATTTATGCAAGTGATCATGCACACTACATTCAATCTCAAATAAGCATGCACATCAATTTGCTCATAATTGAATATTTGCCCCAGTGATTGTGCACGTGTAAGATAGAGACAATTGAAAAACCTCTTTTTTTCTAAAATGTTTTTCTTTTTTCCTTTATTTTTTCAAAGTTTCAATCATCTCAGGCTTGTCAATGTGTGCTAATCTTTCTTTTAAGCGTGTATCTACTTGCTACTTTGCCTGACATCTTTTGGGGGTCATTATTTGGACTTCAACAAGCTATGTGATCAATCCTTATCTCTCACCCCTTTGCATTACCCTCTCTCTACACTTTATATTTTTCTCTCCCCTCTTTTTGGAGTCAGAGATTATTTCTGCTGAGGGTAGTGCTTATGCTACCCCATCCTCCAAGTTAGGGTAAAACATTTCATGCAAAAATTCTTGGAAAAGAACATCATTCATGAAAAGTCATGAGATAATGATATAAACATAAAAACTTTGAATCCTTTTCATTAGATGATGTTACTTTTATGCTCAAATTTGAATTAAATGTTGAAAGACGGGTTTGAAAGAAATCCCCCTCTTCCAGAATAAACCCTTTAGACGGGTTTTCGAATTAGATTAGCGTCCTCCATACTTCATTTGTCGTGTGTTTCATCTGATTATGCAAGGGTGGCTAAGCTTGAAAATTGGGTGGAGTGGCAATGTGGTGCCAAAGTGATTGCCGAGAGAGAGCATCTTGTGGATTGGGTGGGATGCTGGAAGCGCCCATAGGTTTGGTTATGCTCTGGGGTTTGGAAAAAGAAAAACAAAAACAAAATGCAATTAGCATATGGAGTTAGAGGTTTTATGCAATGCATGTCCTATGGAGGTCCCGTCTTTAAGGAAATCTAGTCATGATGTTGAGTCCATTTTGGAGATAAGGGTTTTGCCCCTATATTCAATACAATACCTATTCGGCATGGGACGGTCCATACTTCTTTGTTTAGGCAATTCTGCCTCCATGGATGGAGAGAGATTCGGTCTCTCTTGAGATATGGTTCTATGCATGCCATGAACCCTTAGAATTGGAGAAACTTTTAGAAGTTTAGGTAGGTTTGATTAACATGAGATCGGATTGTTCTTTTCCTTCTCTATGGTTGATTAAATGCATGGGAATTAAATGACTTGAGTTTCTTGGAACTCTTATCTTGGAATGGATATCGATTCATGCGCATAATAGTAGTGAATATGTGAGCATAACAATAGCAGATAAGCAGTTTTAGAAGACCCCTTTTTAGTCCTTGCTTCAGCCTTTCGTGTTCTTAGCCTTGGGAGATGAGGGAGAGGAAAGAAAACACAAAACAAAAGAGAAGTTAGTGTTTTGATTTGAAAGTTTTTATACAATGCATACCTTAGGGGTGCCCCTGCACTCTTTCCTCTTTCAGTTTGAACTTCCCTTTACCTTTTCCCTCGAGAAGGTTTTGACTATTCGCCAAACCAGTAGTTAATGCTATCACATTTTTTGAGTTTGGCCATTCAAAGCTTTTCACTATTTACAAGAATATGAGATGACAGAGCATTACTTTTTCTTCTTTTTTTTTTTCATTTTTCTATTTGACCATATGGCATGCATGCTCTTCATGTTAAAAAAAAAAAGACAAGAGGTTGAAATAAAATGTAGGAGAATAAGGGTTGGAGCAAAAGCAGGTGACTCTAGCAGATATCCCTTCTTCTTTTTTTTAAGAACTAAAAAAAAAGCCTCTTTGGTAGTCTATTGGAACTACTCCGATTTCTCCCCAGTTGCATTAGTACTCTCTGGGTCAGTTGAGCTTTTCGCAATCCGAATGGTTCCATGTGTGCCAATGACTCTGAGATTGATTAGAACCTAAATTTTTTACTTTAGACCTAAGCATTCTATGGTATCATGTCCTTAGCCGCCTGAATGGTAAAGCTACTTTGAGAGTAGTTGTATTTTTGGAAAATCTATGTTTGAGGACTAGGTGGCATTTCAGAAAAGAGGGGTGATGTAAGTTGGTAAAAAAAATTCACAACGTGTTGTTAAAAGCTACTTTGGGGTGTAGTTTTGGAAAACATTTTTGAAGGTGGCATTTGAAAACATGATGGTAATGAAAAATACATGATCATGACAATTATAATGCAATAGGTACATGAACATACAAGGTTGAAGGCTTTACCGCATTGCAAGGGGCCTCGAGAGCATACCATGGTTGGTTAGGCTAAAAGAAGACTCTCGATATAGTGATCTCCTTAAAGCTTCCCCTAGGCATGGACCTAAGGTCCTCTTGTTTCAATCATACAAAAAGAATGGGTAGAAGATGGGGATTAAAAGAGAGAATAGCCTAAGTGGACTAGGAGGCAGAAGAGAGGGAATGGGGATTGCCGAAACGTAAATAGAACCCTACATTCTCTTCTTGTTGGCTTGGACACTTTAATGGCTTTAAGAGGTCTTCAATAGCTTCCATGATTGGTTAGGCTAAAGGAAGACCCTCGATACAGTGGTCTCCCCAAAGCTTTCCCTAGGCATGCACCTATGGTCTTCTTAATTCAAGCATGCAAGAAGAGGGGGTAAAAGATAAGGATTAAAAGATAGAATACCCCAAGTGGACTATGAGGGAGAAGAGAGGGAGTGGGGATTGCCGAAACATAAATAAAACTCTACCTTGTCTTTTTGTTGGCTTGGACGCTTCAATGGAGGGCTTACTTGAACTTCGAGAGGTCTTCAATGGCATCAAGGATTGGAAGCAGCCTTTGATGAGTGTACGAGGCTAGGGTTTTGAGGAGTGTAGGTTAGGGTTTGAGTGTATAGAGCTAGGGGACTAGAACCTTAGAGACAACTAGGGTTTTTAGAAAATTTCAGGGGCTTCCTTAAGAGAGGCAGTGCTTCTTTGCGATTTTTCAGACCTATAATATGCTAGGGGTGGCCTATATTTATAGGTGAATTTTTAGGAGGTGGCGCCACTTCAAGCCATTTTTTGGCTAGGCGCCACTACTAGTGCCGCTAGGCCAATTTTTGGCCAAGCGCCACTAAGAGTGGCACCACCTTAGTATGGCAAGGATTTTGAAGATTTGATTCAGCTTGGGCCACAAGGCAAAGATCTAGACGCCACTCCTAGTGGTTCCAAGCCAATTTTTTTGGCCTGGCTCCACTGTGAGTGGCTCCAGTTTGATCTAGAAAGCTTTTGGGCTGTGGGGCCGAGCTAGAAAAGGGATAAAGTTACCTGGGAGTGTCCTGAGGGTTTCCAGTTTGATAACCAAAACCAGAATAGTTGAAAAAGATGATCGGTCCACTAAGGGTAAAACGATCATTTTAATCGAAAAGTACCGTAATGGGTCTGAAATGGACTAGAATAGCATTCGAATGTTGGAAACACTATTAAAAGTGTTCCAGAGGATTACTGGTTTGACATCTACAGCTAGTGTGGTTGAAAAGAATGACTGACCCGCTAAGGGCAAAATGGTCTTTTGAACCTGGAAACATCAGAACGTGAAATTGACTAGAAGGGGATCTAGAGGTTAGGGACACTTAGGGGAATGTCCATGGGGATTACCGATTTGATAACCAAAGCCAGAGTGGTTGAAAAGGATGACTGGCCCACCAAGGGCAAAACGGTCATTTAAATTGGGAGACCTTGGAATGGGCTCGGAATTGACTGAAATGAAATTTGGAGACCGGAGATAGTCATAGGAGTGCCCTAAGGACTTACCAGTTTGATACCCAAAGCCAGTATGGTTGACGAGGGCGATTAGGCGCTCAAGGATAAAATGGTCATTTTGACCGAAAATTACTAGAATGAGTCTGTAGTTGGTTTGAATGGAATTTGAAGTGTGCCGGGCTATCTAGGATAAGTCCTAGAATGGGTGATCTTATTGCTTTAAGGACTTAGATACTGTCTCAAAGGGCGTGCTGAATTGATTTGGATTAAATGATGCCTCAGGGACATTTTGGTCGTTTGACTTCTGTTGGGCCCAGTGGACCTGAGAAGCAATCGATTGATTGGAATGAAGTTTGAGAAGCTAGTTTGGGCTTGAATGTGCATGTGAAGTGGAATGTGAGTCCGGTCAAGCCGGTAATTGCTGAGCAGGCAAAAATGGGATACTTACACATTTCATTATAGAAATAATTGTAGTAGCGAGTTTAATTTCTGTGGCAGCAGTGACAATTAGGGATGAAAAAAGAGTGGGTTTAGGATGGGTTAGGATAATTCATATCTCGCCCCTAATAAAAAAATTTCACCTTGTACTTCACCCTTAACCCGTGACGGATTTTACCTTCCCACTCCACCCCTATCCCACTTAAACTAATTGAGTTGGGGTTATACCTGCATAAAAAAAATTGAAATAAAAATAGTTTTTCAAAATTAAAAATGATATAATTTAAAGAAGCATAAATATAATACAAAATTAAAAAAAAAAAAAAGCTTCTAAAATAATGTAATTGACGAATTTCGTGATCTTTATTATTCCTTCTAATTTGGGGTGGTGTCCATCACAAGCATCTAAGGCAAGGATTTGTGTAATATCTCGAAATTTTGTGATAATTTTAAAAAAAAATTATCACTAGACCTATAGTAGGTTTTAAGTGTAGTAAATATAGAAATACCGTGTAGGGGTATTAAGCAACGTATATTATATATATATTTTTTCATTTGTATGAATTATGGTGGAAATTAAATTAGAGTATAAAGTAGGTCCAATGTGTGATGAAATTAGGATTATATGGTATTTTTAAGACTATGACTTGCAATAGTGAAGTGAGTGCATATGTTGGTGAGAGTGCTTCACGTGGGTCTTCAAATAGGATGTAAAAGAATTGAGTTGTTAAATTATTAGTGCATGCTAGACAATGAATTATTAGGTAAGTTGGTCTTCAAATGAGATAAAAATATAATTGAATTATCAAACAATTAAGTGTATCATTGATACAGCTACTAAGGAGTTCATGAAACCTCATTAAACCCCACCCAGTATACAATTAGCATTTGTGTCAAAGTGACAAGTGGAAACCACTTGTCACCATAAGCCCCATCCATTTGCGTATACATAGATTTATACAAAGACAAAAGTTTGGTATTCTCCTCCATTAGCTGAAGTCTCAACACACGTTCACCTAAATGGAGAACCCCTGTGCATGGTAAAAACAAAAGAGAGAGTTAGAGTGAGTGATATAGAGAGAGAGAGAGAAAAAGGGGAGGAAGAGAAACGGAAGGAGGGGGACTGCTACTTCAGGAATTCAGTGGAAGGAAGCACTTTGAGTAAGAAAAGGGTCAGAGAGGAGGGCTGAACAAAGGTATATACATTCTTCCCATCCCTTAAATAGGTGATGCATGCATCAATTATGACCAGAAAATTTGCAGAATTTGCTGGAAGCCATGAACTCCGGTGAGTGGCAGCTTAGTAAAGACAACATGGAAGGAAAGTTTGGGGAAATGAGGAATCTGCCATGCACGCTTGATTCAGAGGGTTAAGGGTAAATTTCATAAAGTTTATAAGATATTTATCGGGTCTTGAAGGATCTAGATTATTGCATTGCAGATTATTAAACTCCTTCCTCTAAACTTTTGTTTGACCTTTTGCATGTAGAAAATAATTGATAAGGGTTGACTTGAATGCATCGTTTGTTGATTACATAATGTTGATTTGGTTAGTTTTGTGTTGATTATAAGCTTTATAACATTAAGAACAGTGGGTACTTGCAGATAGGGAGGGAATCTCCAAGTTTTATTTCACTGTGTAAAATTTGGTAAGACGCAGTAATTTTCAGAGCCCATTTAGAGTAATCAAAGGAAATTAGACTTTAATTTAGAGGTTATATTTGAAAAGAGCTCAAAAATTTAATTGAAATAGACCAAACTTTGCTCCATTTGGTTAAGAATTGACAAAGCCAATCAGGTTTGAAGTAAACACGAGAACCTGCTGCGAATTTCCCAGCAAGAGTCTCATGCAGAGGTTTTTTCGAAGCCCCAAACTTTCATGAAACTCGCCTTGGAGACCATAGGTAGATCAGTCTTGTCAAAACGTTTGGTTTCGATATAAAATTTGCGAAAAACCATGGTGAAACGATAAAGAAAACATGGTTGAAAGTTGGATTGTGAAACTGGTGCATTTCCAGTTTTCGGCAGTCACAATCAGACCCTGTTTTGAGGGTCAAAACAGAAACCTCAATTCCGAGGACACCTGTGTGTCGGGCTTCTGGAGGCCTATATCATGAACATAAAATTCATATGATTTGATGAAGAATAGAGAAAGTTATTGTGATACGGGAGTGGAATGTTCTTGGTCATAAAATAGGGAAGAAGGGGAAATATCCCGCTTCTTATATCTTACAATTATACGAAGGCCTTGTTTGGATTGAGAAAATTATCATGATTATTAGCAATATATTTTTCCTTACAAATATTCTGAAAAATTAATTTTGGATTTCGAAAATCTTCAAGAAAATTATAGTACTTGTTATACAATATTTAGAAATATTTGAAAAGAATATGTATAAGGACTTTTATTATTTCTTTCCTATTTTTATACTGAAATTCATATGAAAATTATTATTTATCTAAAAATGCTAAATGAATACTTAGGCTTGTCCTAAAATTGTGAAATATCGTTTGGATATTCTTTAAAATGTCGACTTTTGGTCCCACAAGTTTTGGAAATTTTTTATATTAGATCACAAAATTGTGTCCATTTTATTTTAGGCCAAGTCTAGGAAAGGAGAGCGAGACATGGCCTCACACGCGTGTATTTTAACTTATTTATAGGAAACATAAGTTAATTTTAAAATAGATTCTTTTACAAGTTTGGCATGAACTCCAAGACGAATGAAAGTAAGGGTGAATGCGTAGTTAGGTAGGAAACTGTGCATTCTCTAAGATACATGCTTATTTTCTTCTCTATTAAATGTTCGATTACATGCTCAATTGATTATGTTCCTTTCTATCCAAATGCTTGGTTTAAATGCTAAAAATTATATCCTGCTTTATTATATTGTATGCCTTGTAAAAGTGCATTTCATGTATGATTGCATCACTGGGGAGATATAAGGGAGGAACAACTGGATAAATGAAAGAACCCCGAGTTTATATCATGGGTGACTGCTAATCAACTGGTATCGGGGCTACCAAAAATCAGTATTCATCAATTTGATATGGGCTAGAAAATCATGGGTGGGCCCCCACTAAACTTGAAGAGAAAGAGTGTTAAGGGTGGGCCCACTGGGCTTGATGATGCCCCAGGCAACACATGTTGAGTCAATGCCTTGATTTTGATGATAACAAAACATGGTTTAATGATCTAATAATTCTACTTAGTGTGCAGAGTAGCTATTAATTAGATCTTGATTTGAAACTTATTATAATGGAGGATTTGTGATGCAAAGATTTAAATAAAGAATGAAAAGCATGATGAGATGGTGTATTCTACAAAGTTGATATTATAAGAAGATAAAGGAATCTCAAGTTGATAAAAATCTTAGATTGAAGATTGATACTCGTGAAGGAATGGCATATTCAACAATGGTAATCTTATAAGAGAATGAAGATGATGGATATCAAAGAAGAAGAATGAAATGCTAAAAGTCTTGATTGAAAAGATTGAAGAATTTGAGGACTTGAAGATATCTTGCAAGAATAGAAGAAAAATAGACCAACTCAAAGACATGTAAGCTTTCTTCGAAGATTTGAAGATGTCTTGAAAATATGAAAGAAATCACAAGAGTAGAAAAGTTTTCTTGGAAGAGTTGTTGAAATCCATGGAGAAGTAATATTGATTGAAGAATTCTAGAAGAAATTTAGAAATGAAGATGTTCAAAGAAGAATGGCAAATCAGTTGAAGAAATGAAGATTCTAAAGCTTGGAAGCTCTCTTGAAGATTTTGAAGAAGACTTGAATCAATAGATGAAGTATTGATGATGGAAGAGCTCTACAAGTGATTAAAATGAAGATAATTCATCTAGAATGGATTGAAGATGTTCTTGGAGTCATTTAACCTTGAAGAAGCATTTGCAAGCTTTAAAAAGGTTATTTGAATGATCCTTGAAAAGATTGAAAGCTTTGGAGAAGAATGAAGAAAAATTGCAAAAACATGTTTTCTCCTAAAAAAAGTCGACCCCTCAAGTAGAAAGAGTCGACTCTTTCGAACAGAGCCTTGAAATTCTGCTGGAAGCTTAAAAGAGTCGACTCTTGGCCAAAAAGAGTCGACTCATTACAATAGAGAACAAAAAATTCTGCAGACAGATTAAAAGAGTCGACTCCTGGAGCAAAAGACTCGACTCATTTGGACAGTGACTTGAAAAATCTGCTGAAATGCAAAAAGAGTCGACTCATTGTGAAAAGAGTCGACCCCCAGACAGTAACGGCTAGTTTTCTGACAGACGGTATGGGCAAATATGCAACCAAACATTCTCCCATACTTCTCCAATGGCTAGAATCGATCCATATCTTTATATACAAGATACATACAACTTCAATACTAATGATTAGAGTGATTATACCATTGATATCAAGAGCTTGAAGCTGAAAACCTCCTGTACCTCACTTCCATACATTTTTGCTGAGTGATTAAGGTTATTTATTGAGTTGTATTTGTTCATATACTCTCTAGGAGAGTTACCCATTGTATAACATTTATTCATTTCACTTGGGTGGAATTGTAAACCTATAAGTTTGAGTGTTCTTGGGTAAAAACACTTGTAAGTTTGAGTGAGGCTTAGACAAAATCACTTGTAAGTTTGAGAGAAGCTTGGACAAAATCTCTTAGGTTTTGAAAGCTTGGGAGTAAGCTTTTGTAAGAGTGAGCTGGGCACTTGTGGCAAAACCAGCAGCTGTGTAAAGAGTATTACATAGTGGAATTCCTTCGAAAGGATCGAAGAAGAGAGGACGTAGGCAAGGTTGGCCGAACCTCTATAAATCTGGTGCACTTCTCTTCTGCCTTTGTTTTGCTTATTTGCTCACTACATATGCTTGCATAAATATATGTATTGATGTATACTTCACTTGCTTGATACATATACTTTGATTAATTGTTGCTGAAATACATAAACTGTTTTTAGTTGCAATTCTTAATATAAATTTTATAAAACCCAATTCACCCCCCCCCCTCTTGGGTCAGCAAGACATACCTGCGGGATCCTAGTAAAGATAAAAAGAAACGGGTACATGTCGCGCCCAGATTTTTCACACTCGAGGAATACACACATAAGTAGGAAAAAAATATTGTACTCTCTCGTTAGAACTCACCCTCCTAAAAGAATAAGTGCGATTAGGTTTGAATTGAAAATAAGTTTCAATAAAGGGCTTTTAAAAAAAGATTTGGAGTCGCCACCTAACTTGATTAAGGTGAGTTAGGTCACCTAAAAACTAAGCATAATCCGAAGACTACACTTAAGGTTTTTGGAAAAAGGTTTTTGAAAATACCACCTCAAAGAGGGTTTTTAAGAAAACAGGTTGTTTGGCAACCTTTAGAAAACATTTAGCTCTTTTTGAAAAATAACTCCGTTTTTGGTCTTTGAAAACAGTGATCCTAGGTTCGGAGGTTGGTTACATATAGGGAAGACGCACTAAGCCATCACCCTACCCCACCCTTTCGACACCTACATGTCAATCTACCCTAGATTCACCTATAAGAATCTTTAACTAACTATTGTTCAATCCCATCCACTTTGGAAAACAATGTTTGAAAGAAACTAACATGATGCATGATATGCAAGTGCAATAGAAGAGAGTTGATTTAGAAATAGATTTGAAAATAAGAATTTGATTTGATTTTAGAAGAAAGATTTGAAAGGATAGATTTGAAATTGGAAAGTTTTAGAATTTGGAAATTGAGATTTGAAAATAGATTTTTGGAATTGGAAATTGGAAATAGAACATAGAATTGGAAACTTGGAGAAGATTGTTGAATTGAAGATTTAAAAGAAGTTGTGCAAATAGAAATTGAAAGATGTTGTGAAATCTGAGATTTGAAAAATGTGGAGATAGAAATTTGAAAAATGTTGTGACCGCACCCATGAGGGTTGCCTACGTATCCTTTTGAAGGAATCAGGTCAGTCGTAGTTTGGACAAGAGTCCGATTGAAAATAGAAGAGTTGATTTGGAAAAGAGATTGAATTGGAAATTGGATTGAAAGATTGAGAGATTGAACTGTGATTTGAAAATTTGAAAAGACTTGACTTTGGAAAACTCGGTTTTAGGAAACCTAGAAAGACTTGAGATTTAGAAAAGAAGGCTTAGATTTGACTTAGAAAGATTTTGAAGAAGAATTGACTTGAATACTTGGACTTGGAAGATTGGAGAAAAATTGGAATTAGGAAAGGTTTAAATTAGGAAAGTTTTTGAATTAGGAAATTTTTCAAATTAAGAAAGTTTCAAAATTAGGAAAGTGTCATTTTAGAAAAGATTTCGAATTTGGAAAGGTTTTGAAATTAGGAAAGTTTTGAAATAGGAAAGGTTTGAATTAAAAAAGTTTCAACTTAGGAAAGTTTTGAATTGGGAAAGTTTCAACTTAGGAAAGTTTCAACTTAAGAAAGTTTTGAATTTGGAATGTTTTGAAATAGGAAAGTTTTGAAAGTTGGAAAGTTTAGAAAACAAGGAAGTTTTCAAAATAAGAAAGTTTTGAGTTTAGAAAATTTTGAAATTAGGAAAGGTTTGAAAACTTAGATTTGGAAAGTTAAGATTTGGAAAGGGATAGAGTTAGGAAAGGGTTGAATTAGGAAAGATTTGGAAGTTAAATTTTAACATTTAGGAAAGATTTTTATGTTCAAGTTTTGGAAATTTAAGATTTAGGAAATGAGAAGATTAGGAAGGAGCTGAATTAGGAAAGAGTTGAATTAGGAAAGATTTGAAAACTTAATATTTAAGGAATGATTTGAAAGTTTTAGGAAACTTATGGTTTAGGAAGGTAGGAGATTAGGAGAGAATTGAATTAGGAAAGATTTAGATTAAGAAGAGATTGGATTTTGTTTCTAAAAGAGAAGGTTTGATTTTGTTTTCAAAAACGGAGAACGGGATCTAGTTTCCTAAACGGGAAGATTGGATTTGGTTTCCTAAAGGGAAGATTGGATTTGGCAAGGATTTGGAAGACTATAGTTTTGACGTAGAAAATAGGTTTTGGAAATATGTATAGTTTTTTATGTAAAAAACAAGAGGTTTTGAAAACCTAGATTTGGGGCAAAGTTTGAAAACCATGTTTTTGGGAAGAAAATTAAGGTTTCTTAATGGTTAGCTCTAAGGCTTGACTTGGGCACTCAGGAAAGATTTTTTGGAAAGTGCGTTTTTGGAAACGAAGGTTTTTAGAAGAGAATCCTAGGGAGGATTTTTTGGAAAGTGAATTGGAAGAGAGAGTTTTTGGAAGATCATGATATGCACAATACAAGTTTGGGGTTGTGAACATACAAGGTTAAGGCTTCACCACATAATCAAGGGGGCCGAACCCACGTGGTCTCCGGTTAGCCTAAAGGAAAGCCCTCGACACAGTGACCCTCAAATATTCTAATCCTACACATGGACCGGGAGTCCCCTTGTTTCAAGCATGCAAAGAAAGAGAGGGAAAGAGATGGGGGATTAAAACAGAGAAAACCCAAGTGGGTTAGGAGAGAGAAGAGAGAGGGGGGAAGTGCGAAAATTTAAAGAGAAAGCATACCGTATGTCTTCTTTATTTTACGCACCTTGCTTGTCTTCGGTCTTCGTCTTGATCTTTCTCTTCAATCTTCAGGAGTTGTATTCAATCTTCAAACTTCAGATTACAGCTCTTCAAGTCTTCAAAGGAGGGTTGGAGGCTAGTGTATAAGTGTATGAGGGTGTATATGAGTGCATAGGAGGCTAGGGTTTAGTGTATGGTGGCTAGGGTTTGGAAAACCTAGGGAAGCTAGGATTTAGGGAGTGTTCGAGCTCTGTATATCGAAATATATGATTTTTAGACTGAGTTTGCAGACCTCTTTCACGCTGAAGGAGGCTCTGTATTTATAGAGGTGGGATAGACCTAGCGCTTGTTACAGTGGCGCCAGGCCAAAAATTGCCTAGTGGTGCCAAGCCAAATATTGGCTTGGCGCCGCTACTTTGGACTAGCGGCGCCAGCCAATTAGGAAACTATTAAGGTCGGCAAGCAACGTATCTTTAACTAGATTTGGGCGCCTGTACTAGTGACTACCATGCAATTTTTAGCCTGGCTTCACTAGGAGTGACTCCAGAAAGTCCGGGAAGGAGTTTAGGAGACCGGGAATGACTTGGAAGGCCGAAAAAGAGCAGGAACAGTTAAAATAGTGTCCCGGAGGTATTTGACTTGAAAAATGAGGATAGGATGTGTCGGAAGGGTTGACCAGGCCTTTAGGGGCAAAACGGTCAATCGGATTGGGAAGCTGCCGGGACAGACTTGGATTGTCCCAGAAGAAGACTTAAGATTTGGAAACATTACTCAGAATGTTCGCAAAGGTTGCCGGTTTGATACCCAGAGCTGGTGTGGTCGGAAAAGGAGATCGGCCCACTAGGGGCAAAACGATCATTTTGTACCGGGTTTGCCGGAACTGACTCGGAATGATCCAGAAAGGTAAAGGAAGGTTGAGAATACTATAAGAAGCAATCTCGGGAGGTTACCAGTTTGATACCCAGAGCCGGCATGGTCAGAAAAAGGCGACCGGCTCACTAGGGGCAAAACGGTCATTTTGTACCTGGTTGGCCGGAACTGACTCGGAATGATCTGAAAGGATAAATTAAGGTTGAGGGCACTATAAAAAGTATTCTTGGGAAGTTACCGGTTTGATACCCAGAGCCGGTGTGGTCGAAAAAGGAGACCGGCCTTCTAGGGACAAACGATCATTTTGTACCAGGTTGGCCGGAATTGACTCGGAATGATCCAGAAGGATAAAGAAGGGTTGAGAATACTATAAGAAGCAATCTCAAGAGGTTACCGGTTTGATACCTAGAGCCGGTGTGGTTCCCAGGGCGTTCGGATGCCTAGGGGCAAAATAGTCATCTTGACCGGAAAGTCTCAGAAAAGGCCCAAGGGGTAGTTTGGTCATTTTTCACCGAAGTGGGCTAGCAGGCACCGGTGTTGACCTGGGTTTTGAGTATTTCCGCCACTCTAATGGTGGTCGTCATGACACAGGGGTTTGTTAGCAATTCCCTATATCAACCTATTTGCGAGTATTTCTGCTACTCTGATGGTTGCGATGTTTACGAGTATTTTCACTACTCTAACGATTCGAGATCATTCCTGAGACTATCTGATCTCGGGAAGCTGCTAAAGGGACTTAGCGCCTGAGAAGTCAACTTTCTTGGAAGGCGTGCCTAAACGGACATTTCTGCATTGGCGGGCTAGTAGGCTCCAAACGTGGACCGTTCTACCATCTAGGGGACTTGGGGTCTCGTCCCGATCGACAGATTTAAAGGGACTTACCGTTTCGAAGAGATTTTTTTTGAAAAACGTGCCGGACCTTATTGAGAAATAAACTGTCTCGAGAGAGGGAATGGAATTGGAAATGGGTCTTATCGTCTTCGGAAAGACATGTCTGATTGAAACCGTCTCGAGGAATAAACTGTCTCGGGAGAGGGATTGGAAAGGGGACTTACCGTCTTCAGAAAGACGTGCCTAATTTGGAACCGTCTGGAGAAATAAACTGTCTCGAGAGAGGGATTGGAAAGGGGACTTACTGTCTTTGGAAAGACGTGCCTGATTTGGAACCGTCTCGAGGAATAAACTGTCTTGAGAGAGAGATTGGAAAGGGGACTTACTGTTTTCGAAAAGACGTGCCTGATTTGGAACCGTCTCAAGGAATAAACTGTCTCGAGACAAGGATTGGAAAGGGGACTTACCGTCTTCGGAAAGACGTGCCTAATATGGAACCGTCTCAAGGAATAAACTATCTCGAGAGAAGGATTGGAAAGGGGACTTACCGTCTTCAAAAAGACGTGCCTGATTTGGAACCGTCTCGAGGAATAAACTGTCTCGAGAGAGGGATTGGAAAGGGGACTTACCTTCTTCGGAAAGACGTGCCTGATTTGGAACCGTCTCGAGAAATAAACTGTCTCGAGAGAGGGATTGGAAAGGGGACTTACCGTCTTTAGAAAGACGTGTCTGATTGGAGTAGATTTATTGTCTCGAGAAATCAACTGTCTCGAGAGAGAGGTTGGAGTTGGGATTGGAAAGAACAATGCCCCTAAGGGCATTTTGGTCATTTTGCCTCTATTTGGGCTTGGCGGGCTTGCGAAGCGATGGACAAACAGGATTTGGATTTAGAAAGTTGGTTTCGATTGGAATATGCCCACAATGACTTGAACATAAGTCTGGACGGAGTGTAGACTGCCGAGCGGTCAAAAATGAGGTGCTTACAGTACATACGCATGTCATGGCATTGTTTTACTGCACTGCATTTTAAACTTGTATATTATGGAAGTCATGGTATTCCTACTGGGCTTTACAGCTCTGTCCTATCTTATAGGACAAATTTTTAGGAATTAAGGCGTCTGCTGGGTTCCAAGGAAATGATTACAGGAAATAAATCTCACAACTCCCAACAGAATTTTAGTTTAGATTTGGTTTAGGATTGTACATAAAATAAAGTACTGGATTCAGCTGTAGGAATATTGTTCTTATAATGTAACACTCATTTCAGAATTATGACAATGATTGTGCCTCTAACTGTTAATCCCCTCTTGTCTCGATCTAGAGGATAAAATAGGTCGTGACAATTTGAGCTCTGAAATGTTCTTCATTCACAAGCATTAACTAAGAGGTGCTTGGGAGGAAAAATTAGTTCAACTTCGATACCATTCGATAGCTTTTGATTGCAGATATAGAGAGTAGTAAAATTCAGAGAGCTTCAATACTTTCTATCGATCCTGATAACTTTCGATTGAAGATTCAGAGATTGTAGAAAATTAAAGTTTTTCGATACCTTTCAATCGACTTCGATCGCATTTGATTGAAGATGTTGAGAGTGTGTAGTTCGATAGACTGTCTCGATTGACTTTGATCGAGTTCACTGCATCAAAACGAAAAAAATCTACAAGTTAGAAAACAGTCGTTTATGGAGGAAAATTTAGTTTCCTATATAAACAGAAAGCCTTTCTAGGGTTTCTAAGAAAGTAGTCGCACCAAGAAGACTTCCTAAAAGTTGTCATAGCATCTAAGAAGCTCTTAATTGATTCTTAGCAACAACAACTTATTCAACCTTGAAGAATAAAAGTTTTGATGGAGTTCAAGGTGACAAATCTGTACTAAGGGAGTTGTACGGTCATCAAGCACAGTAATGGTGAATCGTGGTGTCAAGCAAGTTTGAGGCAACCAAGAGAATCGAGGAGTTGATTGGGGATTTGGTTTTAAGAGTTCTTGTAACCGTTTGACGTTGGTATAGTGTTTGATCTTTGTCCGACGAAGTAGATATTGGTGGATTTAAGTTCATTTCTTGGAGGATTCCAAAGGTGTCATGGAGTTCGACACTCAAAAAGAGCATACCCACGAGCGCATGGATTCGACACCCGGGGATTGGGAGTATCTAGGGTTGGGTTGTAAGTTGACTCTTTTATATTCATTTTTTATAGTGCTTGGTTAGTTGAACTAGGTCCCGTGGTTTTTTACTTAGGTAGACTTTTTCACGCTAAAATATCGTGTGTCTTGTTTTACATGTGATTGCTTGTATATTTACTTTTGACATACATTTGATTTGAATATTTGAACTATGACCAATTCAAAAAACCCTCCAAAAGGTATTTTGGCAAATCCATATATTTGAAATTGCGGTTTATATTTTTTCAAAGCTAAATTCCAAAACATAAAAAAATATTTAAAGAGAATTGAATTATAGCAATAATGCTTTTGGAACCAAGTCTTGAATGTTTTCCTTACCAATGCCATTGTAAAATCTCAAGAGAATTAAAAAGTTACTTTTACTTCAACTGCTTTATTACCTAGTTTCTGGTGGCTTTAAGACAGAGAGTTGAAATGGTTTATCTATATCCTATATTTATACTATTATAAGGTAAACCCTTTTGGTGAAGCTTCCACTTTGGTGAGGCCTTTTTTGTTGATAAAAATGACCCACAACAGAAGGTTTGCCCAATTTACATGCAAATGTAATTATGTAATACCCATAACTAAACTACTTCTTCAGATTCTGTAACCTCTAACTACTAAGTTAGTGGTAGAGAGAATGATTAGGTGTAGTGTAGCATACGCACATTATGCTTGACACACTTCCAGCACTATTATAAAGCAAACTCTTTTGATGAAGCCTCCACTTTGATGAGCCTTTTTTTTTTTTTAAACAAAAATGAGCTACAACATGAAGTTTGCCAAGTTTACATTTAATATATGCAATGGTAATTATGCAATACCCATCACTAAACTGCTTCTTTGATTTTGTAACCTCCTACTACTACAAGTGTAATTACAACACCTTAATTTGTGCTTTGTTAGTCTTAGTTTAGGAGTTTATATGCCTCTTGAGTTAGATTTTAGTATTATTTAAGTTTATTTCGTTTTGTAAAGGTTTTGAGCTTAAATCAGATGATTTCGGGCACAATTCGGTTGAAGGGAGAATGAGTTTCAAGGAGATACTGTTAGAGTATAAGCTGTTAAAGTTGTAGTACAAGCTACTAAAGTACGCAAAATTGAAACTTTAAAAGACCACATCTCTCAAACCAGAATGACCATCGGGATCCATAACATATGGATTTGATATAATTTTTGAAGATCTACACAACCGTTTGAACAGCCGTTCAAACGAAGAGTAGTTTAGAGGTTTAACCTCTGTTTCTGCTTTTATTTTACACTTGTTTTGTTTGTTTTATGCCCTTAGGAAAAATTAGGAAATTTTTTTAAAATTTTGAACTTTTTAGCTTCATTGTTATATTTATCTCTTGTTATATTTCGATCTCTTTATGATTTATTGGTTATTCTCAGGCGTTACATTCATGGCTATCTTTTGATCACTTGAGATCTTTGGTAGAGGTTTAAGTATCTTATGATTCCAGTATCTTGGTTGATGTCTTTAGTACATTCTCCCATGTTCCTTATGATTGACCTTTTATTATTTTTGGTGGATGTGTTAAGGACTATTCTTAGGGAACCATAGCTATATTTGTGAAATGTAATCTTAGATTAGAAGATGTTTAGTATTGTGTATTTATTGCAACTTGAGCTTAATTGATGATTTACCCTTTAATCTTAATGCATTGTGAGATTGCTTCATAAACACATAAGTAGAGAGGATTATACCCTTGTGCACTGCATGTCATATAGCATCATATGTTGCTAACTTGTGCATTCTGACCCTTACATGAGCATTCACACCCTTATATGAGTCGAGATTTTACCTTGTAAGCTTTAGATCTATTTTTGCTTTTCGGAGTGTATATATTTACTCAAGGTTAAGTTGTTCATCTTTCATTCTTTCAATAGTTTCATTATGGTTGTTTTTTATTCATATGTTGGATATTAATTGGAGAAGTTGATGCTTATCTTTTAGTTTTTAGTATTTTGCTAGGGACTAGCAATAAGCAAATTGGGAGCTATGATTACACTCCAAAAGTGCAATTACAATACCTTAATTTGTGTTTTGTTAGCCTTAGTTTATGAATTTATATGTTTCTTTAGTTAGATTTTAGTATTAACTAAGTTTATTTTGCTTTGTATAGGTTTTGAGCTTAAATCGTATGATTTTAGGCCCAATTCGATTAAAGGAAGAATGAGTTTCAAGGAGATGCTGTCAGAGTACAAGTTATTGATGCACATAGAGCTGAAACTTTTCAAGGCCATATCTCTTAAATCATAAGGGCTACCGGGGTTCATAATATATGAATTTCATATAACATTTCAAGATCTACACAACTATGTGAATGACCTTTTGAACGGTCCTGCGAATGCCCATTTGAAGCGTTTGAACGTTAGTTCAAAGAGTTCGAACGCTCGGCGAGATTCAGAGGCTACTTTTAGGTGTTTGAATCAATTTAGCTAGGTGTTCAAATGCCCATTTAAGACGTTCGAACGCTTCACAGATCTCTACTTTTTTCAACCTATTTAAGGTAGTGTTAGCCAAAAATTTGGGGATCTTATCTTATTTTTAGAGTTTTTAGGAGTAGTTTTAGAGAGAGAACTCTAGATTTCTTTGTATTTCTTCATTTTCATTGTAAGTAAGAGCTATTTTTATCATTTCAATGCAATTTCTTACAAATTCAAGTTAGTTACTTATGGAATCAAGTAGCCAATTCTTCCCTTGGGTCCAATTGTGAAGATTATCTATGGATTTTAAGATTTTCAATGGAAGTAATGGGTTTATTATTGTTTTATCTTCTTAAATCTCAAACTCTTAACAATTGAAGCTTATATATCTTAGAACACATAGATTATTAATTATGTTTGGTAATTTCAATCCGCAATTCTATAATTGGTATTGTAATTATATAAATCGATGGTATTAGTTTATGACTCTCAAATTGATTATGAATCTAACTTCAAATTATTATTGAATTGAATTTATGACAATCATTTCTTAAATCCTATTGAAATTTTGTGTTCTTGACTAAGTCCTTGAGCGTCCATGCACGAACTTTTAATTTGGTATGGATGTTGCTGAGATCGATGGTATGAACATAAGAATCTCGTCATTTATAATTCTAAGTTAATTATCATTGATTTCATTCTTTTAATGATCGAAATCCTCTAAATCAAAAGCTCGCAGTGAAGCCAATGATTTGAGTTATAAAACCTCATTAGAACCTTAGGCATAGTGGGTGGTTGGATCAATTGGGTCCAAGTTCCTTTGTTTTAGTAGTTTAATTGTTTTAATATTGCTTTAGTTTAGCTAAACCAACCTTTCAAAATCAAGTGTTTGTGGTTTTACCTTTTTAAGAAATAATTTCATTTAGGTTGTTGCAAATTTTAAGAGAAATGAATGTGAGTTAAAACCAATAGTTTATATTGAGCTTGATCTTTGAGATAATCGGTATCCAAACTCACCAGATTAAACTACAATTGTGACTGTACACTTGCAGTAATTATATTGCACATCTTTAGAGCAATTCATAGAAAGAGTGATTGGGTGTAGTGTATAGCGCATATACATAGTGCATGCCACCCTTCTAATAAGTATTGTTGGAGCAATAGTAATGCACCAATATAATTGTTTGAATTTTTCATTCCATTTGGAGGGTATTTGTGTCATTTCAATTGGTCTAAGTAGCCAACTGACATAATTTAGCTAACTGATTTGATGGTAGGGGATCCATTTGCAGTAAATGAAACCTGAGAGGTCTAGGTGCTTATTTTTTAAAAGTGACAAGTCTTGTTGTTGATAGGCCAAACTTGAGGGAGTTTACGCGAAATTATCCCATTGTAGTTTGATCATTTGAAAAGAATTGATCTGTTGAAGAAAAATAGCATTAGTGTGTTTGTTTTTTCAATTTATTACAATAAGAAGAATTTTATGTTTGAAGTTTTCAAGATTGTAACTTGTAAGTAATACATGTCGGATACAAAAGTAATAAAAATGTCGAAACCAAGAAAAGGGTTGCTGCTAACATCCCAACAGTCGAGTAGTTTTAACAACCTTTAATGACTTTTGTTGAACAAAAATGATCATTAAATACTGTCATTTTAAAGTTAATTCAAGAGCATTTTAGTCTTGTTGGCAACAAAATTCCCACAATCTCAATACATCAAATTTCAACGTGTGGCGATTAGACGGGGATGAGGCCATCATTATTACGACAGGAACACCCCTTGTCCTAAGGACAACCACAAATTTCAATTGTTTTAAAGAGGAAACCAGATCATTCTTTGAAGTTTGAAGAATCAAACCAGTTCTAGCCGGCGGCTAAAACTTTATAGGGCTTCGTGTGTCATACTCACTAAGAAAAACCAACACTTTGTTCTCTTTCTCTCTCTCAAATCTATAAGTATACACATAAATATATACCTATATAAATATATATATTCGGTGCATATGTATCAAATGATTCACATAGGGTTTCAAATTGGCTTTAAATTTTCAAGTCTCGAAATAAAACGAAACTATTGAAGTTTGGGCTGCTTATAATTGGTCAATGGTGCACAGAACTTAAATCTTCTAGCTATTCAAAAAATGTGACGCAGCAGACTCCTTTTATATGGAAGAAATGGAGACTCCATTCAAAAAACGAGACATTTTCTCGATGAAGACTGCTGAAGAGTATTAGTGTTTTACTCACCTGCTTCAAGTTGAACTTTGTATTCATTTGTCGAACGACAAAAAAATAAAATAAATTTAGAATTTTTCCTTTCACCATTGCGTCTCTGCTTTGATTGAGAGTGAGAATAGAAAGGAAACAGACACTGGTATTTTTAGATGAAGAAAGAGAGAGAAAGACTGATTTAGGTGAAACTAATAGCTCGATTTGAGCTAACTTAAGCCGAATGGGGATACACATTTCTTATTAAAGAGCCACAAATTTGTGACTATCGTGAGCACATATGGCGTTCCCATCATAATAATAATGGGCTCATCTCCATCTTATCATCACTCATTTTCAACAGACCAGCTGGAGACTAGGTGGCGGTTTAATTACCTAGTTTCAATGACTTCTTTGGGTTTGAAACTACAGCAACGGAAACGACAAACAAAACTAACAAGAGAGCAAAGGATTGAAGACTAAACAATTATAACGATTTTATAGATCTTCATAGTACAGCAAATGGGAAACTGTGGAAAAAGCTTGCAATGCAAAATTAATGACTTCTACACATAAAAGAAACCTAAGTTACTTCTACTTCTACATAAAGCCTCAACTCTGTAGGTTGTTAACCATAAGGAGTGGTCAAGTGGTTGGCTTGACCTCATGCATACACAAGGTCTTAAGTTTGATTCATACTCATACCCTCTTATTCATACAATGTATGGAGTTTACATGATTTATGTGAACAGTGACTCTGCATAAGTTCAAAAGAGTAGTTGGCCAAAAATCTGGATACCTTCTAACAAAAAAAAAATCTTTGTATGTTGTTGCTGGTGTTGGATGGATGTTCCTTCATTCTTCTTGTCTATTTATAGTAGTTTTCTATTGACTACTAATTGAAACGTTAACGGTTTCAAGTGTTTGTCACATTTTATATCTATAAGGATTTCAACACTTAATGATTTTTTCAATCAAAATTTAATTTTCTTTTTAATGTTATGGGCTTTCGTATCATGCGCATCCATCATAAAAAAAAAATTAATTTTGATTGAAAAAGTAACTAAATATGAAAAAATAATTAATAAAGCTGAAATAATTTGTTTTCATCCTTAGTGACTTTTGTTAACGAAATATAAAATTTCTTTTTAGAATTAGAACGCATGAACCAAAAGAAAGTTTAAAAAGAAAATTAAACTTTGTTTAAAAAAGGCCACTAAAAAGCTATTTCATAAGTGCTTAAATAAATTACGCCCAAGTATCTCTTAAGAAATAATGCTATAGAGTGCCTGTGATGAGGTCGCGATATTAGATTGTTAATCTGATATCTGCCCTAATTCTGCAATCAATAAAAAGGATGAGGATAAATAATTTTGAGAAAACCTTTTATATAGTGTACATATAATTATCCTATCTCAGGGAAGGCAAGGGTGAATATTAGTTGGGTTGAGCCTTTAATAAAAATAGTTTTCATCGAGTCTAAAATTAATTTCCAAGCCTATCTAATTAAAAAATTTACATTTCCAAGCCAGCCTAAGCCTACCCATTTATCTCAAATTTGTTTAATAAATAATTCTTTTCTCTAAAAATAATCTTTGTAAAAATATAAAACGTAATTACATATATATGTTAAAATATATTTATTTTATATATATTTCAGCTGGGCCAAGCTTCAAACAAAATTCACAACCCTACCCAATAATATAATCAGGTTTAAAAGAATTCTCAAGCTTTATTGCTAGGGAAAGGTGAGATAAACAATCTTAGCTTTGGGAGGTCGAGTGTTCAACTTTTACCAAGTGTTGAGTTGGCCATAAATTATTAAACCCTTGTAAATACTCTAGTCCCGATGTAGATGGCCTATTTTTGACTGGACTAGATAAGGATTAATCGAAATACATACAAGCTAACCAAAATACCGTGACCGTTGAACCAATAATAATAATAATAATAATAATAATAATAATAATAATAATAATAATAATAATACTGCAATACAAACGTGACTTATATGGTAAATTTTAGGGTAAACAATCATTTGTTGGTTTTCAAGAAAATCCTTGTGGAATAAATTTTAAATATATTTGAGAGCCATCTCATGTTTCTTCATTGAACCATGCATGAACAAGAATACATAAACACAATTATACATTGTAGGGCTTGGTTGCACACCCTATAAAATGTGAACACTTGAATCTTGAGTTTCATTTGAGCCTTCTTCACCTAGGAGTCTTCTTGATCACTAGGGCACTAATGTAGCAAGAATTGGTGGAAACTCGCACCCAGTCTCCTCCTTCTCTCTTTTTCGGAATTCCAAGGGAATAATAATGTGGGCGGCTACCTTGTATACATTAATATATATATATATGTGTGTGTGTGTGTGTGTGTGTGTGTGTGTGTGTGTCTCTCTCTCTCTCTCTCTCTCTCTCTCTAAGTGCAAGAAGGGGATCTCTATAGTTTCTATATCCCAAGCTAATACAAATTTTTCTAATTACATATCAACCACTGATGAATAAGAAAATAAGTGAGACTACCAAACAACTCCACTAAATGATGGTAGTTGACCTTTCAGGATTAAAAATTACGTTAATGTCCTTGTTCTACTAATTACCACAAAGCTAAATCCCTACTACCGATATTCGTAAATTGGCACCAAGCTAAAGAATTATCAACTTGACCTATTTACATCTTCTCGAAGATTATCCATTTTAACAACCATTGATCACCACAAATTAGTTATTTCTTTAATATTATTTTGAAAATAAATAATAACTTTGTACTATAAATAGTATATAAATAAGAACCCGGCATGCTAGAAGTGATCAAATGAAAGACTGAGTCAAGGAAATACATATCTCATAAGAATATGGTAACCTTATTAAGATTACAAGTTATACCTAAGATATCGAGATATTGACAGTACAAAAGTCTCACTCATTGCTAAATCAAAGTGCACACCACCAAGAACCTGAGTCCTTTAACCTCTCAGGGATGTGGACTTTCTAGAATCCTTATCCGATTGAAAATTAGAATCTGCGAAACCTAGTGGTACCAGGCTGTCACTTCCACCATATACGAGCACAAAGTCTTTGGTCCTTTGTAGGTACTTGAGAATATGTTTTGCAGTAATCTAGTGCTCAGTTCATAGATTTGATTGATATCTATTGACCATACCGATTGTAAAGCAAATGTCTGGTCTAGTAGATAGTATAGTATACATGAGACTTCCTACATCCAAAGCATAAGGAACCATCCTTATGAACTCTTCCTAATCACGTGTTTTAGGACATGATCCTTGGATAGAGCAATTCTATGCCTGAAAGGTAAGAAACCTTTCTTGGAATTATGCATTGCATACTTGACCAAAATCTTATCTATGTATGCAGCTTGAGATAAGCCTAACATCCTATTCTTGCGATCTCACAAAAGCTTGATCTTAGAGATGTAGCTGGCTTTTTCCAAGTCCTTCATTTCAAACTGATAGGATAACCATACTTTAACTATAGACTGTGCTCCTACATCATTCTCAATGAGTAGGATATCATCCACATATAACACCAAAAATACCACCACATTTCCGTTGTATCTTATGTAGACACATGTCTCATCCTTATTCAACTCAAAGCCGTAGGACGTTATAGCATCATCAAAATGGACATTCCAACTCTGTTAAGCGTGCTTCAACCCATAAATCGATTTTAGCAACTTACGCACCTTATGCTCTTGGTCCTTTGCTATAAACTATTTTGTCTGCATCATATAGATGCACTCATTCAGACTCCCATTGAGAAAGGCAATCTTGACATCTATTTGCCAAATCTTATAATCAAGATGTGCAACAATGGAGAGCAAGATCCACATAGACTGAAGCATGGCTACTGGCGATAAGGTTTTCTTATAATTGATCCCTTCTTTCTGAGTGTAACCCTTCATCACTAGCCTTGCCTTATAAGTCTCATTTCTACCATCTTGACCCCTCTTTCGCTTGTAGACCCACTTACAGCAAATAGGTTTCATATTGACAAGTGGCTTCACTAGTTCTTAGACTTGATTAGAGTACATAGACTCCATTTCAGTGTTCATGGCCTTTTACCAATGCCTCACATCTACATCATCCATAGCCACTCCGTAGTTTCTGGGATCTTATTCTTTCAGGATTGCCTCGTAACAATCTCCTAAAAACATAAACCTATCAAATGCCCTGACTATTCCCTCACTATGTCGAGGTACTGGTAAATTAGTTAGTTCTAGAGGCATGGTATCTGGTACTATCTCTGGTATACTGCTATTATCTGTACTCAATGAATTGCTGACTGGATTATTGATAGTCTTACACATCTCCTCTAGCACTCTATGGGTTCGAGGCGTGTGATTTATCTGTAATCCTCCTCTAAGTAGATGACATTTATGCTAACATGCACTTCTGCTCCTTAGGACTATTAAATGAACTATCTTTGGTTCCTTTTGGATACCCCACAAACAGATAAATTTCCAATCTTACCTCCAATTTGCTGGCATCTCCTCCACTAACATGAGCAAGACAACCCCAAATTTTGAGGTATTGGAGGCTGGGCTTACACCCACTCCACAACTCTTTAGGTGTCAATAGAATCGCCTTGGAGGGAGTCAAGTTCAGAAGATACATGACTGTTTTGAGAGTATGTTCTTAAAGGATATGGGCAATTTAGAATAACTCATCATAGATGGACAAGTATGCAAACTTAAAACAAGAATACGAACAACCAAAGTAGGACACATAGAAGAACAATATCACTATAAGTTGCAGCAACTATTCACTGTCAAAAGAAAAACCTTGTAATATATTGGAGACCAATTTGGATCCTCGAAAAACAAAAACGTTGTCCGACAACAACAAAACACAACACAAACATATAATAGATCAGTAGAGGGAGAATCAGTAGCAAAACAAAAAAAGAAAAGAAGGGCAGCAGGGCAGTAGAGTAGCGGTGAACAATAAACGCATGGACAATACTCTGATTATGGAGGAAGATCACATCCACTAGGAAAAGGCTCTAGTTTGGTACATCGATGAGAATACCTGCTAGGGGTTGCAATGGTGTTGTGCTGGTTTGCGATGGATTATCGTATTGTTGTTGGATGAACATGGCTTTGATCAGGGCCAGCTTAAGGAATTTGATGCCTATAGCGACAACTATAAATGAGACTTTTATTAAAAGAAAATTTGAGACTTTTTTACAATTTTAATATTATTGCAAAAATATTATTTAAAATTTATTTTTGTTGCTTTTTTAGATGCAAAATCATTAATTAAATATTTATATTCAAGTTTAGCCAACGAATCCTTTTCAATTGATAGTATAGCTAATCCAATTAGTCTTTCTTGTGACATAATTGACTTTTGAGCAACTATACGTTAGTCCATATGATAAAGAGAGTTGTGTGGGTTAGACCTTTGACATTTTTTGTACTTATAATAATGTACGTAATGATATTTTCAAAAATTGTTTTCTTTTTTCAAGATAACTAGTGTAATTGATTTAGGCTTCTTTTTTTTTTCATTTGGATTGAAGCCTTTTTGCCATTTTCTTATTGGCCTTTTTTGTAATTTTATATTTAGATTGAGGCTTTTTTTTTCTTGTTAGTCCTTTTTTTTTATTTAGACGGAGGCCTTCTTCCGTTTCTCTTGGGTTTTTTTTCTTCCCATTCATATTGCGGCTTCTTGCGAGCATTTTTTTCTCATTTAAATGAGGCATTTTACTTTTTCTCTTGTCGGCTTTTCTTTTATTTAGATTTTTTTTGGGGGGGGGATTGTGGTGGTTGTTCAAAAAATCTGTTAAAACTACATGGGACTCTAACTACAGTACGTAGGGTCTTAAAAAATTGGGAGCCTACAACAGCTGCTTTGTTGGCTTTACCAATCAGCCAGCCTGACTCTTATACCACGTGACAATGCAACGTAGAAAGAAAAGGAGAAGATGGTTCTCTAGCTTCATTGAATTAACTGAACAACATTACACAATTGGTCTAAAGGAAATAGCGATAGAAAACCCTAATTAACATAAAATAATTAAAATACCCCTATCATAATTTCACACTCTGCAGGAGGTGGGTCTACTGGTTTTCCCATGGCATCACAGAGTCTATGACTCATCAACTGTTGCCAAGGTGAGATTAAACAGTCTATATAATTTCTGAAGAACAATGATAACCTAAAAAAAGAAAAAAAAAAACTACTTATACTTAATTACCTTCTACCATCATTGATTACGAACGCAAAAAGCTCGTCTGGGTATAGTTCATATATCGGTTTTGGCTTAGGTTTATGGATTTTTTTTTTTATTGGTTCTTCATGCCATGAAGACCAGCCAATGCCATAAATCAAACCAAAAAACCGGTGGTATTTGGACACTAATGGAGAAGGCCCTGTTTTTTTTTGTGTTTTTTTTTTGTTTTTTGGGTTCATGTAATATTCAAATTCATGCTCCGGGACTCCAAATTTAAGATTATCATAGTCCAAATATTGTAGTCCACGTGCTTAATATTGGAGTACAAGGTTATCACTGGCATGGGCGGCTCTACCCGATACTCGGGGGGTCAGCTGAACCCCTTGAAAAGCAAAACATTTACTGAGTAAAATTTTGAAATTTTTTTTTTATAGAACCTTTGAACTCTCTAAATATTGATCTTGAACCCAATAGTTATTTTAATATCGAGGCCAATACAGAGTTGCTTCATTTTGTGGTTTGCTTGAACCCTAGTGATTTATTTTTTACTTTTCAAAAACAAATATTGATCAAACTTGCTGAATTTTACCCATCTGATTTTTCTACGATAGATCTTATGGCACTTGACAATTAATTTTATAAACTACACTGTTGATATGTGCTCCAACGACGAGTTTTTTTAATTCAAAAAAATTGATGATCTTGCCAGAAAGTTAGTGGAGACAAAAGAAGGATATCATATATCCATTTGTTTATTTGCTTGTGAAATTGATGTTACTTTTATCCGTTGCGACTCCAATCGTGAAAATAGTTCTTTTGACAATGAAATTCATCAAAAATTATTTACGTAACCGAATGGGAGTTCAATAGATAAATGATTATTTGATTACATATATTAAAAATGATGTATTTGATAGTATTGACAATGAGCTTATTATGCAAGGATTTCATAATATGGAATCTAGTCAAGGGCAATTGTAAAGTTCATATATTTGCATTTATTTTTGTTAAAATAATAGTATCGGTGTATGAAAATCACCTTTTGTTTATGATTTGATAAATTTAAATTAGCTTATCAATTTATTAGAATAGGTAATGATTATTGTTAGAATAAATTTTTTAATTTGAATGACACCTCTGGTAAAAATGAGATCTGAACAAATTCAACCAACAAACATGTGAGTTGTTGTGGCACTAAAGTTTTAGGCATGGCGTCAATAAAACACCTTATATAACAATAAGTTCCCTTTTCCATGAGAATATATTAAACCTAGAAAGTGCCATTTTTTTGTAGTATAGAAAATCTCACCATAATAATATAAAGATAATATTTTTATAATTAAGAGTCATCATAATGTGTGTTTTATTTTAATTAAAATGAAAAGTTATCATTCAACTACATTGCTATGTACATAAATTATATGAAATTTCTGGTTATATAGTATTCCCCTTAAGTCTAAAAAAAAATAATAAAAATTAACCACAAGAAATGGTCTAGCAGTCAGCTTGTCATTATACTAAACATGAGGTCTCATGTTCGATCCCTTCTCATGTCTTTTTATGACTAGACATTATTTATACAATACATGAAGTTTACATAATTTATGTGGACGATAGACATGCATGAGCTCAATGGAGTAGTTGGCAAAGACGTAGACACCCTGTGGCCAAAAAAGTACTTATAAACAAAAAAAAAATATGGATGTTGTGCAGAGGAAATGAAAACCTTAAAAACAAACTATATGAAGGCAACAATTTTTGTTAGCGTTTTTAATATTAGCATATTCTGTGAACAAAATCACTTTGATTGTAGTTAAGCTTATTTTGGATTCGGGCCACTTAAGTATATGTTTCAAGTTGATACTGTTAAAGTAAAAGCTATTAAAGTTGGAGTGCAAGTTATTGAACCAAGCAAAGATGAAATTTTAAAAGTTCATATCACTCTAATCAAAAGTGACATTTGAACGTGGCGATAGCGATTGGATTACAAATTTTATGCATTCATGATATGTTTTGGAGTTCCAATCCATACCGTATTGGACTTGCACATTTTCTACTATAAATAAACTGCAGGGATTGCTTTGGAAATCGTTTAGAGATACATTATTTAGACATCATATTGACTGAGTTGTGAGTTTTATTCAGAAGCATCTCTAAGACCTCGTGACTTCATGTTTCTACTTCTGTATACATTGTTGGTGGAATCAGATTAGTGATTGATGAATTTTGACAGTGCTGTGGAGTCCAACATCTAATTGTGCATTGGAAAATCGTCCCGAGAGTCAATGGTACATAATTATTGAATTCAGTTAATGCAAGGTGGGCACGTCCGAAAAGTTCGTAAATTCGACATGCAGCTGAGGCTCGTGGGATTCGATTAGGTTTGGGTATTAAGTTGCAAAATTATATTTTATTTTTAACAATGCATTGATTGGCTGAATTAACTGCCGTGATTTTTTACCTTATTTGGGTTTTTCATACTACAAATATTGACTGAATAGGTTAAATTAGGTAATTGATCAGTTTTTAACTTCTTGTGGTTTTTATAGTCGTATATATATATATATATAAAAGTTAATTAATTATAACAAAAGGCAAATTCACATCCTAAACGGTTTCACAGTTTTGAATAACTACCCCTTCACCGCCTCACCACCAAAAAAAAAAAAAAAAAAAAAAAAAAAAACAAACAAACAAAGAGAGAAAACAAAACAAAAAAACAAATGTAAGACTGTCGTAGAGACATATCTATTATAATATATAAAGGGAGAATCTCAATTAGTGTATTTAAAGCTGTGTAGTTATTATAAATTTAAAACTCTGTTTAAGCTATTCACCGTTTCTGGTTATTTAATTGACCATGATGACTATTATTTTTTGCAACAACTATCATCTCCAGCAATAATCCAACATTGGATACACATTGTGTGAGTTCACCCTCTAATTTTAGATTAAGGGGAAGCATATATATATACGTACATATATAGTATCTATTCTTGATGACAATGTATTAAAAGCATACTTCTACAATTAAATTTAATCTTGAAGCTTCCCGCTAACGCGCTAGATGACAGTGTAGGTAGCATATACCAGATAAAATTTCAATACATATCTGAAAGTAATTAATAGCTTTCATACATGAAAGGAACACTATCGGATATCCACACAAATAATATACTTGTTTCTTCAGAAATCAAAAGAGATTTCTAGCCCGACGCTGACAGATAAACCACACACGGAGGCAAGGTAAGGCATTACTTGTCTGAATCGACATCATCAGCACTCGTTTGGGTGGCAAATATCAAAAGGGAGAATGAATGGTAGAAGATGTATCGTAGCATTTGATTGTTCAAGGAAGATGGGAGAAAGAGCGGAACCAACAGGATCAAAAGAGTGAGGAGGAAGATTGAGCCATTGATCAAAACAACATAAGCAAGCCAATTAAGGCAGCTCACAGCAAGATAAACACCTGCCATGAATGCTAGTGAGACCATTGTAAGAGCTACTCCCAGCAATGGCACCGCCAATCTTGGGGAAGCAATAACCAAACTAAGATCACCCAATTGTGCCCAAATGAGTGCAACAGTGACGACAGTGGAACTATACATAGTTATGGTGTCACTAATCACAAATACGTGGAACGCAAGCTTTTCGACCATAACTGCCACGCCCTTGTGAGGATCAGAGCCGTTATATCCGCCTGGCACAGTGAAACCAGCAGCAAAGGTCACGGTGGCAACAAGTGTTGCCACCAACAAGAAAGTGCTGACCTGTTGCTGTACGTTTCCATTCTTAACCACCTTTTGCTGTCTTTGGTAGTCACTGAAGCCTGGAGGCCGAGCTCGTGGTGCACTTGCATGTCTCAAGGCTAGCCATGTTAGCCGCTGCAATAATATAAGAGGGACAGGTGCGACTCATTATGAATGTTCTGCTTGTGACCGGATAAGAATGATATTAGTCGGCAAACTGACTTGGATATCCTCACCACAAAATAAAATAAAATAAAAAACCCCTCTAGAAAAAAGAAAAAAATCTTTACATAAACTAATATCTCAATTTATTTTTTTATCCACAAGACACAAAGCATTCATGTGTATTTATTAATGTGGGTCTTACTATATTAAGTCTTGTGTGTGAAAAAATAAATTGAGAAATTAGTTGATATATAACATTCCACAATAAAAAAATAAGTAATGATATATAATCTCATTTGGCAATTTCTTTTCTCACTCTTAGATAGACTGTAAAATTCAAATTAATTAAGTCATGTGGGACCTAATTATTTATGTTTAGGAGTGAAAAAAAAAAGATTGAGAAAAGATATTGTATATAACATTTACCATTAAAAAAGAAAAAAGAAAAAGAGCATACAAATTGTAACAGGGTTAATCAAACTGTGAATATGAATAGTGCCGACCATACCAACTGTAATTTATCACCACTTCACCGACGCCTATATATATACAATACCTCTTCAAGTAAATTGCTTCTCCCACCACCCCTGACACTGCCCCTTGGCTTACCAACTTTGTCCCCCATCACAATTATCTTTATATCTATCTGTCTCCCTTTGAAATAACAAGTCATCCAAATCTCTTCACTTGCATGTCTTTTTTTAGTTTTATTTAATTTTTATTTAGTTTTATTTTTTTTATTAGTTTTGTTTTTTTTTTTTTTATAATCAGTTTTGTTTATTGTTTTTTTTTTCACCAATTTTATTTTATTTTTAAAACATGTCAAAATCTCCTCCTTCCTTTAAATTATCCTTCCAACCCGACACCTCACCTTTTTATATATTTTTGTGTATCTCTTTTATTTTCAGTTTTGTTGAATTTTTATTTAGTTTTGTTTTTTTTATTATTATTATTTTTTTGTAAATTAGTTTTGTTTATTGTTTTTTTCTATCAATTTTCTTTTTTTTGTTTTATTTAATTTTTGACACATGTCAAAACCTCTGTCTCCTTTTAAATTATCCCATTTCTAACTCTTGACATATGTCAAAACTTCCTCCTCCCTTTAAATTACCCTCTAACATTTTCCTCCCTTTAAATTACCTCCCTTCAAACCTTAACACATATCAGAACCTCTCACTCCCTTTAAATTACCCTTCCTCCAACCCTTGACATATGTCAAAACTTTTCTCTCCCTTTAATTTAGCCCTCCAACCTCTCTCTCCCTTTAAATTATCCCCCCTCCAACCCTTGGCACATGTTAGAACATCCCCCTCCCTTTAAATTACACAAGTCAGAATGTGGAAGCAATATTGATTAAAATTTTTATTTTTATATATTTTCATGTATCTCTTTTTTGTGTATTATTACTTGTACTCTTCATTTGAAAAAAAATATTTGTTTGCAAGCTATAAATGTGTTTACTTATTAATTGTTAGTATTTTTGTTAGTTTCATATTTATATTTTTTATTTTGATCCATATTTTTATACTTTTTAAAATTTTTACAAATAATGACTCCCAAAATCTACAACTAAAACCTAAACAAAAGATTACAAACATATAATAAAAAATACTTTTTATCCAAAAAGAAAAATAAAATTGATAAAAAAAAGAAATAAAATTGATTAAAAAAATTTAAAAAACTGATTAAAAAAAAGGAAACAAAACCAATGAAAAAAAAAGAGAAACAAAACTATAAAAAAAAAAACACAAAATTGACAAAAAAACCGAGCGGTGGTGGGTAAGGAGGGAGGGTGTGCCAAGGGAGCATAATAGTCATTGTGTGCATCGGGTTAATGACGAATCGCCTCCAGAATACAATGAAGCTAAAAAAAAATTGTAATTTTGACTGTTTGTTGCACATAAAAAATTAGACCTGAATACCTTCTGATTTTTAAGTCTGTCAAGAATCTGAATGTTTGTTTTTGCAGAAACAAATTTTAGAGATAATGAACAATAAAAACTAGAAAAAATAGAGAACTTTAATGCCTTTAAAGATATAAAGAAGTTCCAGGGAAAAAAATTAGTTCTTTTTGCTGCGAATCTGCCATGTTTTATAGAGTTTTTTGGTATTTCTTTGAATTCTAAGAGTCACTTGCAAGTTTAAACATAGCCGTTAGATCGTCGCTTTTTAATCTAACGATGTAGATCGCACATATTCATTGATTGATCATACCATTCATCACACTTTTGATCATTATAGATGATAAAAGTCAATGGTTTTAATCACACGTCACACACTACATTGTGCCACTCGAGACTTGCACATAACGCACATGTGCTCACATTTGAGTGTTACATTCAATCATTACTTTAAAATAATATATCAAAAGTTAGCGACATTTATAAATACCTTACAAAACTTCTCACTTTATAATGTAAGATTATTCATTAAATAAGGTAATAAAAACTTTCTGTAGAGCTACTTAAACTCTTTTGAAAATTTTCAAAATTACTACATACATTATATATTTTAAAAATAGTTTCAACCCACTGCACGAAAAAGAGTGATCGATCACCGCCTCACTGGTCCCGGCCGCCGCAACAGGTATCGCCTTCTTTCATTGGCATCGTCTGTTTTTGCTTACCCCACAGGAAGCCATGAATAGCAATCGATTGTTTGCCTCACCAGTTGCCGCTAATTTACCAAACCGCCTAATACTCTTTCATCTATAGATACATGTGTATGCACCACCATGTTAGATTAGGACACAAAAATGTTTCCGAAGGTAACGAGAAGATGGTACCCCCTTCAACTCTCTCTCTCTCTTATTTCTGCTTTTTTTCCCGTAGTAACACAAATTATTCAGCGGGTTCCTTATTCTATGTATAAACAGATATGTATGTATATCTTGCATCCCAAGTATTTATGTTAATTGCATATTGACTGGTAGTTAGTGTTATAACTATTCTCGTGTTTGGACCCTTGTTAATGATGATTTATCCTTGTATCTTTGTGCTTTCATATTTCGTTTATAATTTTTTTATTATCTGTGGCTTCTGTTTTATCCTTAGTCTTCTGATTCTACTTAGTTTCTTGTTTGTATTCTTTCATAATATTACTTCTTTCCTATGCACTGTCTTGTTGATAGTTTTGCTTCGTTTACTCTCTGATTCCAATTTTGAAATTGCATTTAAAAAATACATAATTTTAACAAAGCTCTTGATCATGCCTTCTGAACTGAAAACCCAAGGATGCGATTCTTAATTTCATCATCGGCTGCCTCATCAAGTGCAGTAAGTCCATCTACATCTAAGGGCGGACGGAAGCGGTGGGGCAGGCAGGGGCCACTGCCCCCTCCAAAGTTTAAAAATTTTCTTGTATACCCTACATATTATTGAAAATTTAAAATACAACATATTTTATTGATCATCCCAGAGTTTTCAAATTCACTTTATGCTCATAGATTTTTAGATATTTAAAATACTATATAGTGTATTAATCCTTCAAAAATAAAAAAACTTTCCTTAACCTTCATTTCAACAATTTTTTTTTTCTTGGTCCTCTCAACTGAAATATTGGGTCCACCATTGTCTACATCCTTGATAGTGTAACCGAATATTAATAGATATCAATTGGGTCGATGTTTTGGATTCCAAAGCCTCATCTTTGGTCTGGGAAAGTTTAGGGAAAGGGAAGGCTACCCCATGACATACCACCAGCCTTAATATGGACTTACAGTGGTACTTAAAGATTGCCTACTAAGAGAGACAGCTGGCAGTAGAGTCAAACCTAAGCATTGTAAACAAAATGCCCGATCCTTAGCAACTCAACCAACCCTGATTAGTAAAACCTCCATCTTATCATAAGTACACTCCATACTAGAAGATCAGCACGGATAGTAGAATAATATAGAGATGAAGAATAGAACTGTTTGTGAACAGGGAGAGAATGCATGTGGTACTTTTCAGTACTTGGGCAGGGCTTCACCTTCTCTCTGTCTTTGTTTACTTTTGGAATAGAAGATTTATTTATAGGCGTACTTGACGTATATTTGAATAACATGTATCTTTTGGAACCATGTGCTCAAAATTTTCTTTGCCAGCCAGGCCGAGAAAAAGAGCCTCACCACAACCCCAAGTGACTCGTGGTCCTTCGGATTGAGGTGATGTGTCTCATCTCGACAATCCTCTATCCTTAGCCACCAAGTTATGCGATATCTCTATCCCTTTGAGACGAGTGTCTTAGGTCATACCATTCGACCTAAACATTCACTTCTCATTAAAGTGTTGTCGTTTTAAGACAAGACTTTATATTACCTACAGTGAAAAAGGTAACTTTATAAAACACAAAACAAAATTCAATTTGCAGGATTAGTTCTAAATCGATAAATCATAGTTATCATAATTAAATTGAACTAACTAATTCTACTGGTTGAACTAGAAACCGGACCTTGAATCGGTCAGGCTCAATTTATTTATCAAAAATGTATATGAATCAAAAGAACATGCCAGCATTTTAAAAAACTAGTAAATCGGTCGGTATTTGAAAAATCGAACGGTTTTTACAGAAAGTTAAAATAGTATAAATTGTGCATGATTTAATGCCATTTGTTTTTTTTAGAAGCATATTTTTTGTGTTCTTTTGAACAGCCCAAGCTCATTGGGTACGTTTTTTTTTTTTTAATAATCAAATTCATGCAACACAAAAAACTTATTTACCAAACTTCAATCGATTTTTTTCTTCTTTCTCAAACCAAATCATCTAAAAAGTTGTAGGATGAAAACATAACTCTAGATCTGAAATCGTGTTTTCGTTCCTCAACTTTCATTGAACATGAAAACACAACTTCAAGCCCGAAGTTTTGCCTCTATCCCAAAACTTCTCAAATAACTTTAGTTTGGAAAATAAGATAAAAAAAGGTCTTAGTTTGATAAATATTTTTTCGTACTGCATCAGTTTGGTTAAAAAACTCTATTTTTTTTTTATTATTTTGAACTGCAAATTCATTATAGGTAGAATGAGGAAAGGATTACAAGGAAGAATCCAAGACTGAGCAGTTTGCTTGACAGAATAGGATACTATCAGCCTAAAACCCAGAACTAAAGCGGAAAAAGCAAGAATTAGCAAGAAGCCAATAACAAGGAATCCATAGGACTAGGATCAACTGCAGACCCCATGGATACATCAAGAATTAAATCTGGCTCCTTCAAGAAATCCATCTGCTTGCTTGAGTTAAATGCACTAATGAGATTTCTGACCTTGGGAGGTTAAGATGGGGAGGAGAGCCTTTAGTATTGACCTCTGAGCCTGATGGTTAGACTAGGCCTGTTAATGGGCCAGATTTGGACCACATTCGGCCAATCCAAATCCAATCCAAATCTAATAAACCACATACCTGATCTAGATCTGAAATTGGCGGACTGGATTTTCCAAATATAGATGCAATTCATTAACATTTGGATATGACCCGATTGCCAGACCCGATCTGTTTTTTTGCCCTTCTTTTTGCCTTTTTTTTTTCTTTTTCTCTCCTCTCCTTCCCAATCTACATTTAGCTTATGTTCCTTAGCAATAAAAACCTGAACTAAAAATATTTAAATCCAAAATTTGAATAACATCTACCATAATATTCCATAGAACCTGACGATGAAAAAAGTTTGGAATTCATTACCATGTCATTAAATGGATTAAGCTGAGAATTCGCTTGATCCAACCAAATAGACAATCTGGGCTTCTGATGCTCATCTATCAAAGAATTCCCAGCTGCCATGCCGCCATAATGTGGTCAGTAACCTTCTCCGAATTGGGAAATTCCAATAGCATCACCTGTGATTTTGTGCTGCAAATTAGGCTGAGTGATGTTATTGATACACTCATTCAAATGCTCATTTCTGAAGTTCATATTGGTAGCTACAACAGAAGTGATTCTTGCACTCTCTTCACCCAAGGCATCATAAAAAGCTTTGTGGGTGATGAAACTATCTTCCCTGTGTCAATCAATGAAACCCCATCTCAAACACTAAATTTCTGCCATTAAATTCAACTTTTCGCATTTCACCACTCATCAAAACAGTTGTCTGTCAAACAGATATCCAAGCAAGTGCAGAAACCCAAGTTCAAGAATTCAGTTCTGAAAGTAAAAACATGAGGCAAACCCAAGTTCTGAAATTCAAGAATTCAGTTCAAAAGATGATTAAATTGTAATTGAAATAAAAAGAGAGAATGAAAATCTGCCAAGTTCAAAATGTGCAGCAACAGAGAACCTTCATAGAACTAATCTTCATAGATCAAGATAAAAATTGACAACTTGCTAATTGTTTAGAAATACCAGTTCCTCCAAATATTACTAATTCTGGACAACTTACCTTACGACTGCACTCCAAAGAAACTCTCATAACAGAGACATTTCCAACGCACTCAAAACTATAGTCAACACCACCATCCGTAAGATCAACAATAACCTGCTGCATTGGTTTGCCATGGTCTTTTGGGTTCACAAATTCAGTAACTCCGAAATTCTTTGCCACAAGTTACAATTTTCATGAAAAAAAAGTAAATATTAGTAAGGTGACCTTCTGTTTGACCATTACCCTGCATATAAGTCACAAATAAATGGATGGTACGAGATATTGATGTTGTAAAATAACCCAACAGACAAAGTTAACTTACAAGGGAAGAATAAAAAATTCCTAGAATTCATTTTTTGCTCTGCTTTTTATTCTCTTTTAGTCTTTTTTAACAAGTACTTATGCTTTTCTTTTGTCTTTCCTCATTTGGGCAACTTACTCTCCTAGAGTTGCAGAAGTTTCTTCTTTACTTTTGGGTTCTTAAAGTTATGTGATCTCCTTACAAGTATTTATCAAGAGGCAGCAAGAATTATTGATCACTGGAAAATAGAATTAGATATCGGATACATAACATATTTAGTGAGCTTGATTTCTGTTTGAAAAAACGAACTAATGGTTAGATTGTAAGGAGAAAAGCATCAAAGAATGAACCTCAAGTACCATAAGCATTTGAGCTTCGAGCACAAACCTGTCATAGATGCTAGTTAATGACTTAAATCTGGCATAAAAAGCCTTTCGCCCTTCTTCTTCCCCAACCCCCCCACCCCCTCTCCCCCTCCAAATCTCTGAAAACATTGCAAAATCAAAGTCTTCCACAAATTGAACCAGAAATCAATCTGAATTCCTAGGGTTTTGTATTTGAAGAACTTACCAAAATTGAATAAGAATAGCGATAAGCATCGATCATTTAATAACCCTTGAAAGATTGAATGGAGGGTGAAGACCCAATGGATGGAATAGGAAGGAGGTGGTTGGTGGTTGGTGATGGAATGAAGGATATAGGTATCGACTTGGGTGGAGGCGTTGGCGGGGAGGATAGACAGTTTAGAGAAAACTTACAAACAAAAGAGAGACTAGCTCGTAATCGACGACGATGGTTGTAGCTGTAGTCGATGACGGTGGTTGTGGCTGTAGACGACGACGATGATAGATGTTGGAGGAGAAATACAACAAATCTAATATTACGGTGGCTGTAGACGACGACGGTTGGTGGAGAAGAAATAGCTCAGATCTAACGTTACATCAACTAGAAGAGGAGAGGGAGAGGGAGAGGGAGAGAGAGAGAGGGGGTTGAGGAAAGTGAGATGTGCGCCGCTGAACTAGGGCAAACATAAGTTTTGGTAATTCGGATCTCATAAGATTTCACGGATCTGACCAGACCCGATTTAAAACTTACCGGATCTATCAGGTTTTAATTATGGAATTAACGGATCAGATTTATCAAAGCAAATATGAATATTTTTGGATCGGATCCAGATCAAATCCTATCCATTGACAGGTCTAGTTCACAGGCATCATTAGTAAGCTCTTGGTCCTCAAGAGCCTCATTGTGCCAACTGTTTTCATTAACTATCAAATTTGAATTTGAATTTGAAATGCCAATGTGAGTGCCTTGTGGTGGAATTGAAAATGACTTATTTGAGTCCTCCACATGGCTGAGTAGAGCCAAGTCATCATCATTCTAAGATGGCTAGATTTTCTCCTACAATTTCATCTATTCCAGCTAAGGAAGAATGCATGAACTTTCCAAACTGTAATTGATTGCTTCTAGCTTCAATGTTTGCCCCATCAGAGTCACCTGAATCCTTTGATGCTAAAGATTCCGATTGCTGTTGCAAGGGAGCAATTCCAAACATTGATCTTCTAGAAATTTCCTTAAGAAATTCTGATTTTATATGAGAATCTTCCTACATGTAATATACATGAATCACAGATAACTTATCATTTGTAGTTTCAATCAGGATCCTTCCAAATTCCAACTTTGACCTTTTTACAATGCTAGCCTCAACAGAAATGGTTGATCCCCAAAGATCACCAATTTTTCTAAAATTTCGTTCATTCCAAGTATTCAGAGGCGCACTTTCAACATTAAGCCAGACCCTTTTCAGCAAATTAAATTCCCTATACGACCATTCATGAACTACAGAGAATCAATTATATAACTGTCGCGCCCCGATTTTTGAGAGTCCAAGATCCTTTCGGCTCGGAGGCCCTAAAGCACGGAACTCTGTTACTAGAACTCGTCCCCCTAGAAAGACAAGTGTGACTAGGTTTGAAAATTGATTTGACTAAGGGCTTTTTAAAAAAATAGGAGTCGTCATCTAACTTGATAAAGATGAGTTAAGGCACCTAAAACTAAGCGTTAATCCGAAGATTAAACTTAGAGTTTTTAAAAAAGGTTTTTGAAAACTCCCTCGAGAGAGGATTCCTAGGAAAATAGGTTGTTCGGCAACCTTTTGAAATGTTTAAGCCCTTTTTGAAAATAACTCTATTTTGGTCTTTCGAAAGTAGAAATCTAAAGTTCGGGGGTTGGTTACGTGTAGGGAAGATATCCTAAGATCATCACCCTACCCCGCTCTTTCGGTACCTACATGTCTAATCACCCTTTGTTCACTCACTAGAATAACTGGTTACCATTGTCTACTTAATATCCACTTTAGAACTTTGAAAAAGAGATTTTAGCCATCACTTTTTGGATGAATAATGCATGATGCAAGTTTTGGAAGTAGTTTGAAAATAATGGAGGTTTTGAAAGAGTTTGGAATAGGAACTTTGAATTGATTGGAATTTTTGAAAAAGGGATTGGGGTTGAAATAAAAGTTATGACCGCATCATTTTAGGTTGCCTAAGTATCTCATTTGGCGAGAATCAGGTCAATCGTAGTTCAGGCTAGAGCCCGATGGAAAATAGGCACATTTAGGGCCTTTGGAAGGTTTGAAGACACTTTGGGGTCTTTGAAAAAGTTTAAGACACTTTGAGGTTTTTGGAAGAGTTTAAGACACTTTGTGGTCTTGAAAGTTTTGACTTGAAATTGGATGGTGGTATGTTTTGAAAATGCTTTTGGATTGACTCTAAGGGAGTTTTGGAAAAATGATTTGGCATGACTCAAGAGAACTTGAAAGTATTTTTGGAGTCTTGTTTTGAAGACCTTGGAGGCATGACTTTAGAATGTTTGGATGGATTAATTTTTAAAAGTGGTCTTTGAAGATGGTGTGTTTGGAATCCTAACATGGACAACCTAAGAGGTTGTTCTTGATTTATTACTTGTCCTTAGAATCCCTAACCATGAGAGGGCTAGGAATACTTTAGGTTTGTGACTTCTGGAGACATCCTTGGAAAGGTCTTGAAGATGAAGTGTAGGAACATAAGAAGAGTATATGGAGTTGGGTGTTTAAAATCATGGGGGTAGGAGGTTTTGGAAGAATAGGTTAGGAGGGTAATTGAAAATTTTGAATGATCATTTGAAAAAGGGTTCAAGAGTTGGAATCTTGAAGTGTATTAACCTTGGTTGGGTTAGCCTAGGGTTAGGGGGAACCTAAGGTTAAAAAGACTAAGGGTTAACTAACTAGGGTTAAGTTAACCTAGGGTCAAATTAACCTAGGGTTAGGTAACTAGGGTCAAGTTAACCTAGGGTCAGGTAACTAGGGTCAAGTTAACCTAGGGTCAAGTAACTAGGCCTAGGGTTAGGTAACTAGGGTCAAGTTAACCTAGGGTCAAGTAACTAGGGTCAAGTTAACCTAGGGTTGGATTGGAAGATGATTTGAAATGTAGTTTGGTGCATTTTTTGGAAAAAGTTTTGGAGAACCAAACATGTTATGCCATGGACTTTAGTATGCCATCTCTTTAAAGATCATTTCCATGAAAATTTTGACTCTAATCAAGAGTATGGTTTGTATGGGTGATGCTTGGAGACCATTCCAAGGAAGGTTTCCTCATGGCCATTATAACTTTTATCTTGACAAGAGTGGAGGGATTAAAATTCAACATATGATGAGGACAACTTTTGGAAAATCATTTTTGATGCAAAGATGGAGAGAATGCATTTTTGAAATCATCTTTGGGAGAGGATTTTGAAAACCATTTTTCAAGAGAACCATTCCATCAAGAGAGGGTTCATATGGCCAATAACAAGGGAGACCACTCAAGAGAGGGTTCTATGGGGCCATTCCAACCACTAAACTTGAGAGAATGAAGACCATAAAAATCAAAGGATTTGAACATCATTTTTTGGGCGATCATAAGGAGAAAAGGGGACCATTCTAACAATTTAGGGGTCCTATGGCCAATATAAAGGGAGACCACTCAAGAGAGGGTTCCATGAGGCCATTTTAACCACAAAATTTGAGAGAATGGAAACCTTGAAAATTTAGAGAGCTTGAAAGCAACTTTTATGCAAGTTAAAATACAATGGCGCAAAAATATGAATTAGGGGGTTGTGAGGGATTTTCTAAGGCATGATTCCTAAAGTCCAATCCTAAACTTCAAGGGGCCAACTCTTGGAACAATTTTTGAAGGACATGTAGAACTTGAAAATATCATGAAATTAAGAACAATGCAAGCATTGTGGGATATGGCAATAAACATAAAATGAAGCCAAGCATACAAGACATGATCAAAATAATAATATGCAAGGGGTCATGATTCACATACAAGGTTTTTAGGCTTCACCATACAAACAAAGGGCTCTTAGGCCATGCCATCTTAAAGTAGGCTAGTGAGAGGTCTCCCTACATGGTGGCTCTCACTTGCTTTCCTCTAGGCATGATCTAGGAGCCCTCTTGGCTCAAGCATGCAAGAAAGGGGGGTTGAAGATGGGGATTAAAATAGAGAATAGCCTAAGTAGGCTAGGAGGGAGAAGAGAAGAGTGGGGAAGAGCGCAAATATAAAAGGGATACCACCTTTTGCCTTCAACACTCTTGTAATCTTCAATGGATGTCTTGATTGGAGCTTGAGTGATTTCAAGAAGGCTTGAAAGGCTTGAATGGAGTGTATAAGTGTGTATGAGGCTTTGTGTATAGAGTGTATAGGCTTAGGAGAGGTAGAATCTAGCCTAAGTGTTGGATGGGAGGAATATATATAGAGATTCGAGTTTCTAGAGTGATTTCAGCAGAGTTTCGTATCAATTTCGGACCTGGAATATGCAAGGGGGGAGGCCTCTATTTATAGGCAATCTGGCACAGACCATGCGCATGTAGGACATGCGCAGGTACTATTCCATTGCCATAATAACACGTGGCACCCTATGTACTGGTTAAATCTCGACCGTTGATCGAAAGTCGGTCGATCTGAACAAAATTTGAGCACATGTAGCATACGCTCCACCACCGGGAAGATTCGCCCAAACTTTGCCTTGATAATTGGGCCAACCAGGAAGGTTCCAGGGGAATCAGTCGCACTTGGGATGTTCTCCTAGTGCATCCGATGAACTTTCATGTTTTCGAAGAGTTTGAATTATGTTCAGAACCCTGGGATATCGTCTTGGGAAGCGTGCCAAAAAGGACACTTTTGTGGAGCGTCTGTGATATGCTCCGTGTGTGTTCGAAAGTGGCTGTTTTCGTTTAATGTGATTAAGACCTTCGCGAAGCCATCCATTCGATCAGACCATTCTGATGGAAAGTACTCTGGAAATACTTTTTAGAATTCCCAAATTTACGCATTTCTCAAGTCGTTTGACAGTGCATTTTGATTAGGGAATCGAAAAAAAAGTCAACCTTGGCGGAACGTCTGCGAGACTCTCCAGGGGTTACTGAAAGTTGTAGTTTCACACCGTACGATGGAGGGCTTTGGGAAGTGATCCATCCGATCGAACCGTATCGGGGAAAAGATCTATGGATGAGCTTTCGAGAATTCCCTGATTTACGCGTTTCTCAAGTTGGTTAATGGTGCGATATAATCAGGGAATCGGGAGAAAAGACAATTTAAATGGAGCGTCTGCGAGATGCTCTAGGGAACTTTTATCGCGTCGTGTGAGTTTAGTGTCGTAGGGTGTTTCTGGGGTTAAACAAGGGTGCGTGGTGAAACCCTTTGCTCAAAATCCCAAGACTGGTGCTATTTCAGGACGTTTTTTGGGCTTCTAGGGGCAAAACGGTCATTTTGACCGGAGTTGGCTGGAAATGGTCAGGAATGGTCCGGTATATTGTGTTAGGTGTGTAGGGCTGTTCAGGGATGGTTCTGAGAGAGTTTGTCGCCGTTCAGCGGGGTTCGTGCCTTGCTCAGGGGCAAAATGGTCATTTTGACTACAGTGAGCCGGAATAGGACCGGATTTGGACAAAATGGCATGCGGGGGATGCCCGATGGTTTGACAACATTATGAAAGGATGGACTTATCGTTTTGAGGGATTTTAAACTTTTCCAAAACGTGCCTGGAGTTCCAAGGGGCAGACTTGGTCATTCTTCACCGAGCCGGGCTAGCAGGCGCCGGTGTTGACCTAGGTGTTGGTTCCCGAGACCTCCCGGTCTCGAAAAACTACCTGTGCGGTGTTGGTCTCTAAGAACGCCTGGTCTTAGAGAGCTACCTGTAGGGGTGGTGTTGGTTCCTGAGAACGCCTAGTCTCAAAAAGTTACCTGGAAGGGTGGTGTTGGTCTTCGAGAACACCTGGTCTTGGAGAACTACCGAATGACGGATATTCTACATTGGTGGGCTAGCAGGCGCTAGAAGTAAACCGTCTAGAATTTGATGAGGTGTTAGTCCCCGAGATCGCCAGGTCTCTGGAAGCTACCTGGATGGCGTTGGTTTTCGGGATCGCCTGGTTCGGAAAACTGCCTGAAATAATAGTGCTTAAGGTTTCAGTGGATCCTTGTGGGCCCGAGAAGCGACCATCTGATTGGATTGGAGATTGAAAGGCTCATCTTAAGCCTGCATATGTTGTGATGTTGGAAACCGAATCCGGTCGGGTCGAAGATTACCGAGTGGGCAAAAATGGGGTGCTTACAGTTTAGAGAAAAGCTAAGGCTTCCTAACTTAGGACTAGAGTTGAGCTAGGGTTTTGGCTTCCTAGGACTTTGGTAACCTAGGGTTGGAACGTGCAATCAAATTAGAAGGATTTGATGTGAAAGTTTGACTTTAGAAAGTTGGATTTAGGAAAGTTTCAAATTATGAAAGTTTAATTTTAGAAAAGTTTTGATTTTGGAAATTTTCCTTTTACGAAAGAGTTGATTTTGGAAATATTTGAATTTGAAAATGTTTGAATTTAGAAAGATTTGAACATTGAAAAGATTTAGAAGTTTGAAAGATTTGAAAGTTTGAAATTTAAAAACTCAGAATTTGGAAAGGTTTGAAATTAAGAAAGATTTGATCTCTATTTTCTAAAGTAGAATATTAGATTTTATTTCCAAAAATAGAAAATTTGATTTGGTTTCCTATTTGGAAAAGACTTGATTTGAATTGAAATTGGAAAGCTTGAGTTTTTTGAAAATCTATCACTTTTTGTGACTTTTGAATTAAGAAATCTATGATTTGATGTAAAAAATAGTTTTGGAAACCTATGATTTGAGGCAAAATAGGAAGGCATGATTTTAAGAAAGAAATAAGGATTTCCTAATCATGGATTCTAAGGGTTTGACTTAGACTCCAAGACAAGGAGTTTTTAGAAAGTAGATTTTTTAAAAGAGTTTTTAGGAAGTAAATTTGAAAAAACTATTTAGAAGGAGCTTTGAATATGGACCTTTGCAAGTCTCTTCAATATCTCACTTTCCTAAAATGATTATAACCATAGGAATATTAAAACTATTCTATGGTTATGATTTGAACAAGAACTACGATTCAAAATATGGACTATAATGATCACATTGAATGTAACACTTTCCTAAAACAACCCTAACCATGGAATGGCTAGAATCATCTTAAGATTATGGCTTTGATAAAAACAATTTAGGATTTGAACCCCAAAATTTGGACCTTGATGATAACATTGAATGTAACACTTTCCTAAAACAACCATAACCATAAAACGGCTAAAATAATCCTAGGAGTGTGATTTTGAAAACAAGTTTGAAGGAAAGAGGTTTTGAATGCAAGTTTTGAAAGAGAACTTTAATGCAAATTTGAAAATAACTTTGAATGCAATACATGAACATGACAATTCCAATGCAATAAGGACGTGAACATATAAGGTTAGGCTTCATCGCATAATCAAGGGGGCCGGACCCACACTGTCTTAGGTTGAACTTGAAGAGAGCCCCAGCACAGTGGCCTTCAACAGTTTTTCCTAGGCATGAATCTGGAAGTCCCTTATTTCAAACATACAAGAAGAGGGGGTAGAAGATGGAGATTAATATAGAAGAAAATCCAAGTGGATTAAGAAAAAGAAGAGAGAGAGGGATTACATAAAAGTAAATAGAAAACCAACCTTGTCTTCTTCTTGCTTTGATAGCTTGATTTGCTTTGCTTTACTTGAACCTTAAGAGTTTTGAAAATGCAGTACTTAATCTTCAATAGATGCTTAGAGGCTTGTATTTGAGTGTATAAGGTGCATAGAGACTAGGGTTAGAGTGTATGGAGGCTAGGGCTTGAAAATGCTTGAGAGAATTAGGATTTTGAGGGATTTTGAGCTTTATTTTTAGTGAGACAGAATTTCTGGAGTGATTTTGTGGACCCAGAATACGCAGGAGGAGGATCTGCATTTATAGGCAAATTGAACAACAACTGGCGCCTGTGCAAATTTATACTTGGCACCACTAGGAGTGGTGCTAGGCCATTTATTGGCTTGTAGTGGCGCCACTTCCTTTGGGAAACTTTTAAGGTGGCAAGAAACAGATCTTTTAACCTTTGGGATACAAGGCAGAAGATTTAGGTGTCTGTCCTAGTGACTACCATGCAATTTTTGGCTTAGCTTCATTAGGAGTGACTCTAGAGAGTTCAAGAATCATCTAGAAGGCCGGGGATGGACAGGAACACTTGAAAAAGTATCTTGGAGGTAACTGGCTTGAGAAACAATGTTGGGATTGTAGGAAAGGCCGCTTGGCCCACCAGGGGCAAAATGATTATTTTACAACGGGCTTATCGGAATAGACTCGGAATGGTCCAAAAAGGTATTAGAAGGTTGGGAATTCTATTGGAAGCATCTTTATACGATAACTGGTTTGATACCCAGAGTCGATGTAGTTCTTAGAGGTGATCAGATGCTTAGGGGCAAAATAGTTATTTTGACCGGATACTCTCAGAATTGACCCGGAAGTGACTAGAAGGCACTCGGACATGCTAGATTATCTTTGGAATAATCTTGGAAGGGTGGACTTATCACTCTGAGGACTTAGATTCTTTCTCAATAAACGTACCGGAAGGGCCCAAGGGGCAGTTCGGTCATTTTTCACTGGAGTGGGCTAGCAGACACTAATGTTGACCTAGGTTTTGAGTGCTTCCATCAATCTAACGGTGTGTGATGAGTTGGTTTCCAAACGTATTCCATCCTTTAGTAAACGTGTCACAACCAAAAGGCGTGTTTAGTCCCATGACATAGGGGGTTTGTTGGCAATTCCTATGTCAACCTGTTTGTGAGTGTTTCTGCCACTCTGATGGTTACAATGTTTGTGAGTGTTTTCATCACTTTGACGATGTGCACTAATTCTAGAGATTGCCTAATCTCGGGAAGCTACTGGATGGTTATATCGTTTGAGGGATCAACTTTCTCGAAAGACATGCCGGATAGCGAACATTCTATATTGGCAGGCTAGCAAGCGCCAGAAGTAAACTACTCTACCATCTTAAGGACTTGGGTTCCATATCGATTGACAGGTTTGAAAGGACTTATCATTCTGAGGAGTTTTCTTAGTAAACGTGCCGAATTGGATAGACTTACCTTATGGGGAATTAACTTTCTTGAAAAACATGCTGGATTTAAGTTTGATTGGTCTGAACAAAAATTAGAACTGGAATTGCGGTTGAAATAGGGACTTACCATCTTAGGGAAAATGTGCCAACTGGAATTGGATCGGGCAATGCTCCAATGGCATTTTGGTCATTCTGCCTCTTTTGGGCCTGGCAGGCCTGCAAAGCGATTGATTGACTGGATTGGATCTGAAAAACTGGTTTAGATTCGAATGTGTTTGTATCGGTTTGAATATGAGTTCAATTAGGCCAGTGATTGCCAAGGTGACAAAAATGGGGTGCTTACATCTTAATTTCCTAAAAGGATTCTAACTATGAAAAGATTAGAATCATTTTAGGGTTATGATTTTGACAACAACTAGGGTTTGAAATATGGACTATATTGATCACATTGAATGTATCACTTTTCTAAACAACCCTAACCATGGAATAGCTAGAATCATCTTAGAATTATAATTTTGAAAACGAGTAGGATTTGAAACCCTAACGTGGACCTTGATAGTCACATTAAATATAACATTTTCCTAAGACTACTTTAACCATGGAGTGGCTAGAATCATCCTAGGAATGTGATTTTGAAAACAAGTTTGAAAGAAAAAGGTTTTGAATGCAAGTTTTAAAAGAGGACTTTGGTGCAAGTTTGAAAACAACTTTGAATGCAATAGGGTCGTGAGCATACAAGGCTAGGCTTCACCACATAATCAAGCGGGCCAAACCCACACCGTCTTAGGTTGAACTTGAAAAAAGCCCCCAGCACGGTGACCTTCAACAATTCTTCCAAGACATGAACATGGAAGTCCCTTGTTTCAAGCATGCAAGAAGAGGAGGTAGAAGATGGCGATGAAAATAGAAGAGAACCCAAGTGGGTGATGAGAGAGAAGAGAAAGGAGGAATTGCATAAACTAAATTGAAAACCCATCTTATCTTTTTATTTTGTTTTGATTGCTTTGTTTGCTTTAACTTGAGAGTTTTGAAAATGCAGCACTTGATCTTCAATAGATGCTTGGAGGCTTGTATTTGAGTGTATGAAGTGTATAGAGGCTAGGGTTTGTGTGTATGAAGGTTAAGGTTTGAAGGGCTTGAGAGAATTAGAGTTTTAAGGGAACTTGAGCTCTATTCTCAGTGAGGCAGAGTTTTTGGACTGAGGTTGTAGATCTAGAATATGCAGGGGGAGGGTTTGTATTTATAGGTAAGCAAAACAGATCTTGGCACTTATTGCAGTGGCGCCTAGCCAAAATTTAGCCAAGCGCAAGGCCAAATTTTGGCCAGGCATAACTAGCAGATGCGCCAGGTGCCATTGGGATATGCACCCAAGCCTAGATTCTCTAGAGATTTGATTTGATTCGACCTTAGGCTGCAAGGCAAAGATTTGGGCACCTGTCCTAGTGACTATCATGCAATTTTTTGCCTAGCTTCACTAGAAGTGACTCTGGAAAGTTTAAGAATGGTCCAGAAGGTTTTGAGTAACTAGACTCGGCCGAGAATGGACGGGAACCCCTAAAAGAGTGTCTCAAAGGTAACTGACTTGGTGATTAGAACAGTTGAAAAGAGTAACCGGCCCATTAGGGGCAAAATGGTCATTTAATCCGGGAAACATCGGGAACAATTTGGATTTATTTGTAAGGAGACTCAAGGGTTGGAAACACTATTAATAGTGCTCTGGGAGATTGTCGGTTTAATATCCAAAGCCGGTGTGGTTCCCAGAGGCGATTAAATGCCTAAGAGCAAAATGGTTATTTGGTTTCAAATGGCCCTGACGGGCCCAGGAAGTGACCGATGGACTGAATTGGAGTTTGGAGGACAGGTTAGAGTCTGAATGTGCATATGATGTTTTGAAAGTGAGCCCAGTCAGGTTAGAGATCGCCGAGCGGATAAAAATGGGGTGCTTACACTTGTCTAGAGTCGAAAAAGTCTATTGAACTCAAAGTTACTTCTCTTGAATCTAACCTAAAAAAAAACTCAAGATCATGTGAAAAAGATGAATGCAAGTTCTGAAAAGATTCATAAAATACTTAATGAGCAAAAGATCATCGGTGACAGAAAGGCATTGCCTATGTAGAGAAAGCAATTCTAGGAGATGGAAGAGTGATAAAAGCTGCTCCAACCCCAACTCGACCAAAAGGAAAAACAAGTATGCCTCTTTTCATACTTTTAACTCGGTTAATTCTACACCTAAGCCCACATGACCCTCACAATTTACACAGTTTGTTCCTGTGTGTTACCATTGTGGGATTGGAGGTCACATTAGGCCCCAATGTCATAAGCTCTATGGTCTTCCCATGGACTACATTCATACTAGAATTGGTAGGTTATAGCAACCTTGGCATCAAACTAGCTTTACAAGAAATAGATTTAATGCCTTGTCTCAGCTAATGTAGGTTCAACCATTTAGGCAGAAGTATCAAATGAACCAGAATGCTAAGGCTAATCCTAAGTGTACACCTAGTCAGTGTAAGCCCAAGACTAAGGCTATTTGGATGAGAAAAGCTGACTTGTTTACAAAACCCCTAAATGCCCATAGATTTGAAACTCTTAGTAAATTTATAGGAGTATGCCTGATTGAGTAAAGTTTTTATTCTCATAGCGTAGGATGTTCTTTAAGAGTATGTTTCAATCCTAGAGTTATGATTATGGATAGAGTAGCTTTTTTTAAATGTTTTTAAAAAAAATTCTAAAAAGATTTTGTTTATTTTTTTGTTTTGTATGTTGTATGCTTTCATGATATTCATGTACTAGTTAAGTGGCTTTGTATATGCTAAAGGCTTTCAATCAAGACAAGTGTATATGCATTGCTGGAGTTAGTTCATTGTCAACTTGTCCAAGTGATATTAATAGAGACTACATAGTGGGTTTTGAGATATCTAGATCACTCTCAGAGAAAGTGCTTTATTGCCAAATTCAATATATTCTTTGAAAAGCCTAGCACTAAATCCTTTCTTCCTTGATTGAAGAAGGGTAACGTATCCAGTGGATTCGTTGGTGGATGCTATACAACTCGTGGTGAATTTCAAAGGTATCGTGGATCTTGATACTTAAGCAATCGAATAAGAACCATGTTGTGAGTGGGTCGATACATGATCATGATGATTCAATTAATACAAGGAGAGAACACTCGAAAGATCGAGGATTCAACACCTGGGGGCGCAGTAAGGTGTAGGGTTGGGTTGTAAGTGTGAACTTGTATTCAGTTCTTGGATAAATGCTATGCTTTATTTATTTTCTTTCGTTTAAGCTTTAATACACAGTCATTATGAGTTTGATTGGTTGAAGGTGAGAAGTGTGGATTGAGCATAATGATTGTGTTTATTTGATATCGGTTGATTTGAGGGGGAGAAAAACGATATCGAAAGCTTGACTTGTGATATTGCTTGTGGCTATGATTACTATTTTATACATATGTTTTCTACATTTGTTTTTCACATAGTTAGATTGTTTTTGGATGTGTAGCTACAGCTTCAACACGTTTGCATTAATTTTTAAGTTCATCAGACTTTATTACATTGTACAACCCGTTGTTGTAGTTGATTAATTATCTTGGGTTGGGGTTTGTAATAATTCTTTTTTGGTGTTTAAGTTTTGTCACGGAATTGCCCAAGGGGGAGATTGTTAGGACTTTTAGTATTGGCTAATTCCGTGGATAAAGACACTTTGCTTGTAATATTGTTTCAAGTTGTATTTGGGTCAAAATGCCTAAGATTCAAGTTCAATCTGTTAGAGAACAAGCTATCCAAGCTGTAGTACAAGCCTTAAAAGTATGCAGAGCTAAAACTTTGAAATGTCATATCTCTATACTCGAGTGTCCGTTCAAGCTCCATAATATATGAATTCTATATAACGTTTTAAGAGAATATGCAAAGACAATGGCTCGATGATGGCTCGAGCCATATTGGATCGAGCCAACCTATGATGGCTCGAGCCATACTGTAGGATCAGCTTGGATTAGAGTCCAAACTTGCTCATCGTATTATATATCCAAGGAATCTCAAGCCAGGCACTATTCAACCAATAAAGAGGGTGATCAAGCCTAGTTTTTAGGAACAGAAATAAGCTATAGATAGGCCATGAGTTTTACATATTGACATCATCTCAAGTATATTGAAAATACAAAGACTAGAGAGAAAAGAGATATACGTAGAGAAAATATATAAAGTGGTGAGGAAGCAGATTGATAAGTCTTTAAGTATACAGATTATCTTCGCCATCATTACTTGATTGAACAACAAAAGTAGAGAGGTCTCTTGGTGGATTCTAAGGACGAAGAAAAGTGCCATGGTGATTCGACGTTAGAGTCAAAGCTGGGAGAACATAAACTTGAGAAGTCGAGCAAGTAAGCTTCAACCGGAGTTTGTGGGGATTTGAACGACACTCATGGATTTTCATTTTTATGATTGTAAGTTGGACTTATGTAAATTTTTCGTTATAGTGCTTAGTTTGTTGAACGTGATTTTTTTTTCGAGTTGGTTTCCACGAGAAAATATGCCATTTATTCTTTACTGTTTTTATGTTTACATGCATGATGATGAATGCTTGAATAAATGCCTAGTAAATAGGAAGACCTAAATTTAGATTAAAATAGATCAAAGCTCACCCTAAAGGTTCGTAAATCCAGGAATCAAGAATTTTCAAATACCATGGAGCCTAGAAAGGAATGGAAAGTTCGTTCAACCAAAGATGAAGTAAGAGAGAGAAGACCCTCTAAGTAGGAGGAGTGAGGGATTTTCACCACCCATTTCCAGAGATGGGTTGGAATCAAAGATTATCATAGTTGATGACGTCAATGAAGATTGGTTCAAAAGTTGCTCAATTGGAATTGTAAGAGATTTTAATTCCATTCTTGGTATTGAAAAAACAATGAAGAGAGATGGGGTTTATTCAATCACCATTAAACCACTTGGAGGTTTGAAGGTTCTAATTTAGTTTTCCAGTTTGGAGGACAAAGAAGCTATGATCCATGATGCAAAGGAATGGTTATCGAAAGCACCCCATTTTTGCCCACTCGGCAATCTTCGGCCCGACCGGATTCGGTTTCCAACATCACAACATATGCAGGCTCAAGATGAGCCTTGCAATCTCCAATCCAACCAGATGGTCGCTTCTCGGGCCCATAAGGATCCTCTGAAGCCTTAAGCACCATTATTCTAGGCAGTTTTCCGAACCAGGCGGTCCCGGAAACCAATGCCATCCAGGTAGCTTCCTGAGACCGGGTGATCTCGGGGACCAACACCTCATCAAATTCTAGACGGTTCACTTCTAGCGCCTGCTAGCCCGCCAATGTAGAATGTTCGTCATTCGGTAGTTCTCCGGGACCAGGCATTCTTGAACACTAACACCACCCTCCCAGGTAGCTTTCTGAGACCAGGCGTTCTTAGGAACCAACACCACCCCTACAGGTAGCTCTCTAAGACCAAGCGTTCTTAGAGACCAACACCGCACATGTTGTTTTCCGAGACCGGGCAGTCTCGGGAACCAACACCTAGGTCAACACCGGCGCCTGCTAGCCCGACTCGGTGAAAAATGACCAAGTCTGCCCCTTGGACCTCCAGGCACGTTTTGGGAAAGTTCAAAATCTCTCAAAACGATAAGTCCATCCTTTCATAATGTTGTCAAACCATTGGGCGTCCCCCACACGCCATTTGGTCTAAATTCGGTCCTATTCCGGCTCACTCTGATCAAAATGACCATTTTGCCCCTAAACGACTCAACACGGCACGAACCCCGCTGAACGGCGACAAACTCTCTCAGAACCATCCCTGAACAGCCCTACACGCCTAAGACAATATATCGGACCATTCCTGACCATTTCCAGCCAACTCCGGTCAAAATGACCGTTTTGCCCCTGGAAGCCCAAAAAACGCCCCAAAACAGCACCAGACTTGGGATTTTGAGCAAAGGGTTTCACCACGCACCCTTGTTTAACCCTAGGAACATCCTACGACACTAAACTCACACGACGCAATAAAAGTTCCCTGGAGCGTCTCGCAGACGCTTCGCTTAAATTGCCTTTTCTCTTGATTCCCTGATTATATTGCACCGTCAACCGACTTGAGAAACGCGTAAATCAGGAAATTCTCGAAAGCTCGTCCATAGATCTTTTCACCGATACGGTTCAATCGGATGGATCACTTCCTAAAGCCCTCCATTGTACGATGCGAAAACTACAACTTTCAGTAACCCCTGGAGCGTCTCGCAGACGTTCCGCCAAGGTTGACTTTTTTTCCGATTCCCTAATCAAAACGCACCGTCAAACGACTTGAGAAATGCGTAAATTTGAGGATTCTAGAAAGTATTTCCAGAGTACTTTCCATCGAAACGGTCCAATCGAATGGATCGTTTCGTGAAGGTCTCAATCACATCAACCGAAAACAGCCACTTTCGAACACACACGGAGCGTATCACAGACGCTCCACAAAAGTGTCCTTTTTGGCATGCTTCCCAAGACGATATCCACGCTTCTAAACATAATTCAAACTCTTCAAAAACATGAAAGTTCATTGGATGCAATAGGAGAACATCCCAAGTGCGACAGATTCCCCTGGAACCTTCCCAGTTGGCCCAATTATCGAGGCAAAGTTTGGGCAAATCTTCCCGGTGGTGGAGCGTATGCTACATGCACTCAAATTTTATTTAGATCGACCGAATTTCGATTAACGGTCGAGATTTAACCAGTACATAGGGTACCACGTGTTATTATGGCAATGGAACAGTACCTGCGCATGTCTTACATACGCACGGCCAAAGTTTGGCCATGCGCATGTAGCACATGCGCATGGTCTGTGCAAGATTACCTATAAATAGAGGCCTCCCCCCTTATTCCAGGTCTGAAATTGATATGAAACTCTGCTAAAATCACTCCAGAAACTCAAATCTCTATATATATTCCTCCCCTCCAACACTTAGGCTAGATTCTACTTCTCCTAAGCCTATACACTCTATACACAAAGCCTCATACACACTTATACACTCCATTTAAGCCTCTCAAGCCTTCTTGAAATCACTCAAGCTCCAATCAAGACTTCCATTGAAGATTACAAGAGTGTTGAAGGCAAAAGGTGGTATCCCTTTTATATTTGTGCTCTTCCCCACTCTTCTCTTCTCCCTCCTAGCCTACTTAGGCTATTCTCTATTTTAATCCCCATCTTCAACCCCCCTTTCTTGCATGCTTGAGCCAAGAGGGCTCCTAGATCATGCCTAGAGGAAAGCAAATGAGAGCCACTATGTAGGGGGACGTCTCACTAGCCTACTTTAAGATGGTAGGGTCTAAGAGCCCCTTATTTGTATGGTGAAGCCTAAAAACCTTGTATGTGAATCATGACCCTTTGCATATTATTATTTTGATCATGTCTTGTATGCTTGGCTTCATTTTATATTTATTGCCATATCCCACAATGTTTGCATTGTTCTTAATTTCATGACATTTTCAAGTTCTACATGTCCTTCAAAAATTGTTCCAAGGGTTGGCCCCTTGAAGTTTAGGATGGGACTTTAGGAATCATGCCTTAGAAAATCCCTCACAACCCCCTAATTCATATTTTTGCACCATTGTATTTCAACTTGCATAAAAGTTGCTTTCAAGCTCTCTAAATTTTCAAGGTTTCCATTCTCTCAAATTTAGTGGTTAAAATGGGCCCATGGAACCCTCTCTTGAGTGGTCTCCCTTTATATTGGCCATAAAACCCCTAAATTGTTAGAATGGTCCCCTTTTCTCCTTATGATAGCCCAAAAAATGATGTTCAAATCCTTTGATTTTTATGGTCTCCATTCTCTCAAGTTTAGTGGTTGGAATGACCCCATGGAACCCTCTCTTGAGTGGTCTACCTTTTTATTAGCCATATGAACCCTCTCTTGATGGAATGGTTCTCTTGAAAAATGGTTTTCAAAATCCTCCCCCAAAGTTGATTTCAAAAATGCATTCTCTCCATCTTTGCATAAAAAATGATTTTCCAAAAGTTGTTCTCATCATGTTGAATTTTAATCCTTCCACTCTTGTCAAGATAAAAGTTATAATGGCCATGAGGAAACCTTCCTTGGAATGGTCTCCAAGCACCACCCATACAAATTGTACTCTTGACTAGAGTCAAAATTTTTATGGAAATGATCTTTAAAGAGATGGCATACTAAAGTCCATGGCATAACATGTTTGGTTCTCCAAAACTTTTTCCAAAAAATGCACCAAACTGTATTTCAAATCATCTTCCAATCCAAGCCTAGGTTAACTTGACCCTAGTTACTTGACCCTAGGTTAACTTGACCCTAGTTACCTAACCCTAGGTTAACTTGACCCTAGTTATCCAACCCTAGGTTAACTTGACCCTAGTTACTTGACCCTAGGTTAACTTGACCTTAGTTATCTAACCCTAGGTTAACTTGACCCTAGTTATCCAACCCTAGGTTAACTTAACTCTAGTTACTTGACCTTAGTTACCTAACTCTATGTTAACTTGACCCTAGTTACTTGACCCTAGTTACCTAACCCTAGGTTAACTTGACCCTAGTTACCTAACCCTAGGTTAATTTGACCCTAGTTACTTAACCCTAGTTAGTTAACCCTTAGTCTTTTTAACCTTAGGTTCCCCCTAACCCTAGGCTAACCCAACCAAGGTTAGTACACTTCAAAGTTCCAACTCTTGAACCCCTTTTCAAATGATCATTCAAATTTTCCAATTACCCTCCTAACCTATTCTACCAAAACCTCCTACCCCCATGACTTAAAAAACCCAACTCCATATACTCTTCTTATGTTCCTACACTCCATCTTCAAGACCTTTCCAAGGATGTCTCCAAAAGTCACAAACCTAAGGTATTCCTAGCCCTCTCATGGTTAGGGATTCTAAGGACAAGTGATAAATCAAGAACAACCTCTTAGGTTGTTCATGTTAGGATTCCAAACACACCATCTTCAAAGACCACTTTCAAAAATTAATCCATCCAAGCATTCTAAAGTCATGCCTCCAAGGTCTTCAAAAAAAGACTCCAAAAACACTTTCAAGTTCTCTTGAGTCATGCCAAATCATTTTTCCAAAACTCCCTTAGAGTCAATCCAAAAGCATTTTCAAAACATACCACCATCCAATTTCAAGTCAAAACTTTCAAGACCACAAAGTGTCTTAAACTCTTCCAAAGACTTCAAAGTGTCTTAAACTTTTTCAAAGACCCCAAAGTGTCTTCAAACCTTCCAAAGGCCCTAAATGTGCCTATTTTCCATCAGGCTCTAGCCCGAACTACGATTGACCTGATTCTCGCCAAATGAGATACGTAGGCAACCTAAAATGGTGCGGTCATAACTTTTATTTCGACCCCAATCCCTTTTTCAAAAATTCCAATCAATTCAAAATTCCTATTCCAAACTCTTTCAAAACCTCCATTATTTTCAAACTTCTTCCAAAACTTGCATCATGCATCATTCATCCAAAAGTGATGGCTAAAATCGCTTTTTCAAAGTTCTAAAGTGGATATTAAGTGGACAATGGTAATCGGTTATTCTAGTTAGTGAACAAAGGGTGATTAGACATGTAGGTACCGAAAGGGCGGGGTAGGGTGATGATTTTAGGATATCTTCCCTACACGTAACCAACCCCCGAAGTTTAGATTTCTGCTTTCAAAAGACCAAAATGGAGTTATTTTCAAAAAGGGCTTATAACATTTCAAAAGGTTGCCGAACAACCTATTTTCCTAGGAACCCTCTCTCAAGGGAGTTTTCAAAAACCTTTTTCAAAAACTCTAAGTTTAATCTTCGGATTAACGCTTAGTTTTAGGTGCCCTAACTCACCTTTATCAAGTTAGGTGGCGACTCCTATTTTTCTAAAAAGCCCTTAGTCAAATCAATTTTCAAATCTAGTCACACTTGTCCTTCTAGGGGGACGAGTTCTAATGACAGAGTTCCGTGCTTTAGGGTCTCCGAGCCGAAAGGACCTTAGACTCCCAAAAATCGGGGCGCGACAGCTAGCGACTCCGCTGGGGACACTTAGAGGCTTAGGCCATTAACATATCTCTTCACCCTTCACTCACCCAGAATCTCCAGTTACTTTGTCCAGTTTTATCCACTTTTCAAAATTTTCAAGTTTCCCGAAACAACTCCTTATTTTTCAAAATGATTGTAAATAAGTGTCATCACTTGCGTTCATCGCCTACAATCATGCTTTTGCATTTACCATCTATTTTACCTTGCATTGAGTTTGTCGAAAAGTTACTAACTCTTTGCATTTTTCTTTTGTAGGTGGACCTTGGTTCACATTTTTATTTCATGTCTTATTTGTTGCCATGTATGTGAATGAATGGACAGGATGTGATGTGTGTTGTTGGGTCCTTTCCTCCAGTTTCAAAAATTTCACACACACTTGGTGCGCTCACTTGCATTTGCATCTTGCATGTATTACCCGGTTACTACCCTTCTAGATAGAAGGGGGAACAGTATATTGACTGTGGGCGGATGCTGTGTCAATTTCTTAGCCTACGGTCTCTTGATAGTTCCCCCGCTCGAGCCACCAACCAAAGATGGAGTTCACCTTTTCAGGGGTGGACGCTGGAGGTTTGAAGGTTCGGGGACCGAGCTTTTTAGGAAGCATTAGTAAACCCCTAACCTCATGCTCATGTAGCACCCCATGCATAGCCGAACCTCTGCCGGATTTAGGACACACGCGTCAATTTCAAAATCAAGGAGGAAAGGGCGACCGCTTTATTTTCCCTTATAAATTTTGCTTAATCCTTGCTATCATGCTACCTAATTCTTGTTGCTTCCATGTACATACATCATAACTGCTCATGCATTGGAATTCACTTCAAGACAAGAGTTCTCAAAGTAACTCAAGTCATTGCATCTTCACGCATCTAAATCAACCCTTGGAGAAAGGCTCAAAGACCTTCTCGCTCAATTTAAGCCAACCCAAAATTCCTAAGGGCACCACGAGACCCTAAGGGTTCACGGCATGCATCAAAGTCATCTCACAAAGAGGGGCCCTAATCCCTCTTTGCTCATGGAGATAAGGTTGCCAAGAAGACAAGGGAGCAATTCAAGCCAAGGGCTCCTACCAACAAAGCAGATCCGGAGGCTCAAGAGTAGTTTAGGATCCTATAATGTAAATGTAGAAATAGGTGGAAGTCCTAAGGAAAATGTTCCCCCACCCCGTTTCTATGTATTTTTGAGAAAATTCTATGTACCAAAAACAATTCATCTTAATAAAATCTTTCCCATTGTCAAATGAATGAATTAATCTACGAATGGATGAATGTACAGGGGCAGGTATAGTATTTGCATGCAGGGGCAATCCCTTATCTCCAGACATGAGCCAAATCATCACGCTTAGTTCCCCTCAAAAGGCAGGGGCATTCTTAGGTCATGCATCGCGTAAAGCTTTTCCAAATCAAAAACCTAACTTGCAATCTTTTGCTTTGTTTTTCTTTTCTTTTCCTCCCCATCTCGCCAAAAGACTAGTCATAGCTTTGGTGAGACTGCTTGCATTGTAGGTCACCATTGCTCCAAAGAAAGGGAAAAGAGGAATGCGAGTGCACCCCGTCCTTTGAATGCCAGAACTGTGCAAATGTCGAGCGAGGGCAATACTCCCGATCAACACAGTCACGTTGCCCGTATCCTTGCCATAAAACGAGGGAAACAACCAATGCAAGAGGATATGGATCCTGTGGAAAAAAGGGCCACCCCACCGAAGGATCGAGCCATCGATCCAAGACAGATAGAGGGTAAATTGGGTGATATTTCCTCCACATTAAGGGCCGTCACTGATAAGCTACTGAAAATTGTTCAAGATGATAGAAAAGAATGGAATCCCGACAAAGCTTAGCCGACCTCAGAGCAGCCACCTAGGGTCCTTTAGGAGATCCTCATCCCAAAGGGCACTGCTCTCCCAGTCAGAATTCAAACAGCTAATCCCCTTAAAGCCACCACCCGGAAACCTTTCCTAATCATCCAGCCTATGCAAACTGGTTTAATCCTAACCACAGAAGCCTTACCTCACCCTCCGTATTTTCGTATCATTCTCACCCCCTGCCAAGAGTCAAAAGTCCCGAAACCTATGGTCGCAATGGCCGAGTTCATCCCCCACACAGAACCTCGAAGAGCCATAAGGGCCCCGCCTCCTGTATACATGCCCATGCCTCGGGGTGTCCCCCTGTCGCCCATCACCTTACCCATTTTCCCCCAGACAGAAAAACCAACATCCGTTTCCCTACCAATACCACAAAGAACAACCCTACCCCTGCTGACGCAGTCGCTCGTTATCGACCTGCATAAGGTACCTTGGAACTACCCCCCAACTCCTATCATAGACGAACCTGTTGCGAAAATTGGGGGAATGACTAGGTCAGGCCGATGCTACACTTCAGAAGAGATAGAAAGAAGAAGGAAAGGAAAAGATAAGGAGGGGGAATGTTCTAATCCTTTGACGAAGCACGAAATCGCTGAATTCACCAAAGCCTTAAAGAAAAATGACTATGATGTAATGGAGTAACTTAAGAAAACCCGTTCTCACATCTCCATGTTGGGTCTGCTTCTCACCTCCGAAACCCATTGGAATGCCTTTCTCAAGGTTCTTAAAGAAGCCCACGTACCAGATAGCTTTACCCCTGACAACTTGCAAAACATGGTGGGGCTCATCATGGCACCAAATGTCATCACTTTTACTGACGATGAGATCACCGCCGATGGGACGGGACACACACAGGCACTACATATAACCCTCAACACCAAGGGGATGATCGTATCAAAGGTATTGGTGGATAATGGATCGACTCTGAATGTTTGCCCATACTCGACCTTGGAAAGGCTTGGGATGGACCAATCCCACTTAAACCACAACAGCATCGTCATCCGAGCCTTCGACGGATCTAGGAGAGAGACAATGGGGGAAATTGAGATACCCATCGAGATAGGGCCTGTTACCTTTGCTATCAAATTCTAAGTTCTGCAAATACCTTCAGCATACAACTGTTGCTCGAACGGCCATGGATTCATTTGGCTGGAGCGGTGCCATCCATTCTTCATCGAAAGATTAAATTCATCATCAAGGCTAAGCTAATTTCCATCTTCGCTGAAGAGGAGTTCGCAATTTACAAAGCCGACACCGTTCCGTACATCGAGTTGGCAGCTTCATCTTGTTTTCAGTCTTTGGAATACATTACCGCGATACATGAGGGAGACATGGTCGAGCCAAAGTATTCAGGTAATGCACGGATGATTGCTCGCTACTTCTAGAAGAACGGGTATCAGCCAGGCAAAGGGTTAGGAAGGAAGCTGCAAGGAATTCCCGAGATTCCAGACATCCCGTCCCAAAGACATACTTTTGGCTTGGGGTACAAGCCGACAAAGAAAGAAATCAAGGAGCAAGCTCAAAAAAGGAAACGCACGAGGGTTGCACCCAAAAAGGAAGGAGAGGAAGAGGTAGCACTCCAATTCATGGAACTTTGCTTGATAGAGAACGACGATGGCTTTAAGAGAGGAAAGAAGGGGGCAGGCGGTCAAGTCAATCATCTTCAAGAAGCCTTGATGATCGATGTACCTCCACTTACAGATATGGAAGTACCGGAGCACGGTACCATCAGGCCTGCCCTCTTGGGTGAGAGCCTTGATAATTGGGACAGTGAGAATCTTCTTCGAGCGTGCAAGTTTCGATATAAGCTTGCCGGGGCATTCCACGCATCTCTAAATCCCTAAAGCTTTGTCATCTGTCTATCTTTCTATTGTTATTTCTGCTTTCAAATCAAAAGCTGTAGCATGCAAAATCTATATATAAAATAAGAGAATTACTTCCCTGTTATTGAATGGACCTCCTTGTTGTTCTGATCAGGAACCCGCTTATCCAATATCTTGGCCAATTGATCGAAAGAATGCCTATTCTGACTAATCACAACTTCGAGACTAAATTCGACTATCAGCGCTGGGGAATTGAACTTGATGTCAACAACACCGATGAAATCCCAGAAGAGATCTTAGAGCAGTTGGAAAAACATGACAACCGCAAAACTCCCAATATAGAGGAAATAGAGACAATTAACTTGGGAAGCAAGGAATCTCCAAAGGAAGTCAAGATAGGGACCGGATTAGATCATTGGCAACGCAGGGAAATGCTGGAGCTTCTAACCGCCTACATTGATGTCTTCGCGTGGTCTTACCAAGACATGTCGGGGCTGGAGGAATCTATTGTGGAACATCGGTTGCCCTTAGATCCGCAAGTCAAGCCCGTGAAGCAAAAGCTCCGAAGGCTTAAGCCGAAATAGAGCCTGAAAGTCAAAGAAGAAGTAGTCAAGCAGTTCCATGTTGGATTCTTGCAAGTGGTCGAATATCCCCAATGGCTGGCCAACATCGTCTCAGTCCCAAAAAAGGATGGGAAATTCCGGATGTGCATCGATTTTCGGGATCTCAACAAGGCCAGTCCGAAAGACGACTTCCCATTACTGCATATAGACATTTTGGTGGACAATACGGCCGGTCATGAAACGTTCTCCTTTATGGATGGGTTTTCAGGATACAATCAGATCAAAATAGCTGAAGAAGACCGGGAAAAAATGGCTTTCATCACCCCATGGGGAGTGTATTGCCATAAGGTAATGCCCTTCGGGTTGAAGAACGCCGGGGCAACCTATCAAAAGGCCATGGTCACTCTCTTCCATGATATGATGCACAAAGAAGTGGAGATTTATGTGGATGATATGATAGTCAAATCGAGAGCTCAAGAGGACCATTTGATCAATTTACGAAAAGTATTTGACCTACTCCGCAAGTATTAACTCAAGCTTAACCCCGCCAAGAGTACTTTCGGCGTCACCTTTGGAAAATTGTTGGGGTTTATTGTCAACAAGAGAGGAATAGAAGTGGATCCTGCCAAGATTAAATCAATCCTCGAAATGCCACCCCCAAGGGGAGAGACCGAAATTCGATCCTTTCTGGGCAAATTGAATTTCATTAGCAGATTCATTTCATAAATGACTCACCTCTGCGAGCCAATTTTTAAATTGCTAAAGAAGAGTGCCCCCGAAGAGTGGAACAAAGAATGCCAACAAGTTTTTGAAACCATCAAGGGGTACCTTTTGAAGCCCCCAGTATTGGTACCACCAACCCCGAGAAGACCCCTCCTGATGTATTTAACTGTTCTCGAGACCTCAATGGGATGTGTTCTGGGGCAGCATGACGAAACTGGGAGGCGAGAACAGGCCATCTATTACCTCAGCAAAAAGTTTTTGCCTTACGAGGTCAAATACACCATGCTCGAAAAGACTTGTTGTGCCCTGGCATGGACGTCTCATCGGCTCAGGCACTATATTCTGCATCACACCACTTACCTCATATCCCAGATAGATCCAATCAAGTACTTATTCAAAAAACCCACTCTTTCCAGCTGAGTGGCTAGATGGCATATGATTCTGGCAGAATTTGACATAGTCTTCACAACCCGCAAAGCAGTTAAAGGGCAAGTCATAGCAGATTACCTAGCAGAAAATCCTGTTGAGGAGTATCGACCCATGGACCCCAGCTTCCCCAATGAAGATATCCTATACACCGAGTCTGAGGTCAAAAAGTAAGAAGATCCCGGATGGAAGATGTATTTTGACGGAGCTTCAAATTAGAAGGGCACAGGAATTGGGGCAGTAATAGTATCCGAGAAGGGCAATCACTACCCCATTGTGTCCAAACTAAAGTTCGATCTTTGCACCAATAATATTGCTGAATATGAAGCTTGCATTTTGGGGTTACGATTGGTGTTAGAAATGAAAATTGAGGAGTTAACGGTCTTTGGGGATTCTGATCTGGTGATTCAGCAAACTAAGGAAGTGTACCAGACCAGAGATGACAAACTTTCTCCTTACCATGAGCAGGTCAAGGGCCTCTGTCAAAGGTTTCAGAAAATAGACTTCCACCATATTCCCTGAACTGAAAACAATTTTGCTGATGCGTTGGCCACCTTAGCTGCGGCTATCAAAGTGGACGACGGTTTCGAAATCCCTCCTCTTTAGATCTTTGTCCAGGATGCCCCACCACACTGCCTCAACACCTCCACCGAATCAGACGGACGACCTTGGTTCTACGACATCAAAAGATACATGTAGACCGGAGAATTCCCTACCCGGGCTGTGCAAAACGATAAGAAGATGATCCGGAGGATGGCAGCCCAATACTTTCTAGTTGGAAATGAGCTCTTCAAGAGATCCCCCCTAGAGCCCTTGAAATGCGTTGATATAGCGTAAGCAGGAGAAATCATGAGGGAGGTCCATGAAGGAACCTGCGGGCCTCACATGAACGGCCATACTCTCTCCAAAAAGATCCTCAGAACCGAATATTATTGGACCACCATGGAAACAGATTGCGTGCGATACGTCCTCCGATGTCACAAATGTCAAATACACGGGGACATGATCAAGGCCCCACCCGTCGAGCTTCATTCAATGGTAGCCCCGTGGCCTTTTTCCATGTGGGGGATGGATATGATTGGCCCAATCTCTCCGAAAGCCTTGAACGGACACCGATTCATTCTGGTCGCCATTGATTACTTCACGAAGTAGGTTGAAGCCGCATCCTATGCACATGTCACAAAGAAAGTAGTGAACAAATTCCTCAAAAGCCACATTATCTGTCGATACGGGGTTCCAGAATCACTCATCACCGACAATGCTACCAACTTGAATAACGACTTGATGAGCCGATTGTGTCAAAACTTCAAAATCACTCACTGAAACTCGGTGGGCTACCGGCCGCAAATGAATGGGGAAGTAGAAGCCGCCAACAAAAATATCAAGAGGATCCTTCGGAAAATGATCGACCACTACAGAGATTGGCATGAGAAGCTCCCTTTCGCACTCATGGCCTATCGAACTACAATGAGGGTCTCTACCGGGGCAACACCATACGAGCTGGTCTACGGAAGTGAAGCAGTGCTCTCGGTCGAGATACAAGTTCCTTCTATGAGGGTGCTAATGGAGACTTAGCTTGAAGAGGCAGAATGGATCAAGGACCGCTATGCTCAACTATGCTTGCTGGATGAAAAGCGGCTGGCCGCCGTCTACCACGCTCAATGCTATAAAAAGAGAGTAGCCAAAGCATTTCATAAGAAGGTGAAGCCCCGAACTTTTCAAGTCGAGGATCTAGTATTGAAGAAGATCATTCCCAGCCAAGAGGGAGCTCGGGGAAAATTCACCCCCAATTATGAAGGGCCATTCGTAGTCAAGAAGGTCCTGATAGGGGGGGCCCTAATACTGGCAGAGATGGATGGGCAGGAGTTCCCCAACCCTTTGAATTTAGATGTAGTTAAATGTTACTTTGTGTAAACTCCCATTCTCTTCTAAGGCAACAGGGAAATCTAGTTACAATGAAAAGAAGGCCGTGAATTCTGATCAAAGGAATCGAATGTGTTCCCTTTCTAAACCATCAAAATTCTTGCAAAAGGACTCACAAGGATTAGGCAGCTTAAATTGATATGATGAGAGGCCATCAATTCATTTTCCATACACTATACCCTTTTGCTATGACCTCATTTGGAGCCAATTACATTCTCCCAACAAACCTAACACAGTGATCACCATCCAAAATCGTGCAAAGTAAATATGGAAAGGCAAATGAAGAAGCATAACTGAAAAAACAAAAAAAAAAAAGAAAAAAATGAATGACAAAATGATGAATGAGAAAATGATCGAATAACGATTAGTGTCCCCTTGGAGTTAATAGATTGAGCAAGTGATAACAATGGGGCAAAAACCAAGGAAATGATAAGCCCTATACAAGTACAAATTCATACAAAGAGAAGGGAGATCGAGAAAAGAAAACCACAGACAAAAGGAAAAAGACCTGGAAAGGTGATCACCGGCCAACCCCTGAAACCACACAACGCCTTGAGCCTTTGGCACCATCCCTTCCAAAAATTCATAACCCAGCCTCATTACAGCCTGACCCAAAGAGCCCTCTCTGATCGATGTAAACGGCCTAATCTGGATCGAGTCCAATGCAAGAAAGAGGATGATTTTCGAATAGGGGCAAACATTTGAAATTCCCGAGCTGCTGCCTCGACAAACAGGCCTTCCCTCAGCTTCAAAAAAGCTCCTAAAAAACAAAAAAACAGCATGACCCCAAGGGCATGGTGAAAACTCGAAAGAGCATCGTGAATAAAAGGATGGAGGCATGGCAAGATACAAATATGTTGGTACGGTGAAAACCCGTAAGGGCATCGAGATGCAAAAATAATAGAACTGGGGTCGACAAGAACCTGCAAAGGCGCTGATGGAAAAAGGGGCAAAAAAAAAAAATCATTCCACTCTCCCGCTCTCCTCGGATTCATCAAATGGATCATTCCCTGGCCATGATAGGAAAAGAGAAGGAGAGATTGTGATCATCAAAGTGGCATTCTTTCGAAAATCAATAGGTCAAGAAGAAGGAAGCATGTGGGTCCCTGCCAAGGACACCTCGAGGAAAATCCCATGCCAGGGAAGTAGTTCTTATCAATAGACACAATGCTCGCTACAGTACACATTAAGCTAACAAATTGATGTAGGAACAAAAGATGGTGACATATCCCAAAGAAAAGGTGAAACTTGCTATAACTAAAACTATGATAATTTAGCTAACATGAGCATGTCTACAAATGCAGGGAATCCTGGAAGAAAGCCAAAAAAAAAAAAAACCAGAACCACAGCACAAAAAGGGGGGAGAAGAGGAAAAGAAGGAACAGTCATGTTAAGGGCGAGGGACCACAATGTAGCGATCCACGTCTCCATCCGAAGAGCCTTCATCTGAATCCCCTGCAGCAAGACTCATAGGACCAGAGGTAGCAGGCAAGGGATCGGACTCACTAAACGGCGGCACCACCAACCCTCCCCCGGAGGAGCCAGCACTGGTAGAAGCCCCAAAAGAAGAAGTTGATAACTGGCTCAACTTATGGCACTGACATCGATCAAGGAGGCTGTCCCTTTCCCGCGAAAGGGTGTGCACCATATCCCTCAACTGGACTACGAATGTGTCCCGCGGGTCACCTTCTACCGAAGAGGAAGTGTCTTGGGATCCCCGAGGGCATCTAAGCCCCCAGGAAACATCAACCAAAGGAGAGTCTCTCGCCCTAGATGCCTCCTCCAACTGTCTCTCTAAATCACTCACTTGGCCTCTGCTCGTCTCTAGCTGAGTCTCCAACTCACTCAGGCAGGCACGATAAAGTCTCCGTAGGCTCCTCCCCCTAATGGTAGCAATGGCCAAGAGATCGGCGTACCCTACCAGAGGCAAAGGCGACTCTAGAAGAGGATCTCGGACCAATGCACCCCCCAAAACATACTCTCGAAACCATCTGGTGTAATCAATGGTGGCTGTCGGCACGAAAGAGAATGAGCCAACCGAAGTATCATGCGCCCCAAGAGTCTGCCACAGCCCTGTCAGCTCAGTCATTATGCCCCTCGGAACCTCGTCACCAAAATAAGCTGGATACCCTGTCACCGCAGCAGTATACGGAACATCCAGCGTCCGACCCAGCTGGCAGAGAACCCGAATGCCAAAGAAGGGTGCAACACCCCTCAAGCCAATCAAAGGGATAAAAACCTGACTCGAAGTCCGTACCCGCAGCGAGTCAACATTACATAAACCTACATACCACTGGACCGAATCGGACCTCCTCGTCTGAAGGAAGGTCACCCATGACATCTGGGAATCTGGGCAGTCAACCCTGTCAGTAATCTCCTGCTGAGACCTCACCAAAGCACAGATGGGATCAACCTCCGGATACCATATATGACAGGTAATGCGATGAATGAACAAGTGCTCAAGAGCCCACAACTGGAAAAGAGGTCTAGACCCCCTGAAAAGGGTGTCCTCTACACTCTGAAACCGGGAAAAGCTCACATATGTCTCACCCACAGCCAACGGGGCATAAGAATACCCTCGACGGATCGATAACAACAAGGAACAGAGCCTGCCATCCGCCCGACTATCCCCCCGAGGGAACACCAAAAGACTCAACAAGATGAGGGCAAGCGCGTTCATCCGAGCAATGGGCCACTCCGTGGAAGTATGCCAAACACCGGAATAAACAACCTGACCAGTGCAAAACTCAAAGTGATCCAACAAAAAACCCACCTCCAATGCCGGAAAAGCAGGGTGAGAAGCCAAATCCAGAGCTTGACGTCTAAGTCCCAACTGACCAGAGATAACAGACATAAAGCCTTGGGGAAAGTCTGGGCCAACTATGCCCTCCTAGCCACTCCTCAAACCCAGCAAGCGCCCATACTCGTGAGGTGTCGGCGTCATCTCAAAATCACTAAAACAAAATAAACACAACTCTGGGCACCAGAAAGCAGCCGAGGCCTCAACCAAGCCCGGTAATAGTCTCACAAGAAGAAGCGATCCCAGATACCCGAATGCCCTACAAAAAATCTGCCGCTCCTCCTTAGTGTAGCTGGCATACTAATCCCAGAGCTGGGACATAACTACGTTGCCCTCCTCTGCTCCCAGAGTAGAGGGACCGCTGCTGCTGCCACCTCTAGCCGAGCTACCCTGGCTACTACCACCCTCCTCAAGCTCTATCCGTGGCGCCTTCCTGTGGCGCCTCCTGTCTGAACCATCGTCTCCAGCCTCCGACATCCTGAAAAGTGATAACATTCAAGAGGGTCAGTTAATCACTAATGCACGAAAAGTGCAAAGATAAATGCATCAATGTATATACATTAAAAAAAATAAAATGAAAAAAATGATGAATGAATGAAAAAGAAAAGAAAAAAAAGAAAGAAAAAAAAGAAAAGAAAAGAAAAAAAAAGAGAGAAAAAAAGAAAAAAAAAAAAAGAAAAGAAAAGAAAAGAAGAAAAAAAAAAAAAAAAAAAAGAAAAAAAAAGAAAAGAAAAAAAAAAGAAGAAAAAGTGAAAGGGCAAGGGCCCCATCTATCCTGGTTCAAAATTTTCTAACAGGTTTTCAAGCTTTTTCCTCAAAAAGTTTGGTTTTTAAATTTCAAAACCGGTTTTTCGGGTTTTCTCCTTCAAAAACCCCAGTTCAAAAATTCTCTACAGGTTTTCCAGCTTTTTCCTCAAAAGGTTTGGTTTCTAAAATTCAAAACAGGTTTTTCGGGTTTTCTCCTTCAAAAACCCTGGTTCGAAAATTCTCTAGGGTTTTCAAGTTTTTTCCTCAAAAGGTTTGGCTTCAAATTTCAAAGCCGGTTTTTCGGGTTTTCTCCTTCAAAAACCTTGGTTCGAAAATTCTCTAGGGTTTTCAAGCTTTATCCTTAAAAGGTTTGGCTTCCAAATTCAAACCAGTTTTTCAGGTTTTCTCCTTTAAAAACCCTGGTTCGAAAATTCTCTACAGGGTTTTCAAGCTTTTTCATCACAAGGTTTGGCTTCCAAATTCAAACCGATTTTTCGGGTTTTCTCCTTCAAAAACCCTGGTTCGAAAATTCTCTACATGTTTTCAAGATTTTTCCTCAAAACGTTTGGTTTCCAAATTCAAACCGGTTTTGGGTTTTCTCCTTCAAAAAAACTTGGTCCGAAAATTCTAACAAATTCTCAAGCTTTTTCCTCAAAAGGTTTGGTTTCCAAATTCAAACCGGTTTTTCGGGTTCTCTCCTTCAAAAACCTCAATTCAAAAATCCTCCACAGGTTTTTAAGCTTTTTCCTCAAAAAGTTCTGTTTCTAAATTGCGAAGCCGGTTTTTCGGACTTTCTCCCTCAAAAACCCCTTTCTCAAAAAGATTTGCTCTATCGAAAGGTTTTTAAAATTTTTAAAAATTTCGACAGAGTTTCGTCTAAAAAAGTCACTACCCCAAAAATCTCACAAGTCACAAATGCAACCTGAAACACCTCAAACCATCCAACCAAACAACCCCATCCTCCAAAACACGCATCCCGTCCTCAAACACAATTTTTCAAGCCAATTTTTGATCTTTTCAATTTTTCTCATTTCATCTATATTTGCAAAAAATTCACAAAATTCCCCCAAAACGTGCAAAAATATCACTACAATTTTCAAAAAATGTTTTATGATTTTTCAACCATCGGCGTGTTTCATTTTATAATTTTCGTCAATGTTTTCTATTTTTTGTAATTTCTAAAAATTAAAAAATTTGAAATTCTTCGAAAAATTACGAAATTTCATACGGTTGTTCTACACACTTTTCTAAGGTTCTTGGTGCAAAAATCCCTCACAAACAGTCGATACCCGAGCTTGTAGAGGCAATTGTTCAAGTCCTGCGAAAAACCCTTTTCCTCAAACACACAAAAACATTCTAAACACACTCAAAACTCCACCAAATCACAAAAACAATCCGATCATTGTGTTCTAAACGTTCTAAAACATGGGATTACACTGTTCATACTAAAAAAATGGAAACATACGCATCGAAATTGACAAGATTTCAAAGAAACCAACCTTTGGGTTTTCTGGCGAAAACCAAGCTTTCTGGCGAAAATCTGGCGGCAACGATGATCCCCGGCAAGTGCCCAACGTCTCCCGACACTCCCCTAGCGTTCCTGAGCAAAATCCTTCGAAACCCTTCAGAGAAAATCCCAAAATCAGCTGAAAACTCGAAGACGCAACACTGAAATCGCGAACCTGTATATGCCACAGGCTGACGTATGTAGCAGATGCGCCAGAACAAGGGTCCAACGTCCGCATGTATTACATACGCCAGGCTTAAAACACCAACTGTGCATGGGATACATGCGCCTGGTCATCCAGCTTCCCGCTAAAACCAATTTCAAGCTTCTCAAGAATCCGAATTGTTCTTAAGGCTTTGTCAAAAGCCAAAAATCGAGCCTTTTAGCACTCGTTGGCAGGGATCAGTTGCCCTAGACCAAAACCATGTCAAGTTGGCAACTTGACCCCCGACCTCGGCCTAAAACTTTTCAAAATCTTCCAGACCAGTAACCCACAAGAGGTTTTGAAACATCCCCAAATTCATCGACACATCGTCCCTCCGATCGCCTTTCGGTCAACATGGGATCCTTCCTTATTATTTTTCTGTCTTCGACAAGCAAAGCCAGAAAAAGAGGGGCAGCTGTAAGCACCCCATTTTTGCCCACTCGGCAATCTTCAGCCGGACCAGATTCGGTTTCCAACACCACAACATATGCAGGCTCAAGATGAGCCTTTCAATCTCCAATCCAACCAGATGGTCGCTTCTCGGACCCACAAGGATCCGCTGAAGCCTTAAGCACCATTACTCCAGGCAGTTTTCCGAACCAGGCAGTCCCGGAAACCAACGCCATCCAGGTAGCTTCCCGTGACCGGGCGATCTCGGTGACCAACACCTCATCAAATTTCAGACGGTTCACTTCTGGCGCCTGCTAGCCCGCCAATGTAGAATGTCCGTCATTCGGTAGTTCTCCAAGACCAGGCGTTCTCGGAGACCAACACCACCCTTCCAGGTAGCTTTCTGAGACCAGGCGTTCTAAGGAACCAACACCACCCCTATAGGTAGCTCTCTAAGACCAAGCATTCTTAGAGACCAACACCGCACAGGTAGTTTTCGGAAACCAGGCAGTCTCGGGAACCAACACCTAGGTCAACACCAGCGCCTGCTAGCTCGACTCGGTGAAAAATGACCTAGTCTGTCCCTTGGACCTTCAGGCACGTTTTGGGAAAGTTCAAAATCCCTCAAAATGATAAGTCCATCCTTTCATAATGTTGTCAAACCATCGGGCATCCCCCGCACGCCATTTGGTCCAAATCCGGTCCTATTCCGGCTCACTCTGGTCAAAATGACCATTTTGCCCCTGAACGACTCAACAAGGCACGAACCCCACTGAACGGCGACAAACTCTCTCAGATTCATCCCTGAACAGCCCTACACGCCTAACACAATATACCGGACCATTCCTGACCATTTCCAGCCAACTCCGGTCAAAATGACCGTTTTGCCTCTGGAAGCCCAAAAAACGCCCCGAAACAGCACCAGCCTTGGGATTTTGAGCAAAGGGTTTCACCACGCACCCTTGTTTAACCCCAGGAACACCCTACGACACTAAACTCACACGACGCGATAAAAGTTCCCTGGAGTGTCTCGCAGACGCTCCGCTTAAATTGTCTTTTCTCCCGATTCCCTAATTATACCGCACCGTCAACCGACTTGAGAAACGCGTAAATCAGGGAATTCTCGAAAGCTCGTCCATAGATCTTTTCATCGATACGGTTCGATCGGATGGATCACTTCCCAAAGCCCTCCATCGTACGGTGTGAAAACTATAACTTTCAGTAACCCCTGGAGCGTCTTGCAGATGCTACGCCAAGGTTGACTTTTTTCTGATTCCCTAATCAAAACGCACCGTCAAACGACATGCGAAATGCGTAAATTTGGGAATTCTAGAAAGTATTTTCATAGTACTTTTCATCGGAACGGTCCGATCGAATGGATCGCTTCGCGAAGGTCTCGATCACATCAAACGAAAATAGCCACTTTCAAACACACACGGAGCATATCACAGACGCTCCACAGAAGTGTCCTTTTTGGCACGCTTCCCAAGATGATATCCCACGCTTCTGAACATAATTCAAACTCTTCAAAAAAATGAAAGTTCATCGGATGCACTAGGAGAACATCCCAAGTGCGATCGATTCCCCTGGAACCTTCCCGGTTGGCCCAATTATTGAGGTAAAGTTTCAGCGAATCTTTTCGGTGGTGGAGCGTATGCTACATGCGCTCAAATTTTGTTCAAATCGACCGAATTTCGATCAACGGTCGAGATTTAACCAGTACATAGGGTGCCACGTGGTATTGTGGCAATGGAATAGTACCTGCGCATGTCCTACATGCGCACGGCCAAAGTTTGGCCATGCGCATGTAGCACATACGCATGGTCTGTGCTAGATTGCCTATAAATAGAGGCCTCCCCCTCTTGCATATTCCAGGACCAAATTTGATACGAAACTCTGCTGAAATCACTCCAGAAACTCGAATCTCTATATATATTCCTCCCCTCCAACACTTAGGCTAGATTCTACCACTCCTAAGCCTATACACTCCATAGACAAAGCCTCATACACACTTATACACTCCATTCAAGCCTCTCAAGCCTTACTCAAGCTCCAATCAAGACATCCATTGAAGATTACAAGAGTGTTGAAGGCAAAAGGTGGTATCCCTTTTATATTTGTGCTCTTCCCCACTCTTCTCTTCTCCCTCCTAGCCTACTTAGGCTATTCTCTATTTTAATCCCCATCTTCAACCCCCCTTTCTTGCATGCTTGAGCCAAGAGGGCTCCTAGATCATGCCTAGAGGAAAGCAAGTGAGAGCCACCGTGTAGGGGGACCTCTCACTAGCCTACTTTAAGATGATATGGCCTAAGAGCCCCTTGTTTGTATGGTGAAACCTAAAAACCTTGTATGTGAATCATGACCTATTGCATATTATTATTTTGATCATGTCTTGTATGCTTGGCTTCATTTTATGTTTATTGCCATATCCCACAATACTTGCATTGTTCTTAATTTCATGACGTTTTCAAGTTCTACATGTCCTTCAAAAATTGTTCCAAGAGTTGGCCCCTTGAAGTTTAGGATGGGACTTTAGGAATCATGCCTTAGAAAATCCCTCACAACCCCCTAATTCATATTTTTGCACCATTGTATTTCAACTTGCATAAAAGTTGCTTTCAAGCTCTCTAAATTTTCAAGGTTTCCATTCTCTCAAATTTAGTGGTTAAAATGGGCCCATGGAACCCTCTCCTGAGTGGTCTCCCTTTATATTGGCCATAGGACCTCTAAATTGTTAGAATGGTCCCCTTTTCTCCTTATGATCGCCCAAAAAATGATGTTCAAATCCTTTGATTTTTATGGTCTCCATTCTCTCAAGTTTAGTGGTTGGAATGGCCCCATGGAGCCCTCTCTTGAGTGGTCTCCCTTTTTATTGGCTATATGAACCCTCTCTTGATGGAATGGTTCTCTTGAAAAATGGTTTTCAAAATCCTCCCCTAAAGATGATTTCAAAAATGCATTCTCTCCATCTTTGCATCAAAAATGATTTTCCAAAAGTTGTCCTCATCATGTTGAATTTTAATCCCTCCACTCTTGTCAAGATAAAAGTTATAATAGCCATGAAGAAACCTTCCTTGGAATGGTCTCCAAGCACCACCCATAGAAACCATACTCTTGACTAGAGTCAAAATTTTCATGGAAATGATCTTTAAAGAGATGGCATACTAAAGTCCATGGCACAACATGTTTGGTTCTCCAAAACTTTTTCTAAAAAATGCACCAAACTACATTTCAAATCATCTTCCAATCCAACCCTAGGTTAACTTGACACTAGTTACTTGACCCTAGGTTAAGTTGACCCTAGTTACCTAACCTTAGGTTAACTTGACCCCAGTTATCCAACCCTAGGTCAACTTGATCCTAGTTACTTGACCCTAGGTTAACTTGACCCTAGTTTCTTAACTCTAGGTTAACTAGACCCTAGTTACTTGACCCTAGGTTAACTTGAGCCTAGTTACGTAACCCTAGGTTAACTTGACCCTAGTTACCTAACCCTATGTTAATTTGACCCTAGTTAGTTAACCCTTAGTCTTTTTAACCTTAGGTTCCCCCTAACCCTAGGCTAACCCAACCAAGGTTAATACACTTCAAGGTTCCAACTCTTGAACCCCTTTTCAAATGATCATTCAAATTTTCCAATTACCCTCCTAACCTATTCTTCCAAAACCTCCTACCCCCATGATTTCAAAAACCCAACTCCATATACTCTTCTTATGTTCCTACACTCCATCTTCAAGACCTTTCCAAGGATGTCTCCAAAAGTCACAAACCTAAGGTATTCCTAGCCCTCTTATGGTTAGGGATTCTAAGTACAAGTGATAAATTAAGAATAACCTCTTAGGTTGTCCATGTTAGGATTCCAAACACACCATCTTCAAAGACCACTTTTAAAAATTAATCCATCCAAACATTCTAAAGTCATGCCTCCAAGGTCTTCAAAATAAGACTCCAAAAACACTTTCAAGTTCTCTTGAGTCATGCCAAATCATTTTTCCAAAACTCCCTTAGAGTCAATCCAAAAGCATTTTCAAAACATACCACCATCCAATTTCAAGTCAAAACTTTCAAGACCACAAAGTGTCTTAAACTCTTCCAAAGACTTCAAAGTGTCTTAAACTTTTTCAAAGACCCCAAAGTGTCTTCAAACCTTCCAAAGGCCCTAAATGTGCCTATTTTCCATCAGGCTCTAGCCCGAACTACGATTGACCTGATTCTCGCCAAATGAGATACGTAGGCAACCTAAAATGGTGCGGTCATAACTTTTATTTCGACCCCAATCCCTTTTTCAAAAATTCCAATCAATTCAAAGTTCCTATTCCAAACTCTTTCAAAACCTCCATTATTTTCAAACTTTTTTCAAAACTTGCATCATGCATCATTCATCCAAAAAGTGATGGCTAAAATCCCTTTTTCAAAGTTCTAAAGTGGATATTAAGTGGACAATGGTAACCGGTTATTCTAGTGAATGAATAAAGGGTGATTAGACATGTAGGTACCGAAAGGGCAGGGTAGGGTGATGATCTTAGGATATCTTCCCTACACATAACCAACCCCCGAACTTTAGATTTCTGCTTTCGAAAGACCAAAATGTAGTTATTTTCAAAAAGGGCTTAAACAATTAAAAAGGTTGCCGAACAACCTATTTTCCTAGGAACCCTCTCTCGAGGGAGTTTTCAAAAAAATTTTTCAAAAACTCTAAGTTTAATCTTCGGATTAACGCTTAGTTTTAGGTGCCCTAACTCACCTTTATCAAGTTAGGTGGCGACTCCTATTTTTCTAAAAAGCCCTTAGTCAAATCAATTTTCAAACCTAGTCGCACTTGTCCTTCTAAGGGGACGAGTTCTAATGACAGAGTTCTGTGCTTTAGAGTCTCCGAGCCAAAAGGACCTTGGACTCCCAAAAACCGGGGCGCGACGTAAACCAAGTTGGTTTTCAAACTCCAATTCAAGTTAAATTGATTTCAAAGTTCAACTTAATCTTTCCAAATCAAGTCCAAGATCAATTTCAAATCAAAGTTCAATTCCCAATCTTCCAATTAGAGTTTAAATAAGAACCCTTTCAAGTCAAACTTTTAAAGACCTCAAAGTGTATATCTTCAATCGGACCTCGAGTTTGAACTACGACTAACCTAATTCCCAATAAAATGATATGTAAGCAACCCTTATGGGTGCGGTCACAACATTTCTCAAGTTTCCAATTTCCACAACCTTTTCAAAATTTCAATTCCCTTTTTCAAAATTTTTTTTCAAATTCTTTTCATGCACTTGTATATCATGCATTATATCCTCCCTAAAGTGATGACTCAAACATCTTTCTAAAATTCTCAAAGTGGATATAAGTGGAGATTGGATAATCAAAGATTCTAAATGAGCGAACCTCGAGTGAAAAGACATATATGTACCGTAAGGGCAGGATAAGGTGATAGCCTAATGTATCTTCCTTATATGTAACCAACCTCCGAACCTAGAATCACTATTTTCGAAAGACAAAACACAGATTTCATTTTCAAAAAAGAGCTTAAATAATTCCAAAGGTTGCTAAACAACATGTTTTCTTTAAAAACTCTCTCTTGAGGAAGTTTACCAAAACCTTTTTAAAAACCATAAGTTTAATTTTTAGATTGCAGTTAGTTTTAGCTGACCTAACTCACCTTAACAAAGTTAGGTGACGACTCCAAATCTTTTTTCAAAGCACTTATTCTAATCAATTTCTAATTCAAACCTAGTCGCACTCGTCCTTCTAGGAGGATAAATTCTAACGAGAGAGTACCGTGCATTTTCCCACCACTCTCGAGTGCGAAAAAATCAGGGCGTAATAGTTGGCAACTTCACTGGGGACGTTTAGAGGGTTAGGCCATTACCGTGTCTCTTCACCCTTCACTTATCTAGAGTCTTCGGTAAATTTGTTCAATTCTATCCACTTCAAAATTTTCAAAAATCAAACTTTTCATAGCTGTTTTCAAAAACATGTCATCAGTTGTATTCAATTCATATTCAATCATTCTATTTCGCATTAAGTTTGACATCACGGTACTGACTTTGTGCATTGTCTTTTGTAAGTGGACTCTTGTTCACATTTTATTTTATGTCCTATTAACTGCCATGTTAATCATGAGTGAATAGGATGAAATGGATAAGATGGATGAGAGTTGTTGGCCCCTTTCATCCGTTTTTCAAAATTTCACACACACACACTGTACTTGCACTCGCATTTACATATTTACATTCTTTACCTGGTTACATTCTTTGTAGTTAGAAGAGGGAACGGTATATTTGTTGTGGGCAGATGCTGTGTCAGTTTTTTATCCTACAACCTGTTGATAATTCCCCTGCTCGGATCACCAACCAATAATGGCACCACCTGGGGAAGTGGGTCTAGGTTTGAAGATCTAGGAACTAAGCTTTCTTATGAAGCATTAGTAAACTCTCAACCTTATGCTCATGTAAAAACCATGTATAGCCGAACCCTTGCTGGATTTAAGACAAGCATTTCAATTTCAAAACCATGGAGGAAAGTGCGACTGCTTTACTTTCCTTTATTCTTGTCTATTTCTATCGTTATAATGCTTATGTAATGTTCATGCATTCTTTCTCTCTATGCTCTTGTATACACATACATGCATTCGATACTCCATTTCAAGATGAGTTCCAAAGTAACTCAAGTCATTACATCTTCATACATATGATCAACCCATAAAGATTGGCACCAAGCTCAATCTCTCTTGCATAAAACCTACCAAAATCCTAAGGGTCCCTATGCAACCCTAAGGGCTTATAGCATACATTTCAAGTCATTTCATAAAAAAAGGCCCCAATCCCTCTATGCTTACAGAGATAAAGTTGCCAAGAAGACAAGGGGCAACCAAATAGCAAGGTCTCTCAATGACCTCCTTAACATAAAACTCAAAAAAGGAGAATTCAAAGACTCAAGAATAGTTTAGAATTTCAAATGTAAAAGTAGATAGGAGGAGGTCCAAAGGAAAATTTTCCCCCTCCCTCTATTATAATGTACTTCAATTGCATGTACTCAAGCTTGAATTCAATGGGTAGGTTACTACATTTTCTTTGTTTCCATGAATAAATTTATGAATGTATGAATGCTTCTAGACACAGGTATGGTATTTGCATACAGGGGCAGTCCCCTATCTCTAAAAAGTTAGCAGGAAAAAAAATATCATGCTTAGTCTCTCCCTCAAAGAGCAAAGGCACCCCTAAGACATACATTGCATAAAAACCTTCAAATTAAGACACTAACTTATCTTTTGTTTCTTGTCTTCTATCTTTCCCCCTCATCTCCAAGTACCAAGAAAACTGAAGATAGAAGCAAGGCAAGATGGGGGTCTTTTAAACTATTCATTTACTGTTACTGTGCTGCTCATATATTTACTTCCATTATGCTCATGCATCTATATCTATTCTAGGATAAGAGTTCTAAGAAACTCAAGTCATTACATTCTCATGCATTTAATCAACTATAGAGAGAAAGGAGTAATCCAATTTCGTATTAATCGAATCTACCAAAACTTCTAAGGGTTCCTCAACCTTAAGGATTCATGGCATGCATAGAACCATGTCTCAAGAGGGACCCAAATCTCTCTTCGTCCATGGAAGTGGGATTGCCCAAACAGATAATCATCAACCAACCCATGCTGTAGAGGTATTGTATTGTATAATAAGGGCAAAGCCCCACCTCTAAAATGGATTGAGCACCGTGCCTAGATTCCCTAAAAAAGGGAGCTCCATAGGGCATACATTGTGTAAGCACCCCATTTTTGCCCGCTCGGCAGTCTCCAGTTAGTTCAGACTTGAGTTCAAGTCAATATGGACATATTCCAATCTAAATCAGCTTTTCAATTCTAATCTCGTTAATCAATTGCTTCGAGGGCCCATTGGGCCCAATATAGGCAAAATGACCAAAATGCCCTTGATGGCATTGCTCTGTCAAATTCCAGTGGGCACGTCTTCTCGAAGACGGTAAGTCTCCTTTTCAATCTTAATTTCAGTCTAATTCCAAATCCATTTTGGGACACCTTTCGAGATAGTTGATTCCTTGAGGTGGTAAGTCCATGTTGTCCAGTATGTTTTCGAGAGAACTTTTCAGAATGGTAAGTCTCTTCAAACTTGTCGACCAGGACGAGACCCCAAGTCCCCTAGATGGTAAAATAGTCCACCTTTGGCGCCTACTAGCCTGCCAATGCAAAAATGTCCATTTCGACACACCTTCCATGAAAGTTGATTCCTCGGGCGCTAAGTCCACCTAGCAACTTCTTAAGATTAGACAGACTCTAGAACGATTGCGACCTGTTCGAGTAATGAAAATACTCGTAAACATCGCAACCGTCAGAGTGGCAAAAACACTCGCAAACAGGTCGATATAGGGGATTGCTGACAAACCCCTATATCACGAGACCGCCGTCAGAATGATGGAAACACTCAAAACCCAAGTCAACACCAGTGCCTACTAGCCCACTCTGGTGAAAAATAATCAAACTGCCCCTAGGGCCATTTTTGGCACATTTCTCGAGAAAGTACCTAAGTCCTCAGAACGGTAAGTCCACCCTTCCAAGATTGTCTTAAAGATAATCAAGCATGATTAGGTGCCTTCTAGTCAGTTTCGGGCCAATTTTGAGACATTTTGGTCAAGATGACCATTTTGCCCCTAGGCATCCGAGTGCCCTAAGAACCACACCGGCTCTAGGTATCAAACCGGTAGTCTCCCGAGAACGCTTCTTATAGTATTCCTGACCTTTCATTATCTTTTCAGATCATTCCGAGTCAATTCTAGCAAACTTGGTGTAAAATGACCGTTTTGCCCCTGGTGGGCTAGTCGCTTTTTCTGACAACACCGACTCTAGGTATCAAACCAATAACCTCCTGGGACATTCTAAGTAATGTTTCCAAACCTCAAGTCCTCTTTCGGAACATTCTGAGTCCATCCCGGTAGCTTTTCGGCATGATTGACCGTTTTGCCCGTAATGGCCCGATCAACCTCTCCGTCCCATCTTGACATCATTCTTCAAGTCTATTCCCCCTGAGACACTGTTTTAAGGGTTTTTGTCCCTTTTTGACCTTCTGGGCCATTCCCGGCCCTTCAAATCATTCCCGGACCTTCTAGAGTCACTCCTAGTGAAGCCAAGCTAAAAATTGCATGATAGTCACTAGTATAGGCGCCCAAATCTTATGAAGATACATTGCTTGCCAAGCTTAAACATTTCCTAATTGGTTGGATACTAGTGGCGCCAAGCCAAAAAAATGGCCTGGCGCCACTGCTAGTGGCGCCAATGTAATATTTTGCCAAGCGCCAAGTCAATCCTCTCTCTATAAATACAAAGCCTCTTCCAGTGTGAAAAGGGTCTGTAAACTCAGTCTAAAAACTCTCCTCTTTGATACATAGAGGTCGTAGCCTCCCTAAACCCTAGTCTTCTTTAGGTTTTCCAAAACTCTAGCCTCATACACAAACTCTAGCTCCCATACACTCACATACACCCCTATACACTCCTATACTAGCCTCCAAAGCCTCCATTGAAGACTTGAAGTGCTGCAACTCCGAAGCTCCCAAAGATCATAACAAACTCTTGAAGATCAAGGTGAAGACTGAAGCAAAGCAAGAAGGACAAAGCGCATAAAGCAAAGCAAATAAAGAGGATACAAGGTAGGCTCTCTATTTACGTTTACGCAATTCCCCCCTCTTTCTTCTCTCTTCGAACCCACTTGGGTTTTCTTCTATTTTAATCTCTCATTTTCTTCCCCCCCCCCTTTCTTGCATGCTTGAAACAAGGGACTCCCCGGTTCATGTGTAGGATTAGACTATTGGAAGTCATCGTGTCAGGGGCTTTCTCTTAGTCTAACCGGAGATCACGTGGGTTCGGCCCCTTTGATTATATGGTGAAGCCTTTAACCTTGTATATTCACGACCCCAATTTGCGTTGTGCATATCATGATCTTGCATTTCTCCAAAATTCGTTTTCAAACTTGTTTTCAAAACTTACATCAAAACCATTTTCAAAACTTGCATTAAATCTTCTTTTTTAAAACTTATTTTCAAAATTATAATCATAATCATAATCCTATGGTGATTCTAGCATTTCCCTAGTTAGGATTGCTTTAGGAAAGTGTTAAATTTAAAGTGACCAATATGGTCCATATTTTTGAATCCTTGTTGTTTTTAAAATCACAATCCTAGAAGGGTTCTAATCTTCTTATGCTTAGAATTGTTTTAGGAAAGTGTGATATTTTTAGAGGCTTGCAAAAGTCCATGTTCAAATCTTTCCTTCCAAAATCTTTTTTTAAATCCTCTCCAAAATTTCTTTTTACATTTACTTTCTAAAAACTCTTTTCAATCTCCTTTCCAAAATTACTTTCTAAAAATTCCCTTCATGAAACTTACTTTCCTAAAAACTTCTTTTTTAAACTCCTTCCCAAAAAGCTCTCTCCAAAATTTACTTTACAAAAACACTCCCTAAGTTTCTTTCCTAAAAATCTTTTTCCCAAAAACTTTTTCCAAAAATCTCTTTCTAAAAACTCTCTTTTCAAAATTCACTTTCCAAAAACTCATTTCTAAGATTTCCTTCCAAAAATCTTCCTTTTCAAAATCTCTTTTCTTGGAGTCCAAGTTAAACCCTAGAGCCAACGATTAGAAAACCCTAATTTTCTTTCCTAAAACATGATTTTTAGTCTTGCCTCAAACTTTAGGTTTTCAAATCCTGTTTTCTACATCAAAACCATAAATTTCCAAAACTATAGACTTCCAAATCTAGGATTTTCAAAACTTCATCTTTTCAATTCCATGTCCAATCCAATCTTCCCTTTAGGAAACCAAATCCAATCTCTCCATTTAGGAAACTAGATCCAATCCTTCATTTTTTAAAATAAAATAAAATCACCTATTTCTTAGAAACAAAATCTAAATCTTTCTTAATTTCACTCCTTCCTAATCTCATATTTTCCTAAACCTTAAGTGTCCAGAACTTAAACTTTTAAATCTTTCCTTAACTTTAAGCATCCTAATCTTTCATAATTCTAACCTTTCCTAATTCCATACTTTTCCAAATTTTAACTTTCCAAATCCAAATTTTTAAATCTTTCTTAAACTCAAACCTTTTCTAATTTCAAGTATTTATAAAACTCAAACTTCGAATCTTTCTAAAATTCTAAACTTTCTAAATTCAAAACTTTCCTAATTCGAAACTTCCTTAAAATGAAACTTTTCACATTTCAAAACCTTTCCTATTTCAAAACTTTCCAATTTCGAAACTTTCCTAATTCAAAATTTTCCTAAATCGAAACTTTCCTAAAATGAAACTTTCCTAAAACGAAACTTTCCTAATTCAAACATTTCCTAAATCCAACTTTCCTAATCTTCCAAGTCCAACGTTCGAGTCAAATCTTTCTTAAACCTCAAGTCTTTCTTAAATCCCATCTTTCCTAAGTCTAGCTTTTCCAAAACTCTATCTTTCCAAATCTAGTCCAAGTTCTCTTCCAATGGTCAAATCCTGTTTCAAGAATTCTATGTCTAAGTTCAATCCTGATTTGCATATCTTCCAATTCAAATTCCAAATCAAAATCTTCTATTTTCAATCAGACTCTTGTTCAAACTACGACTGACCTGATTCCTCAAAAAGGATATGTAGGCAACCTTCACGGTTGCAATTATAACTTCTTTCAAATCTCCAATTCCAAACCTCCAATTTCATAATCTGTTTCCAATTTCTAATTCCAAAAATCTATTTTCAATTCTCTATTTCCAATCTCTAAAACTTTCTTTCAAAATCAAATCTATCTTTTCAAATCTCTCTTCTAAAATCAAATCAAATTCTTCTTTTCAAATCTATTTCTAAATCATATCTTTTTCTTGCACTTGCATATCATGCATCATTTCTTTTAAACATTCTTTTCTAAAAGTGGATAGTTTTGGACAAATATTAATTGAAAACTTTAATGGGTGAATCTAGGGTGAATAGGCATGTAGGTACAGTAAGGGCGGGGTAGGGTGATGACTTAGTGCGTCTCCCCTATACGTAACCAACCTCCGAACTTAGGAACATTGTTTTTGAAAGACCAAAATGGAGTTATTTTCAAAAGAGGGCTTAAATATTTTTCAAAGGTAAGCAAACAACCTTTTTTCCAAAAAATCCTCTCTTGAGGAAATATTTTCAATATCATTTTCAAGAACCCTAAGTGTAGTCTTCGGATTACGCTTAGTTTTTAGGTGACCTAACTCACCTTAATGAAGTTAGGTGGTGACTCCAAACCATTTTCGAAAAGCCCTTTATTCAAATCAATTTTCAATTCAAACCTAGTTATCCTCATTCTTCTAGGAGGATGAGTTCTAATGAGAGAGTACAATATTTTTTCCGCTTGTGTGTGTATTCCTCGAGTGCGAAAATTCTCGGCACGACACTTTGCATAAAACCTTCAACTCTACATGCTAATTGCATTTTATTTTTTCTTTTTCTAGGCTCGAGAGCACAACCAAACCTATGAGACCCTTCTACATCACATCTAGTTCAAAACTCATAAATGATGAGTCCATTCACTAGAAGAAGCCCCACTTGCAGAAGGGATTAATCGTTCATCAGCAAAGTGTTGCCTTTCAAACAGTAACCTCAGTGCCACGTCATGATCTACAAAGCTTCGTTAGTATGCTATCGGAAATATCCAGCCCATTGCAAGCGCTTGACAAAAGGTGGCAACCCACTAAAGAACTAGGGGCATGGGTACAGAGCAGTCTTCATCCAAAATATTCAATGAATCAGCAGACTATCATTCTAGCTCAAATCATTGACTTACAATCCGTTCAAGAGAATCATTATTTTCCATGAAGATGATACCTCAATCGTAAGCATTGGTCTTCTTATGTTGGCCCACATTCCTCAAGGCTGCATCAATCTACCAGCATCAAGATAAGCAATTGGTCAATCAAACTATTCATCAAAGTCCCTAGACCTTGAAGACCTTGGTAAAGCCCACAAGAGGAACCCCTTGATTTTAGCTTATCAAAGTATCATGTAAATATCAAGTATATAATAGGCTAATATGAAATAAAAGGCTCCAGATCATGAAATGCTTTCTTTGTCATGCTAAATGTTTTTTTAGAAAAATAAAACTTGCAGGGTAGTCAAAACTTGGCATCTTTTGACCCTAAAGACTCCTAAAGATCTCCTACAAATTCGATATCCCCGGGCCTATCATCTCAGACAATGCAGGCAATGGCACAATGGCAAAACTTTGTCATACTTCAAAGATCAATCACCACAACTCAGCAGCCTACCTTCCACAAACAAAGGAATCCATTGAAACAGTAGGGCAAAAACATCAAGAAGATCTTTTGCAATATGCTCAGTTACAAATGTTGCCTAAACAGCTACCCTACCACATACAAAATCACAATCACAGTCTCGACTGGGGCAACACCACTGGTTTACTACAACGAGGCAGTTCTTCTAGCCAAATTAGAACTCCTTCTCTCTATCTTTGGAGAAACTCAAATCACCAGAGTGGTATAATCAGCCTTGAGAGTGGAAGCCATCCACCATCTTCGGATACTTCAGCTAAAAAGTCAAGCCTCGTCACTTTCAACCTAATAAAAAACCAAAAGCAAAGTTTGACACTAACTACAAAGGTCCATCCTAAGTTCACAATGTAATGACAAAATGAGCATTGATCTCAACATAGACAGACAAAAAGGTAAGCAGCATTCATCAACTCAGGTTAGGTAAAGCACTACTATGTGTAATCGAAAACTTTGACAGAGGAATGATAACAATGATTGAAATAAAAAAAGGCTTCAAATTCCTCTACCATACAGTTAAATGCATCCCCATACACAACTCAGTTGGGCCAATTACTTTCCTTTGAAAAACCCAACCTAGAGAACACTGCCCCAATAGGTTGAGACAAAGTAAATAGGAAAAGAGAAATAAAGAGCAGATATAGGTTTAACGAGTGCTTAAGAGAGAAAGCAGAAAAAAAATAAAAAAATCTCAAACTCATCAATGCTTAAAATAAGAGAATCAATAATACAACAGAGAGAATGCTGGCCTTCATAGGAATGGTAGAAAATAATCATAAATAGCATAACCTCGAGGACACAGTGAAAACCTGAAAAGACACTATGGGTAAAAAAGTGGAGGCATGAGAAGATACAAAACCTATCGACCTGGTGAAAAACCTATAAGAATACCATGGTGTAAAAGTAACAAATCTAGGATCATTGAAAATGGTGGGAAATAGAGAGTGAGCAGTAATAAGAGAGAGAGAGAGAGTCTAACTATCCAAGGTGATAATAAGTTTTAAAAAGCCAAGTAAAGTAAAATATTTTGAGCCTTTACCCCTTCCTTTCAAATATGCATAACCAAGCCCACATTACAGTCCAAAATAAAGATCTTTCGGATTGGTTGTTGCTATCATTACTCTTCAAGAGAAGATGATTGCATTAGAAAATGCTTTATCTCGCAAAAATTCCAACTCAGCCCTAGGCTTAATGTCAAAAGTAACATCAACAGTCTTCAACCAAAGTAGCGAATTCAGTCAGTAACAGCTTTCAGCAACAATCATTCTTTCAAATCAAAGCACTCAATACTTCTGTTCTCATTCAACGAGGAGTCATCTACATCGGCATAAACGAGAGAAATTCAAAGAAAGAGCATGGCCTGAGGACATAGTGAAAACCCACCGACGTGCTAAGGGTAAAAAAGTAGGGTCGTGACAAGATACAAAACTACCGACGCAATGAAAACCCAAAAACGGGCACTGACGTGCAAAAATAGTAAAGTCGGCATCCGTGAAAATGTACAAGGGCACGGGTGACAAAAATGGTTTAAATGAGAGAAAAAAAAAAAAAAAAAAAAAAAGAGAAAACGGTCAGCTCTCCAGATAAGCAATCCAAGTAGCAACAGCAAAGCAATCTCAGCAAAATGGCAAAACCTCTCATGCCTCAATAATGGGTTCAGAGATGCCAAACTGTGAAAAACCTACATAGTAACAAATTTCTAAACTTTGCATGACAAAGTAATAGGCATGTATATCTTAAGTTATTTATTAAAAGATTAGTCTGTTATATCTTGATATTGCTAACAAAATACTGAGATAGGTATAAGTTCAAGGGGTATCTCCCTAAGCTTTCCTAGGTCCTAACGTGTGTTCAAGCCCAACATCCTGATGTCGCAACGCGACAAAGTTCAACACCCAGCCATCTCGATTATTCAACTACCCAAAGCATCCAGCTATTCAAAACATCTAGCGATCCAAAACTTCTAGTCATCTATAGATATTCAGCTATCCAGAGCATCTAATCATCTAGAGTATACCCTAACTGGGGTAGGCCAGAAGCTGAAAACCTTCAATACAACTTAACTCACAAGAAATCCGTTTTAGCAAACGATACCATCCAACCCTCATCAAACAATGTGCCAGAGCATTTTGCAAATCAACCTAAGGCCATTAACTTCAACTCAGCTAACAAGTCAGTCAGCTCCTAGATAAGAGCCTAAACTATCTACAGCCCTCCTGGATAAGAAATTATACTATCTATGCTACTCCTAGACTGCTCCCCTCAGCCAATGGAGCCGACCTCGATAGCCTAAGCTATGATCCTGCCTTTTATAGCCAACAAGAAACAGAGAATGGGGCAACAACCCACCCTCGACCTCCCCAATCAACTTTGAACAACTTTTCCAAACTATGAAAACTGGTGCAATAGCCCATCCTATACTTCACATTCAATTTCAAACCAATTGACCCATTCAAGAAGAAACGGCTAAAGATGTTCAACTTCCCAAATACCACAGACTTTTCAAAACAAAGGAGACCTCACTCCCTCCAGAAATCAACTCAAGACACTTAACTTCAAAGAAGCACAATCCCTCCAAAGACATGTCAAAAAGAATTCTCTTATACCTACCAAAGTTAGGGCTCAACAGTTAAGCCAACACTAAACTTTCCAACCTCGAAAGATCTCAAGCAAAGATGAACAAATGTCCTCTCCTTCAAACTTCAAGATAGAAGATTCACAACCGCAAAGCAATCTCTCATGGCATCCCATGCTCAAGGCGAAAGTACAATTCTTACCAAATCATTTCAAAATCAACTTCAAAAGCGGAAGCTCTGGCTTCCTTTTAAACCCCAAATTCAGTTTTTAAAAATCCCAAAATTTTCTGAACTTTCTCCACAAAAACTTTCAAATTTCAAAAAGATCAAAGCCCTTGCTTTCTTTCAAAAGTCAAAATCAACCTTCAAATCCAAAAGTTTTCATTACTTTTCATGCACAAAGTTTTACCTTCAATTTTAACTCAATTTCAAAAGCAAAAACTATAACTTTCTTTCAAAGTTCGAAACACCATCAATCTCAAATACTTTCAAATGTTCAAATTCAAAGTCAAAATAAATTCTATACATCTTGTCTTTCAAAATCCAAGTTTCAAGTCTCGAGTCAAAATGAATTTTCTAAACGTCTTACTTCCAAAAGTTTCTAGTCTTCAGTCAAAATGAATTTTTTACACATTTTGTCCAAATTTCAAATCAAAACGATTTAAAAACTTTTTCCTCAAAAAAGTTCATTCAAATCCACATCAATCGATTTTCTAACTTTTTCATTCAAAAAGTTTATTCTAATTCAATTCAAGGTTTTCCAACTTTTCCCTTCAAAAAGTTTGTTCAAATCAAATCAATTGGTTTTCTAACTTTTCCTTCAAAAAGTTCATTCAAATTTAACTCAAGGTTTTTTTTTTTAGTTTTCCCTTCAAAAAGTTCGTTCAAATCAAATCAATAAGTTTTAAGAACTTTTCCCTTCAAAAATTTCATTCAAATCAAATCAATCAATTTTCTAACTTTTTCCTTCAAAAAGTTCATTCAAATTCAATTCAAGGTTTTTTTATTTTTCCCTTCAAAAAGTTTATTCAAATCACAGTCTAGGTTTTCTAAACTTTTATCCTTCAAAAAGTTTGATTCAAATCTGTGAGTACATCGTTTGATTCAAATATGAAATTATATCCTAATACTGGTAGAGCTATTGATTAATTGAAGTATGCTAGGGTAATTGGTTGTTTGATGTATGATATGACATGCACACGACCTGATATTACTTATTCAGTTGGTAAACTTAGTAAATTTACTAATGATCCTGGCATTAGTCATTAGAATGCTGTAACAAGAGTTTTATTATATCTAAAAGGAACAATGGATTATGGTTTGTGTTACAGTGGGTATCATACAATTTTTGAAGGATACATTGATACTATTTGGATATCTAACCAAGATGATCATATATCAACCAGTGTGTGGATATTTCTCCTTGGTGGAGGAGCTATCTCCTAAGGTTCTAAGAAGTAGAGTTTGATTACAAACTCTACCATGGCGGCATAGTTTATAGCTTTGGCTTCTTGTAGCAAAGAGGCTAAGTGGCTTAGGAATTTATTGTTGAAAATTCCTCTTTGGTCTAAACCAATGTCACCTATATCTTTGCATTATGATAGTGAGGCTACACTGTCACGAGCATACAGCCACATTTATAGTGGCAAATCTAAGCACATTGGCCTAAGACATAGCAGTGTGAGATAATTGCTCATTGATGGAGTAATCACCATAGATTTTGTAAGCTCATGCCAAAACTTGGCAGATCTGCTTACTAAAGGACTTGTAAGGGACTTGGTGAAGAAAACATCAATATGGATGGGTCGGCTCACATGATTAGTCACCATTGGTGGAAACTCAACTCAATACTTCAAACATCAAGTCTTGAGTTCAATGAGCCAAAGTACATAAGATGTAGTGACTACAAGCACTATACACAATTTTCATCCCAAGAAAAAAGGGTGTGGTACCAGTAATGTAAATGGGAAAGGTTGAGCAATAAGCTCCTAATAGACTTATAACATATTGTGTTGAAGTGTTTAAGTTACTGGAACACTTCAGATAAGTCTACCTATATGAGTGTCGAAGGTGGTGCCGTCTTCTATGATAACGTGGGCAGTCTCTAGAGCACTCATGAAACAGAATATAAACATAAGGCCAATCCACATGTCGGCTTTTATGGATTTATCTAAAGAAGAGAAAACTGGTGTGTGAGACATGTTCGGTTAGCTATATAGGATTGGTAGTTCAAAGCTTACCTACTATGTCATCCTTGTTAATCTTAATGTGTTATCACTAAGTGAATATTCAAGTCCATAAGACACCTTCATTTATGCATTAGTTTTCCTTGTCTAGCCAAGATATGTTTTTCAAATTATTTTGAAAATGGTGGGGGATTGTTGAAAGTATTTTCAAAATATATAATATATGTAGTAGTTTTTGAGTTTTCCAAAGTAGTTTTGACTAGCTTTGAAAAAAGTCTTTATTACCTTATTAATTGAATCACACATCGAAAAGTGAGAAGTTTTGTAAGGTATTTACAAATGCCAACAACTTTCTATGTATTGTTTTAGAGGAATGATTGGGTGTAGCACTCAAGTGTGAGCATGTGTGCCAAGTCACGTGTGCGCCATGTGCACGTCTTGCGTGCGAGTCGCGTGGCGCAATGTGGCGTTTTAGTGGCACACTTGGCACTTGGACACATGGCATGTGCATATATGGTGTGTGATCAAGACCATTGATTTTTGTCAATCATGCTGATCAACGATCGGATGGCTAATACATAAGCAAAAAAGATCGTATAATGAGAATCACACCTGATTATAAAAGGTGTGATGAATGATCTAATCAAACAATGAACAGGGGTGATTCGACAACTGTGTTTAAATTTGCAAGTGGCAGTTAGAAATAAAGTATTATTTGAAGTCTAACAGTCATATCTTGTCCAAAGAGACATCAAAATGTCTATAAAAACATGACAGATTCGTAGATAATACATATGCTAATTTTTCTGCAACTTTTCTATATATTAAGAGGCATTACAGTTCTTTATTCTTTCTGGTTTTTATTGTCCATCATCTCTGAAATCTGTTTCTACAAAAATAGACATTCAGATTATTGACAAACTTGATAATCATAGGGTATTTGGGTATTTAGCTTTAATTTCGTGTGTGCAACACGCAGTCAGAATTATAGATTTTTTAAGCTTCATTTTATCGTGGAGGTGATTTGCCATTAATCCGGTGCACACCAGATTCTGAGAATTGGTGGGGCTAAATATTTTCTTAAGATAAACGATATTAATCGTGCATTGAAAGCAATTATTCATCTTCTTCTTTCTTTTATAGATTTTTGCACCAACAAAGAGCTTCAAAGAAGTGGTTAAGTCTGCATGGGAATCACAAGTTGGCAAAGGCTGGGGAGGTTTATCCAACTAAAAAAGCTGCGACACTTAAGAAGATATGAGTTTTTAGTTTTCTTTCAAGACATACCTTTCGAAATGGAGGTGCAATCCTAATGTAATTGTCAGCAGCATCTAACATGGTTAAGCCACCATCGTTTACTAATTCAAGTCGAACTCTCTTGTCCCATGTAAGAGAGTTAAAAATCTTAGTTTGCCAATGTATCATAGCCAAATGTATCGGAGTATTTCCTTTCTCATCTTTTGCATTGACAAGCTTTTCAAGCTTGCCTGTTTTGAGCACATACTTAGTGACATTGTCTTTTTCACTTTTAGCTGCCACATGAAGGATATTTTGACCTTGTTTGTTGAGCAATTCCCTTGAATTTGGGCAACGTCGGAGAAACTCTTGAATGATCTTAATGTGGCCTCTACTGGCAGCTAAATGGATTTGGAAAACAGCCAGTTTGGTCCCTTTGATATGTGCCTTAAACAAATTTGTCTAGTAAGTAGCAAACGCCATGTAAATAACCAATTGATGATGCATAGGAAAAGGGACTCCTCCCTTCTTCATCAACCGCATGGATGAGACTTGGATTCTTGCTCAATATCGTATCAAGGACTTCTGGTATTTTGAGAAGACAATTGAAAAGGGAAAAAAACCAAGAAAAAGGTATTAAACCCACAAAATAAGAAGAAAAAAATGTTGTTTTTCCAGAATAAATATGCAATGGGCAAGTTTAAGGAAAACCTTTAAACCTCTCCCATTAAGTTCAATTATTTCTCATCCATTATTAATATGTAAAATTCTTATTCACCTTATTTGTTAGAATGTGTCATCTTTTTTTTTAGAACCAAATACACTTAGACACTCGAGGAACACATGTGCTCATTACTTAAACTCACATAAAACTACTGCAAGTTTCAAGAAGATAACTTGAATTCCTATTGTAAAAAAAGATAACTTGAGTTCCTATTGTAAAAAAATCAACGTAGATATATACTTAATTTAACATTTATACTATGAAAGGCATGCTTTTTAAAATTAATTAGAGTTATCCTTAAATTTTTTTTATTATTTTTGAATAAAATATTTGTATATATGATACATAAAAAATATAGAACTATACTATTGCCATGTCCATGCCATGTTATGTCTTGTATTTTTTTAAAAATGGGTATATCAGCATGTCGTGTCATATTGTTTATCCATGTCTATACTTCTTAGAAAAAATCTAGTTATGTAATTACACGATAGGTAAATTACGTCGGAGGTCCTTATAGTTTGACTTGTGTTTGTGTTTCAATTTGGTCCATGTACTTTCAATGGTAACAATTTTGTCCTTTAATTTTGCATAGTGCATCAAATTAGTTCGATTGACAACCGTTCTCACAGAATTGGATGAAAAATAGTCATGTGTCGTGCACGTAAGGTGTAAAAGGTAAATTTACTACTATTTTCTTCCAGTAATTTTCTTTTTATAAATTGCTTATGTATCTATTGTTGGCCCAAAAGGCAACCCAAGAGGGGGGGTGAATTGAATTTTTCAAAAAATTAAAGCAATTAAGATTAATTAAAAATAATCTAATCAATGAAACAATGATTTAAAATATATGCAATGCAATGTAATCAACAAAGAAATGAAAACAGAACAAGAGAAAGCACACCAAGAATTACCAAGGTTCAACCACAATTTGTGGTCTACGTCCTCATCCCATGATTCCCTTGAAGTCTTCTTCCACTATGCAATCTCCAATTACAAAATAGATACTGATTTCCAAAGTGCTCAGCTAACTTTTACACAAGAACTTCTTCCCGAGTTCTTCTAATCACTAAATGGTTTTATCTAAAATTCACTTCAACTTACAAGTATTTTTCTTTTGCAAGAGTACACTCCAACTTTCACTTACAAGTATATGAAGGATATACAAATGAAATATAAACTCTCTATTAAGAGTAAATGGAAATTGAACAGCTCACTAACTACCACTGTGAAAACAAAGAGAATTTTCAGATTTTTAGCTCAATCAATCAGTGAATGTTGTATCTCTTGTATTTCTTTTTGTATAAATACAATTGGAAGCTTGTGTATAAACCCTTGTATTGAATTCACCCGTTGGAAGTTGTTGGGGCTTCATTAAATGCGCGCCCACTTCAATATAATGTTTATAAATATAGCCGTTAGTCCCCAGGTGTCGACACTTGATTTCCATGTATCGACACATCCAGCCTGCATTTTCCAGATGTTGTTCACTGTCTCCATGTGTCAACACTTTAAACTTATGTGTCGACATTTTGATCATCTTGTCTCCCGACTTTGGTCATTGTCCTCATGTGTCGACTCTTTATTTTTATGTGTCGACACTTTACCCAAAAATCTTTATTCATCCTTCCTTTAATCAAATTTAGCTTTAACAGTACTATAAGATCTTCAAGGAGTCTTCTCTTTGGAGAATTATAATAGATTGAGATCTTCAATCCATCCAAGCTGTCTTCCATTCAATTTGGATTGAATTTTCTTCTTGATAGTCATATCTTCTTTGTTGTCAAGCTGCCAAAACTCCTTTCCATTTATGTCGAGCTCTTCTTCTTTATTACCGAGCTCTTTCCATCTGCTGCTAATAGCTTTTTTATCCATGTAGAGCTTCATATTTATGATGCCTCATTGCTGAGCTCGTTCTTTTTGCTACTAATCCTTCTTTCTTCTTTAGGATCAATTCAATGAGTCTTTTATAAGATTGATAAAGTCTACTCTTAAACATCTTCAATTTCTTCGAACACATATCATCTTTATTGACTCTTCACATCCCAAATGAAGTCTTCACTTGAATTCTTTATAGAGATTTTGCAATTATGATGAATTCACTTTTCGAACACCTTCAATCTCTTCAAGTCATTCTTCATTGAGCTTTTGCACACGTGATGAAATCTTCTTTTGAACACCTTCAATCTCTTCGAATGCAAGTCATTTGTTTGAAGTTTGAATAGGTGTCACTGCTCTGTTTGGTGCATTGCTTGACTCTTGACTTGTTGTGCATCCAAGTTAATATATATTAGTTTTGAGTCAAACTTTAAGCCTAATTTATGATCCTTATTAATCTGCACAGTAAGTAAATGTATTAGTAAAATAACACAAGGTTTAGTTATCATCAAAATCGACATGGGGATTAACCTTGAGTCAACATCTATATATACATACATATATACACACAAGTATATAATAAATATATATAAGATATATACGTAACTATATACACACAAACAATCACACCACCCCACCCCATCCCCATAACCCCACTCGAACCACTTCAGCCTGCATTGCTGCTCTTGAAGTTATGGGATTTGATAAATCTAATGGTTTGAGCTCTTGGATTTTTAAATCATAGGATCTCTTATTCTTTGATCTTGAGGTTTTGAATGAAAACTCTTTGTTTCATAGTCCGTTTGGACTTTGAGCTATGGGATATGAAATAGGGTCTGAAATTGGGGCTAGAGCAGATGAAATCTGATGCAGTTCTTGACTCCAGACCATAGTGGTCAATATCATACTAGCTAGCATACTGATTTTTCTATTGGTACGATACGTATCAGTATTGGTACAATACTGGGTACTACCTCGAATTTATCGCTACTAATAGTATATTTTTATAAAAAAATATTTTACACAATTTTGCATTACTCATAATAAATATTATTCAATAATAAATTATTTTAACACAACATAAATGTGTTATTCAATCCAAATATATATTTAAAAATATTGAAAAAGAGATATTAATATTTGGTAAATGTCCAACACAAGTTCTAATAGTATTTATCATCAAAATACAATAAAATTAAATTATCTTAAAATAAACTACACAAAATCCGATAAATCCAGTATTGGTCAGTACCACCGGTATCGGCTGATATTGGCCGGTACCTTGACCGGTAGGAACAACGGAGAAATTATGTGTTATATATGGTAATCCCATTGGTACTGTTTCATACCCGGTACGGTATGAGATTGATAACTATGCTCTAGACCACTCGTTTTATTGGGTTTGAGAATTTATTTTTTTATACTTTTGATGTTGAATTTGATTCCATGGATTTTTACCCATTGAAAGAGGGTGGTGTTGCTTCCATGGATTTTTAGAGAAAGAAATTAAGGTTTGTGGAGTGAAAGAGAGGGAAATGATGCAGTGGTGCTAGTGTGCTACGATAGCCATGGATGATTGGGCATTTTGTAGGTGGTTTCACCCATTGAAGGAGAGCTGTGTGGTGGAGATGTAGCCATGCTGGCTGGAGAGAAGGAGTGGCTGTAATGGTTTAGACAGCCTTGGTTGTAAAGAGAAGGGTCATCTTTAGAGATAGAGAGTGAGATGTTTGGTTGATGGTGGGTTCGACTTGAGAAGATGGCTATAGCTGCTAGTGGGGTTTAGCTATGTTTGTGGGGATGTTTCATGCTTGTTGGGGTGAGGAGGAGAAAGAACAGAGAGCCACAACAACGCAAGCTCAACCTTTCCAAGCCCCAACCCTCACTTTCCACCCAACACACCTATACTTTACCAACCCCAACCCACACAGTACCAACCTCTTCACAGACGCATTTTAGATGACAGTGTTAATCAATTATCTAATGATTTGAGAGGGATTACCAATATGGTGGATAGGACTAAACAAAAGCTTGACCAACATACAAGTATCTTACATGATATTCAGTAGAACATAGCTATAATATCTCAATCTTTGACACAATAGGTACCAGGGAGATTCTGGCACAACCGTAACCGAACCCAAAACCTACAAATGTAGTTAAAAATAATTATGAGCAGGTGTAATCCATCACACCCTTAGGAGTGGGAATATTATCGATAAAACCATTTCTCTTAAGAAAGAAAGCCAAAAGAGTAGTGATAAGATTGTGGAGTTGGGAAAAGAACAATAGAAAGAGAGCAGTGAGAAAAAAAGTGAGCAAAAATCAGGAAAGAATGAGAATCATTATGAGCCTTTCGTTAAATCTAATGATGCATCTCAAGATGCGGGCATTGATATCATGAAACATGCCCCGTTTTCCCATCAATTGACTAAACCTAAGAATGAATTATTAAATTTTGAGATTTGCGAGATCTTTAAACAGCTTAGGGTCACTATCCCCATCTTAGATGCTATCAAACAAGTTCCCTCCTATGCCAAGTTCTTGAAGGACTTGTGTACTGTTAAAAGGACATTGTGTGTCAGAGAGACGGCTATGATGAATGAGAGTCAAAGTGAAATTTTACAATGCAAATCTATGTCGAAAGATAAGGGCCCGAGTTCTCCTACTATTTTGTGCACAATTAGGGGATATAGAATCGATAATGCTCTATTTTACCTAGGATCTAGTGTTAATATTCTTCCTTACTCAATCTATAAAGAACTAGGTCTAGGAGAGTTGAGCCCTACTCGGGTGACTTTGGAGTTAGCTGATCGATCTATTAAAGTCCCTAGAGGCATTATTAAGGATGTACTAATTTAAGTAGACAATGTCTACTATCCCGTGGATTTTATTGTGTTAAATACTCAACTTGTCGAGATCGCCAATGCTAAAAGGCACATTCCTGTCATTTTAGGACTACCCTTTCTAACAACTGCTAATGCTATTATTCATTGTAAGAATGGTTTGTTGAAATTGCCATTCGGGAACATGACCTTAGAGATGAATATCTTTATGGTGGGTAAACAAATGGGAGAGTGCGAGGACATTAGAGAAATAGACTTTATTGAGTCTATTATCTATGAGCACTTTGAGTATGAATTTTTTAAGGATTCTTTAGAGAGAGCTCTAGTTTTGAGTGAGCCCCATGACTAGTTGGAGAATGACTGTGTCAGTGTGAGGGACGTAACTATAGAAGGGGTAGAGGGTGAGTCTTGTATGCAAGTGGGTCAATGGTTCCCTTCTTTTGAACCCTTAACCCCTAGTGTTATTAAACCAATCCCTTCTGAGAAACAACCACCCATTCTAGAAAGAAAGCCTTTGTCATCCACCTTGAAGTATATATTTTTGGGTGGAGGTGAATATTATTCGGTTGTCATTTTCTCTAGCCTGTTTGAGGGCGAACTGGAATCTTTAGTGTGAATGCTTAAGACTCATAGGAAGGTCTTAGGTTGGACTATAGTGGACCTTCACGGTATTAGTCCTCTTGTGCGTACTCACCGTATCCATCTTGAGGAAGAGTCTAAGCTTGTGCGTCAAATGCAAAGACACTTAAAATCAAACATGAAAGAGGTCGTGAGAGGAGAAGTACTGAAATTTCTTGATGCTAGTATTATCTACCCCATCTCTGATTCTAAGTGGGTTAGTCCAACCCAAGTGATGCCCAAGAAATTGGGCATAATGGTAGTGAAGAATGAGCTTAATGAACTAGTTCCCACTAAGATTCAAACTAGTTGGAGAATTTATATTGACTACCGTAAAATGAATGCCTCAACTAGGAAGGACCACTTTCCACTCTCTTCCTTGGACCAAGTCCTTGAATAAATGGTAGGGCGAGCCTTTTATTAATTTTTCGATGGGTATTCCGATTATAACCAGATAGAGGTCACCCTCGAAGACCAAGAAAAGGCCACCTTCACGTGTCCCTTCGACACTTATGCTTATAAGAGAATGCCCTTTGGCTTGTGTAATGCATAAGTCATCTTTCAAAGGTGCATGATGTATATTTTTAGCGATATGGTGGAGAGATTCTTAGAAGTCTTTATGGATGATTTCTCCATGTATAGGGATACTTATGAGGCTTGTTTGGAACACCTTGAGAAGGTGTTAGTGAGGTACGAGGAGAGAAATTTAGTGCTTAACTGGGAAAAGTGTCACTTCATGGTAACACAAGGTATAGTTCTTGGACATATAGCATCCAGCAAGGGAATAAAGGTGGACAAGGCTAAATTCGAATTGATTCAAAAGCTCCCTACCCTTTAGACCATTAAAGACATTAGGTCTTTTCTTGGGAATGTCAGTTTTTACCGATGATTCATTCACGGGTTTAATGCCATATCTCGCTCTTTATGCCACTTATTGTCATAAGATGTTTCTTTCGAGTGGACATCTGCTTGCCAAAAAGCTTTTGAGAAGCTTAAAGGTCTATTGACCACTGCCTTATTATTCAATCACCCAATTGGTCCCTTCCTTTCGAGTTAATGTGCGATGTGAGTGATTATGCAGTTGGGGCAGTCTTGAGGCAAAGATAGGTAAGAAACCACATGTTATTTACTATGTGAGCAAAACCCTTAATGAGGCCCAAATAAACTATACCACCACAGAGAAAGAGCTTCTCGCCATAGTTTTTGCATTAGATAAGTTTTGATTATACTCAGTCAGATCGTTAGTCATCATATACACCGATCATTCTGCATTAAATTATTTGCTTACTAAGCCTAATACAAAACTACGACTCATCTGATGGATTCTCTTGCTCTAAGAATTTCATATTGAGATTAAAGATAAGAAGAGGGTTAAGAATGTAGTAGCCGACCATCTTTCGAGACTTCCTACTGATGGGAATGCCCAAGACTCCCTTCCCATAAATGAATACTTTCCGGATGGCTATCTTTTTCAGGTGCAAACACTGTCACATGCTATTACTCTTTGATATGTAGATATAGCCAACTTTTTGGCTACTAGTAAGATTCCCTCATATTGGTCCAATCTTGATAGAAAGAAATTCTTAGGAATGTGAGATGTTTTTCTTGGAATGAGCCATATTTGTTTAAGTATTGTCCTGATCAGGTGATTCGTTGGTGTAGTCCCAATGATGAAATTCAAAGTGTTATAGAGTTTTGTCACTCACAGGTGTGTGGTGGACACTTTTCTTCACACAAAATCAACGCAAAGATTTTACAAAGTGATTTCTATTAGCCCACCTTGTTTAAAGACGTTCATACCTTTTGTAGGTCCTATAATAGGTGTCAACAGTTGGGGATTCTTTTGAGGAGGCATATGATGCCTCTGAACCTCATCATGATTCTCGAGATATTTGATTGGTAGGGTATTGATTTCATAGGCCCTTTCCCTAGTTTGTTTTAGTACCTTTACATTCTAGTGGCCATCGACTATGTGTCTAAGTGAGTAGAAGCCATTTCTTCGTATACCAATGGTGGATCCCATTTTTGCAATGAACCCATAGGTCTTTTGATGAGAAAATATGAGGTGGTACACAGGTTGGTATAAGCCCTAATTTTATTTATATGGAACTTTAAATGTAGTTTTGATGATAACTTACTTTGATTTATAAATGTTTTCTTGATTAATTATATTCAATGCTTTTAATCCTTGGTCTAGTTAATGTAATAAAGTTTTGCAGGATTATGAAACGCTTGAAAGAGTGACCAAGACTTGAAAAGTTATATCTAAATCCTTGAGAATCATGTTTTAAGGAAACTTGATTCAAAGAAGAAAATTAGAAGACATAATTTTCTTCTAAGATTAAAAATTCGATGAAACTATATCCTACTATATAGCCATAGTATTCTACTCATATCTTTTGATCCAACCGTTAGATTGATTTATTTCTTATAGCATTAAAAAAAAGACTTAAATGTCTAATTATGGTATTTTATGAAGTTTTCATAAAAATAATATTTTATGAAACAAAAATGAGCTGGAAGGTGATTTATTGGATCTGAAATTCAAAATATAGTAGCTTAAAGACAGTCATGATTATTTGACCATATCTTTTAATCCAGAAGTCCAAATGATTTGATTCTTGAAGTCATGAAAAGGTAAAATCTATATATAAATTTTACATGTCATATGAATTTTCAAATTCAAATGTTATCTGGGTGAAACACAAGGTGAAAGAAGACTTGGTGCTACAAAAATTCAAAGATAATAGCTAGAGAGGCAGCCTGAGTATTTCACTCATATCTTTTGACTCAGAACTTCAAAGGCTTTGATTCTTAAGGATATGGAAATATAACTTCCATATCTACATTTTATATCTTATAGATATTTTAAAAATCGAACGTTTGCTATATGAAAAGCTGATGCAATTGACATAGCTGTGCAGAAATTCAAATATGCTAACTGGGAGGCAGTTTGAGTAATTTGATCATAAATTTTGATCTGACCATTAAATTGACCTGATTCTTGAGATTCTAAAAAGTTGACTTCCATATTTACAATTTTTATCATATAGCCATTTTCAAATTCGAATGTTATCAAGGATACAATTGAGGTGGAAGTGATGGCATCTGGTCTGAAATTCAAAACCTGTGTGGCAGTAAGTAGCTTAACAAGAAGAAATATCTTTAATGCTCTCCAACAGCTATAAACTCATTTGAAGCTACAAATCATCCTCATATCTTCATTTATAAATAGAGATACACTTGATGAACAAAAGATAACAACAAGAACAACAAGAGTTTGTGCATCAAAGTGTTATTCATCCTACAAAGTCTTTGAGAGCTTCATTATATTTTATCTTGCAATATTTTGATAGCTTCATTGGCATATCTATTCTTTGAGAAAATTATTTGTAAGTAAGAGTGATTGTACTCTTATTCTTTCTTCTTGTAAGGGAGAGGCTAGCTAGGAAAAATAGTTAGGGGAAGGGTGTGAGTAGCATCTATATCAAAACTAGTTGAATTGAGAGATTACTTGGTTGAGTGTGACTAGCACCTATGTAAAAACTAGTTAAAGAGGTCTGACTAGCATCTGTGGAAAAAACTAGTTGTAAAGGAGGACTAGCGCCTGGATTAAAAGGCTAATGGCTGTATTTACAGTTTGGATATAGTAGAGAAAAATCTCAAGGAAGGAGTCTTAGGGAGTAGACGTAGACTTTAGAGTTGATCTCGTACCACGATAAATCTTGGTGTAGTATTCTCTTTTTTCTATCTGCTTTACTTTATAGTTTGAATTGTTGCATTTATTTACAATATATTATTAGTTGATTAATATTTGTTTGAATATTTAGTTAGAATTTTTAAATTTGAAATTATTTGTTGAATTATTATTTAAACCTAATTCACCCCCCTTCATGGGTTGTCACCTGAACTAACAATTGGTATCAGAGTTTGGGCTCTTCTAGTAGACTTAACCATCTTAAAATAAATTATGCCAACCATTTTTAGTGCTTCTCATGCTGAAGGTCAATCGACCAATAGACCACCATTGTTTAGTGACACAAATTATAACTATTAGAAAGTTATAAAAAATTATTGTTAGCGGTCCTTGTATACCAACCAAGACTGTAAAAGGGAAAACTATTTCCAAACTAGAAAATGAATGGAAAGCTAGTGATATGAAAAGTGTTAAATTAAATGTTAAAGCTATGAATGCTCTTTATTGTGCTCTCAATGCAAATGAATTTAATCATATATCTATTTGTGAATCGGCTAAAAATATTTGGGATGAATTGTAAGTCACACATGAGGAGACCAACCAAGCCAAAGAATCTAAGATTAGTATGCTTGTTCATAAATATGAATTGTTTAAAATAGATAATGATGAGTCAATTTCAGACATGTTTACTAGATTCATTGATATTATAAATGCTTTAAAATTTCTTAGCAAATATTGTACTAATGTTGAATTGGCGAGAAAGATTCTTACGTATCTACCAAAGAATTGGGAGCCGAATATCACCGCCATACAAGAAGCCAAAGACCTTACAATGCTTACCATAAATGAGCTTTTGGGTTCACTCATGACTTGTGAACTTATCACGAATGGTGATGAAGATGAATGGAAAATAAAGAAAGATCTTGCTTTGAAATCATCTATTAAAAATGATGATATTTATGATGATGGAGAGAGTATCAATGAAGATGAGGAGCTTGCTATGATCACAAGAAAATTCAAAAGATTTCTAAGAGAAAAAAAAAAAGAAGCAAAGTGAGAAAATGCCCTAAAAGAAAGACGCTATTATATGTTATGAAAGCAAGAAATCCAGTCACATGAAATTCGAATGTCCAATACTCAAGAAGTTAAAAAAGAAGGCCAAAAAGAAAAATGTGGTGATATCTTGAAGTGATAGTGAAGAAAGCAACTTCAATGAAAATGATAATGACGATGAAATTGCTAATCTATGCTTAATGGTAAAAGAAAAAGATGAGGTATGTTACTTTATTGATGTTACATGATAGAGAAAAAAAAAACTTTAATATATATATATATAAATGTGTATTTATTTTTTTATTATTAAAAAAATTATGACATGCCTTGAAATGTTTTGAAAGTTATACATATAATTTTACAAGATTATAATTTATTGTTGCATTACATATGTTTATATGAATTTTACCCCATGCATTTCTTGATATTAAAAGAGAAAGAAATATAAAATGTTTAGATTTATAAAACATGTTTAGTTTTGAATTGAATATATCACTCATATCTAAACATATGTTATTCAAAAAGAAAATATATATGCGTTCATATTCTATAGAATTTTATGAGTTTTATATATGATTATTTTTTTATGATAACAAAGGGGGAGAAATATGTTGATTGATATGATGAGATTTTAGTTAATCCTTTTATAAATGAGTTTAAGATGAGATGCATTGGTTGAGGGGGAGTTTGGATTATATTTGTTTGTATTTTTCTACTACTCTCTCGAATATGAAATATTTATGAAAACATTTATTTCACTTAAAGTGATTTTATGAGGTAAATCAATCAAGATTGTCATCATAAAAAATGGGAGATTGTTAGCCCTAAGTTTATTCATATGAAATTTTATATATGGTTTTGATGATAACTTACTTTGATTTATAAATGTTTTCTTGATTAAATATATTCAATGCTTTTAATCCTTGGTTTAGTTGGCGTAATAAAGTTTTGCAGAATTATGAAACACTTGAAAGAGTGATCAGGACTTGAAAAGTTATATCTAAATCCTTGAGAATTATGTTTTAAGGAAACTTGATTCAATAAAAAAAATTAGAGGACATAGTTTTCTTCTAAGGTTGAAAATTCACTGAAACTATATTCTATTATATAGCTATAATATTCTGCCTATATCTTTTAATCCAACCATTGGATTAATATGATTTTTATGGAATTAGAAAGAAGACCCAAATGTCTAATTACAGTGTTCTATGAAGTTTTTCTGAAAAGAATGTTTTGTGGGACGAAAATGGTTTGGAAGGTGACTTATGAGATTTGAAATTCAAAATATAGCAATTTGGAGACAGTCATCATTATTTGATCATGTCTTTTGATCCAGAAGTTCAAATGATCGGATTCTTAAAGTTATGAAAAGGTAACATCTATATATACATTTGATAAGTTATATGCATTTTCAAATTCAAATGTTATCTGGGTGAAACACAAGGTGAAAAATGACTTTGTGCTGTAGAAATTCAAAGATAACAGTTACAGAGACAGCCTAAGTATTTCACTCATATCTTTTGACTCAAATCTTCAATTGCTTTGATTCTTGAGGATGTGGAAATATAACATCCATATCTACATTTCATATCCCAGTAGAGATTTTCAAAATCGAATGTTTGCTATATGAAAAAGCTGATGCAATTGACATAGCTGTGCAGAAATTCAAATATGCTAACTGGGAGACAGTGTGAGTAATTTGATCATACCTTTTGATCTGACCATTGGATCAACCTAATTCTTGAGATTTTAAAAATCTTACTTCCATGTCTACAACTTTTATCATATGGACATTTTCAAATTCGAACGTTATTAAGGATATAATCGAGGTGGAAGTGAAGGTATCTTATCTGAAATTCAAAACCTGTCTGGCAGCAAGTATCACAATGGGAAGAAATGTCTTCAATGCTCTCCAACAGCTATAAAATCATTTGAAGCTACAAATTATTCTCCTATCTTCATTTATAAATAGAGATACACTTGAGGAACAAAAGATAACAACAAAAACAACAAGTGTTTGTGCATCAAAGTGTTATTCATTCTACAAAGTCTTTGAGAGCTTCATTATATTTTATTTTGCAATGTTTTAAGAGCTTCATTGGTATATCTATTCTTTGAAAGAATTATTTGTAAGTAAGAGTTATTGTACTCTTGTTCTTTCTTCTTGTAAGGGAGAGGCTAGCTAGCAAAAATAGTTAAGGGTTGGGTGTGACTAGCATCTGTATAAAAACTAATTGGAGGAGTGTAATTAGTAACTGTGGAAAAAACTAGTTGTAAAGAAGGACTAGCACCTAGATTAAAAGACTAGTGGCTGTATTTATGGTTTGGATATAGTGGAGAAAAATCTGAAGGAATGAGCCTTGGGGAGTGGATGTAGACGTTGGAGTTGAAGTCGAACCACAATAAATCATGGTGTCGTATTCTCTTCTCTCTATCTCTTATACTTTATAATTTGAATTGCTTGCATTTATTTACAATATATTATTAATTGACTAATATTTGTTTGAGTATTCAGTTAGAATTTTTAAATTTAAAATTATTTGTTGAATTATTTTTTAAACCTAATTCAACCCCCTCTTGGGTTGCCACCTGGATTAACAGTTGCTACAGCTTATCATCCCCAAACCCAAAGCTAAGTTGATTTAGCAAATAGGGAGATTAAGTAAGTCCTTGAGAAAACTGTTAACCTTAAATGAAAGAATTGGTCTTTGAGGTTAATAGATGCTTTAAAGGCTTATCGGATTGCTTAGAAGACCATCTTAGATTCTTCTTCCTATAAACTTGTGTACGGAAAGGCATGCCACCTTTCGGTTGAAATTGAACAAAATACCTATTGGGCCATTCGCCAATTTAATGAGTGTTGGCTTTATAGGGGCTAACAATCGACCTTCGACTCAATTGGGTCTTGTAGGAGACCCACATGGAGTATGAGACTGGCCAACTCGTGGTGCTTATATGGCGCAGACTCTCATGCCCACCTACTACTTAGTGCAGAGCTCTGCACTGCTAAGGTATAAGGAAATAAAGTTGCGCCTTGGCTAACGGCAATTGCTTTTGGTGCAGTGGTAAGCACTTGATCCTAAACCTGATATCACAGCGAGGTCACGGGTTCGAGTCTCAAGGTCGTTGTTGGGGGTGGGGGGGGGGGGGGGGGGGGAGGAGATTGTTGGCTTTATGGGGGCCAGCAATCAACCTTTGACTCAGTTAATCTTATGGGAGACCCACATGAAGTACGTGATTGGCCAACCCGTGACGCTTACATGGCGCAGACCCTCATGCCCACCTGCGCCTTAGCACGGGGCTTTACGCTGCTAAGGTTTAAGGAAATAAAGTTGCACCTTGGCTACCAGCAATTGCTTTTGGTGCCGTGATAAGAGCTTTATCCTAAACCTCTTTCCAGCACCATAAGAATCAGATAAATCCAATGGTTGGATCAAAAGATATGGGCAAAAAACTAAGGCTGTATCATAGGATATAGTTTCATTGAATTTTAAACCTTAGAAGAAAATTATGTCCTCTAATTTTCTTTCTTGAATTAATTTTTCTTAAAACATGATTCTCAAGAATTTAGATACAACTTTCCAAGTCTTGATCTTTCTTTCAAGTGCTTCATAATCTTACAAAACTTTATTACACCAACTAGACCACTGATTAAAAACATTGAATACATTTAAAAATTCTAACTAAATACTAATCAACCAATAATATGTTGTAAATAATTGCAAGTAAGTCAAACTATAAAGTAAATGAGATAGAGAGAAGAGAATACGACACCAAGATTTATCGTGGTTCAACTTCAACTTCAAAGTCTACGTCCACTCTGCAAGGTTCCTTCCTTGGGATGTTTCTCCACTATATTCAAATCGTAGATACAGCCACTAGCCTTCTAACTCAGGAGTTATTCCTCCTTTACAATTAGTTTTTTTTCCAGATGTTAGTCACACCCCTCTAACTAGTTTTTACATAAGTGCTAGTCACACCCAACCAAGTGATCTCTCACTCTAACTAATTCTTATACAGATGTTAGTCGTCTTTGAATTTCTACTACACTAAGTCTTTTTTCACCTTGTATTTCACCCTGATAACATTTGAATTTGAAAATTCATATAAAAGATCAAATATATATATGGATGTTAGATTTTTATAACTTCAAGAATCAGATCATTTGGACTTCTATACCAAAAGATATGGTCAAATAATTATAACTATCTCCAAACTACCATATTTTGAATTTCAAATCCAACAAGTCACCTTCCATCTCATTTTTGTACCATAAAGCGTTCTTTTTGTGATAATTTAATAAAAACCATAATTAGATATTTGAGTCTTCTTTCTATTCCTACAAGAATCAAATAAATCCAATGGTTGGATAAAAAAATATGGGCAAAAAACTAAGACTGTATCATAGGATATAGTTTCATCGAATCTTCAACCTTAAAAGAAAATTATGTCCTCTAATTTTCTTCCTTCAATTAAGTTTTCTTAAAACATGATTCTCAAGAATTTATATATAACTTTCCAATTCTTGATCTCTCTTTCAAGTACTTCATAATCCTGCAAAACTTTATTACACCAATTAGACCAAGGATTAAAAGCATTGAATATATTTAATCAAGAAAACATTTATAAATCAAAGTAAGTTATTATCAAAACCATATATAAAATTCCATATGAATAAGCTTAGGGCTAACAATCTCTTATTTTTTGATGATGACAATCTTTGATTGATTTGCCTCATAAAAACACTTCAAGTAAAATGAATGTTTTCATATATATATATATATATATTATATTCAAGAGAGTAGTAGAAATATAGACACAAATATAATACGAACTCTCCCTCAACCAATGCATCTCATCTTAAACTCATATACTATAGAATTCAATATCAATGAATATATTTCTCCCCCTTTGTTATTATAAAAAAAATAATCATCTATAAGACTGATAAAATTTCATAGAATATGAACACGTATATATTTTCCTTTTGAAGTCCACAAAAATAACATATGTTTAAATATGAGAGATATATTCGATTCAAAACCAAACTTGCTTTACAAATCAAAAAAATTTATATTTCTGCCCCTTTCAATATCAAGAAATGCATAAAAAAAAAACATATATTCAAGTATATATATCACAAATCAAGTATAAGTAAATTTATACATATAACTTTCAAAACATTTCAAATCATGTCACAATTATTTTTAAATAATAAAAATTAAATACACATATATATACACTAAAGTTTTCTTTTCTTTATCATGTAATATCAATAGACTAACATACCTCATCTTTTTCTTTTACCATTAAGCATATGTTGACAACTCCATTATCACTCTCATCTTAATTTAAGTTACTTTCTTCACTATCACTCCAAGATATCACCACGTTTTTTTTAGCCTTCTTTTTTACGTTCTTGAGCATTGGACATTCGCATTTCATGTGGCCGAGTTTCTTGCATTCATAACGCACAATGGCATCATTTTTTGAGGACATATTTTCACTTTGCCTTTTCTTTCTTATAAACTTTTTGAATTTCTTCGTGATTATAGCAAGCTCCTCATCTTCAATGCTAGTTTCTCCATCATCATAAATATTATTATTTTTAATAGATGATTTCAAAGCAAGATCTTTCTTTCTTTTCTTCTCATCTTCATCGCCATTCATGGTAAGTTCATGAGTCATGAGTGAACCCAATAGCTCATCTATAGTAAGCTTTATGAGATCTTTGGCTTCTTGTATGACGATGACTTTTGGCTTCAAATTCTTTGGTAGACACCTAAGAATCTTTTTCACCAATTCAACATTAGTATAAGATTTTTCAAGAGATTTTAAAGCATTTATAATATCAGTGAATCTAGTAAACATATCAAAAATAGTTTCATCAAGATTCATTTGAAACAACTCATATTTGTGCACAAGAATACTAATCTTGAATTCCTTAACTTGACTAGTTCCCTGTGTGTAATCTCCAATTTATTCCAAATTTTTTTAGCCAATTCACATGTAAATATACAATTAAATTCATTTGTATCAAGAGCACAATAAAGAACATTCATAGCTCTAGCATTTAATTAAACACTTTTCATATTACTAGCATTTCATTCACTTTCTTCTTTAAGCACATTTTTTCCTTCTACAATCTTAGTTGGTATACTAGGACCACTAAAAATAAATTTTCATAAATCGTAATTCAGAGCTTGAATATATATTCTCATTCTAGTTTTTCAATAGTTATAATTTGTGCTACTAAACAATGGTGATCTATTGATCAATTAACCTTCAGCAAGGGAAATACTAAAAATAGTTGGCATGATTTACTCTAAGACGGTTAAGTCCACTATGAGAGCCTAGGCTCTGATGCCAATTGTTAATCCAGATGGCTGTAAGCACCCCATTTTTGACCGCTCGGCAGTCTACACTCTGTCCAGACTTGTTTTCAAGTCATTGTGGGCATATTCCAATCGAAACCAATTCTCTAGGTCTAAATTCCGTCTTTCCATCGCTTCGCGGGCCTATCAGGCCCAAATAGAGGCAAAATGACCAAAATGCCCTTAGGGGCATTGTCCTTTCTTTAAAAATCCCTTTCTCGAGACAGTTTATTCCTTGAGACGGTTCCAACTCAGGCGTGTCTCCTCGGAGACGGTAAGACCCTTTTCCAATCCCTCTCTTGAGACAGTTTATTCTTCGAGACGGTTCCAACTCAGGCGCGTCTCTTCGGAGACGATAAGTCCCCTTTCCAATCCCACTCTCGAGACAGTTTATTCCTCGAGATGGTTCTAATCCAGGCACGTCTCTTTGGAGACGATAAGTCCCCTTTTCAATCCCTCTCTCAAGATAGTTTATTCCTCGATACGCTCCGAGTAGCGAAACTACTCACAAAACCGTTAGAGTAGCAGAAATACTCATAAATAGATCGATATAGGGAATTGTCAACAAACCCCTGTGTCACGACGACCACCGTTAGAGTGGCGAAAACACTCAAAACCCAGGTCAACACCAGTGTCTGTTAACCCACTTTGGTGAAAAATGACCAAACTGCTCTTTGAACGTTTTCTGAGACTTTCCGGTCAAGATGACCATTTTGCCCCTAGGCATCCGAATGCCCCGGGAACCACACGGGCTCTGGGTATCAAACCGGTAACCTCCTAAGACTACTTTTTATAGTATTCTCAACCTTCCTTTATCTTTCCAGATCATTCCGAGTCAGTTCCGGCTAACCCAGTACAAAATGACCGTTTTGCCCCTGGTGGGCCGGTCTCCTTTTTCGACCACGCCGGCTTTGGAAATCAAACTGGAAACCTCTGGGAACATTCTAAATAATGTTTCCAGATCCCAAGTCTTCTTCTGGGACAGTACGAGTTCGCCCCGGCAGCTTCCCAGTCCGTTTGATCGTTTTGCCCTTAAAGGCCTGGTCAACCTTTCCGACACATTTTGTCCTCACTTTTTAAGTCAAATACCTCCAGGACACTATTTTAAGTGTTCCTGCTCCTTTCCGGCCTTCCGGGTCATTCCCGGTTCCTTCAAATCATTCCCGGACTTTCCGGAGTCACTCCTAGTGAAGCCAGACTAAAAATTGCATGGTAGTCACTAGTACAGGCGCCCAAATCTAGTCAAAAATACGTTACTTGCCGACCTTAAACCTTTCCTAATTGGCTGGCGCCACTAGTAGTGGCACCAAGCCAAAAAAATGGCCTGGCGCCACTAGTAGTGGCACCAGTGTAAAATTTGGCCTGGCGCCACTACAACAAGCGCCAGTGTTGTCCAACCTCTATAAATACAGAGCCTCATTCAACTTGAAAAGGATCTGCAAACTTAACCTAAAAATCATATATTTCAATATACAGAGCTCGAGCACCTCCAAAACCCTAGTTTCCTTAGGTTTCCTAAACCCTAGCCACCCTACACTAAACCCTAGCCTCATATACACTCCTACACATCCCCATACACTCATGCACTAACCTTCAACCCTCCTTCAAAGACTTGAAGAGCTGCAATTTAAAACTTGAAGACAACTCTTGAAGATTGAAGACGAGGATCAAGACGAAGATCGAAGATTGAAGACAAGCAAGGCGCGCAAAATAAAGAAGACATACGATAGGCTTTCTATTTAAATTTTCGCACTTCCCCCCTCTCTCTTCTCTCTCCTAACCTACTTGGGTTTTCTCTATTTTAATCCCCCATCTCTTTCCCCTCCCCCCCCCTTTCTTTGCATGCTTGAAACAAGGGGATTCCCGGTCCATGTGTAGGATTAGGCTATTGGAGAGTCACCGTGTCGGAGGCTTTCTTCTAGTCTAACCAAAGACCACGTGGGTCCGGCCCCCTTGATTATGTGGTGAAGCCTTAACATTGTATGTTCACGACCCCAAATTGCATTGTGCATATCATAGTCTTGCATCTTCCAAAATTCGTTTTCAAACTCGTTTTCAAAATCGTTTACAAACTCGTTTTCAAAATTGCATCAAAATCCTCTTTTTTTTTTAAAAAAAAAAGGTCTTCAAAATCACAATCCTAGGGTGATTCTAGCCTTTCCATGGCCAGGGTCGCTTTAGGAAAGTGTTACATTTAAAGGGACCGATACGGTCCATATTTTCAAATCTCCTTGTTTTCAAAACCACTTTCTTAAAGTGTTTCTAGCCTTCTTATGGCTAGAATTGCTTTAGGAAGGTGAGACGTTTTTACACTTTCCAAAAAACTCTCTCTTCAAAAATCTCTTCCTAAAATCTCTTTTTCAACATGCTTTCCTAAAACTCTCCTCTCCAAAGTTGTTTTCAAAAACTCCCTTCAAAAATCTATTTTTCCAAACTTCATTTTTTTTAACTCCTTTCCAAAACGCTCTCTTCAAAGTCCACTTTCTAAAAACATTCCCCAAAAATCTTTCCAAAAACTCTCTTCAACAATCTTCAACCAAAAACCTTCCTAGAAAAACTCTCTCCAAAAATCTTTCCAAAAGCTCTCTTTCCAAAATCTTCCTTCTAGAAACTCCTCCCTAAGTTTCCCTTCTAGAAAACCTTCGTTTTCAAAAAACGCACTTTCCAAAAATCCCTCTTTCCAAAAAACGCACTTTCAAAAATCCTCTTTCCTTAGAAGCCCAAGTCAAGCCCTAGAACCCACAATTAGGAAACCTTAATTTTCTTTCCAAAAACATGATTTTCAAACTTTGCCCCAAACCTAGGTTTCCAAAACCTTTTGTCCAAACTATACGCATTTCCAAAACCTTTTTTCTACGTCGAAACTATAGTTTTTCAAATCTAGGGTTTCTAGAATCTCTCTTTCCAAATCCTTACCAAATCCTATCTTCCCTTTAGGAAACCAAATCAAATATTCCCATTTAGGAAACTAGATTCCACACTCCGTTTTTGGAAACAAAATCAAATATTTTCTTTTAGAAACCAAATCCAATCCCTTCCTAATCCAAACCTTTCTTAATTCAATTCCTTCCTAAACCATAAGTTTCTTAAACCTAAACCTTAAATCTTTCCTTAAATTTCAAATTTCAAATCTTTCCTATTCAACCCTTTCCTAATTCTACCCTCCTTTCAAATCTTAACTTTTCAAACCTAAGTTTTCAAACTCTTCCTAAACTTAAACCTTTCCTAATTTCAAGATTTTCTAAAATTCAAACTCTAAAACTTTCTAAATCTTAAACTTTCCTTTTTTCAAACCTTTTCAAATTTTAAACTTTCCTAAACTTCAAATCTTTCCAAAACTAAAATTTTTTAAACTCAAAATTCTCTTACTTTCAAAATTTCCTTGTTTTCAAAACTTTCTAAATTCAAAATTTCGCTTTTTTAAAAAAACATTCTAAATTCAAAACTTTCTTAACTTGAAACTTTCCGAAATTCTAAGCCTTTCTTAAACTAAACATTTCCTAATTCAAAACTTCTTTAATTCGAACCTTTCTTAATTCAAACATTTCCTATTTCAAAACTTTCCTAATTTCAAAACCTTTCCTAATTCTGAAACCTTCCTAAAACAACACTTTTCTAAGTTCAAAACTTCCCTATTTCGAAACTTTCTAAATTCAAAACTTTTCAATTTTCAAAACTTTTCAATTTCCAAACTTTCTTAAGTTCAAAACTTTCCTAAACCTGAAACTTTCCAAAAATGAAACTTTCCTAATTCGAAACTTTCCTAAATCGGACTTTTCCTAATTCGAACATCTCCTAAAATCTAATCTTTCCAAATCTTCCAAGCCGAGTCAAATCTTTCCTAAGTCTCTTCTCTTTCCTAAGTCTAGGTTTTCTTAAACCTTCTCTTTTTCAAAACAAGTCCGAATCTACCTTTTCAAATCAAAGTCCAATCTTCTCAATTTCAATTTCCAATCTCCTCTTCTAATCTCAAATCAAATCCAATTTTCAATTCAATCTCTTTCTTCCAATCCAATCTCTCTCTTCAAATCAATCTCTTTTCAATCGGACTCTTGTTCGAACTACGACTGACCTGATTCCCCCAAAGGGATACGTAGGCAACCTTCATAGGTGCGGTCACAACACTTTTCAAACTTTCAATTCCACCCTCATGGGTGCGGTTTTCAAATTCTTTCCAAATCTCAAATTCCAATTTACTTTCAAATTTTCTATTTTCAAATTTCTACTTTCAATTTTCAAACTTTCCAATTTCAATTTTCAAGTCAAATCAATCTCTTTCTAAATCTATTTTTCAATTCTCTTTCCTTACACTTGCATATCATGCATCATGATAATTTATAAACATTGTTTTTCAAAGTGGATAGGATTTGCCAATAGTTAGTTAAAGACTCTCATAGGTGAATCTAGGGTAGATTGACATGTAGGTACCGAAAAGGCGGGGTAGGGTGATAGCTTAGTGCGTCTTCTCTACACGTTACCAACCTCCGAACCTAGATCACTGATTTCAAAGACCCAAAAGGAGTTATTTTTCTAAAAAGGGCTAAATGTTTTCCAAAGGTTGCCAAACAACTTGTTTTCTTAAAAACCCTCTCTTGAGGAGATATTTTCAAATCGTTTTTTTAAAAACCCTAAGTGTAGTTTTTGGATTATGCTTAGTTTTTAGGTGACCTAACTCACCTTAATTAAGTTAGGTGGTGACTCCGAATCTTTTTCAAAAGCCCTTTGTTCAAACTTATTTTCAATTCAAACCTAGTCAATGTTTTTCTCACTTGTGTGTGTATTCCTCGAGTGCAAAAAATCTGGTCGCGACAGTGGCAACCCAAAAGGAGGGGTGAATTGGGTTTAAACAATAATTTAATAAATAATTTCAAATTTAAAAATTCTAACTGAATATTCTAACAAATATTAATAAAACAATAATATGTTGTAAATAAATGCAAGTAATTCAAACTATAAAGTAAAGGAGATAGAGAAAAGAGAACACAACACCAAGATTTATCATGGTTTGATTTCAACTCCAAAGTTTACGTCCACTCCCCAAAGCTCCTTTATTGAGATTTTTCTCCACTATTTTCAAATCGTAGATACAGTCATTAGCCTTTTAACCCAGGCGCTAGTCCTTCTTTACAACTAGTTTTTTTTTTCAGATACTAGTCACACCCCTCCAATTAATTTTTACATAGGTGCTAGTCACACCCAACCAAGTGGTCCCTCACTATAACTAGTTTTTATACAGATGCTAGTCACACCCAACCCTTAGCTATTTTTCCTAACTAGTCTTTCCTTTACAAGAAGAAAGAACAAGAGTACAAAAACTCTTTCTCACAAATGAATGCTCTCAAAGAATAGATATGCTAATGAAACTCTCAAAACATTACAAGATAAAAGACAATTAAGCTTTCAATGACTTTGTAGGATGAATATCTCTTTGATGTACAAACTCTTGTTGCTCTTATTGTTTTACTTTACTCCTAAAGTGTTTCTCTATTTATAGATGAAGAATGATACTTGATTTGTAACTTTAAATTTGTTTCTAGCTATTTTAGAAAGCATTGAAGATTTCTTCCCATTGAGCAAGCTACTGCCAGATAAGATTTTGAATTTCAGATCAAATGCTTTTACTTCCACCTCGAATTTCTCCTTGATAACGTTAGAATTTGAAATTAGCTATAAGATAAAAGTTCTAGACATGGAAGTCAGCTTTTCCTAACCTGAATAATCAGGTCGATCCAATGGTCAGATCAAAAGTTATAATCAAATTACTCAAGCTGTCTCCCAGCTGGCATATTTGAATTTCTACACAACTATGTCAACTAGAATCAGATTTTTCATATAGATAATGTTCGAGTTTGAAAATCTCTATAAAATATGAAATATAGATATGGATGTTTTCTTTCCATATCCTCAAGAATCAAAGCATTTGAAGATCAGAGTCAAAGGATATAAGTGAAATACTCAGACTATCTCCCAGTTGTCATTTTTTAATTTCTACTGCACTAAGTCTTTTTTCACCTTGTATTTTACCCTGATAACATTTGAATTTGAAAATCCATATAGTATGTCAAATGTATATATGGATTTTAGCTTTTCATAATTTCAATAATCAGATCATTTGGACTTCTAGATGAAAGGATATGGTCAAATAATCATGACTATCTCCAAGTTGTTATATTTTGAATTTCAAATCCAATAAGTTATATTCCATCTCATTTTTTGTCCCATAAAATGTTCTTTTCATGACAACTTTATAAAACACCATAATTAGATATTTGAGTCTTATTTCCAGTCCTGCAAGAATCAAATAAATCCAATGGTTGGTGTCTCGTCCTTTCCACGCTCACCGCGATGGAGGTGCTTGTAGTTTAAGTGGGGGTACTCCCACTATCGTGTTCTCCCATGAGACATGTGCCAATCTAGCAATAGAAATGAGTAGTGTTTAGAAACGTATTCAAATTGCAACCGCAAACCAAGAGTGAAATCGATGGCTATGTTAGCTAAAATTGACCGAAAATCTTTTGGTATTTGAGGGTTTGGTTTACTAGCAACTAGGCAAACAACTAAAATGAAATTGAAACCTACAACTTGATTCTAGCTAAAGCAATTTGACAATTATGAAAATGCTACTACAACAACCATAATTATGACTAAATTAACTCTTAATTTAACCGAAATTCCAAATGAGCACAAGTAGGGATTTAACTTGATTAAAAAGGGAGTTTGGGTTCAAATGTTCCAATTTACCAATTCTAGCATGGAATTTGAAAGGGGGAGTTTGGGTTAACTCAAATCGAGAACCGTCCAAAGGCCCTTGATTCGGAAAGTTTAGCATTGAAATTTTATGGATCTCTAATTATTTTGGAATTAAGTTTTATCACCATTTATGGGTTCTTTAGAAATAAATCACATGTTATTAAATATGATTATAGATCTAAGATTTCTACAACAATTAACTCCAATATAATTAGAGAAAAATATGCAAAATAGATATTCAACAAGATTCAAGGACTTCTTTTTCATTTTCCATGCCTTCCTTGGTAGATCTTCACATTTGTTCCCAAACAATGAGTTTAGCTTGAAGATTCCATGGTTGAGAGCTTTCCAAAGTGTAAAGACAACATCTTGACTTTAAATCAAAAGTGAATATATATTGAAATATAGAAAATGTGAAAGATTACACTAAATCAACACTAGAAATCTATCTAAACACTTCCCAAAGTCCTAAATACAACAAAGTAAAGTAAATCTAAGCAAAATACATGATTTTCCCCTATTCTCCCTCTCTACCCGCATCTCAAACCCTAAAATCTAACATATCCCTCTTTTTTCTTTGAGTGTTGGGTTGTAGAGCAAATCTGCGCTCACCGTCCGAAGTGGGTCCTAAGTACGTTCACGAGTGCATTTAGCATATGCACCAAGCCTTTACACCTCTAAGTTATACCTAGTGGATGAGTGATGTCTCGTGAGGGCTTGCAGTGATGAATACCCACAAACATCGATCTATGTCATGTCAATATGATATCAAAGAACATGAAACATGTATTAACCTTATTCAAGTTAAGTCTCAATCCACCTAGATCATGAGTCATTGCAAGGTAAAGGCATAAAGCATCGAAGAAATAGAATACATTGAAGTGTACTACCAATGGCATATAACTCTAATGCCTCAAACTCATGCAATTATGTCCTTTATGCTTTGATCCAAGTCTCACAAGGCATACACTCAACTTTAAACATGAACACACAGGATCTCTCAATGGAAAGCTCATTTTCAGAGTAAACATATAAGACATGCAAAAGAGCAATTCGAATCATCAAAAACCGATAAGTTATAGGTGTATCGACTTAGCATAGCTTCATGAACGAACATTTACTATTTAAGTACAATTAGAGAATTGACGTTGATAACTTATACATAATTGAATTAAAGATTCATGTAATTTCGGATATTGCGGCCATATGGATAGCGAATGAAAGAAGAGCCATGTAAGATGATAGAAAGCGGTAATAAATTTCAACATATGCATGCGCATTACACATGATGATCAATGAACATTCACTTTTAAACTTCTAACTTTTGAATAACTTTTGAACTTTTTTCATCTTCCTTCACTTCTTTTTCATTTGATTTTTTTTCTTTTCCCCTTTCTTTTCTTTTCTTTTCTTTACTTTTCAACTCCATACACTTTCAACTTCACAAAAATATAAGCAATGCACCAACTCTAGAATTTAGCATTGACACCCTTTTAAGCTTGTGTGTATACGAATATCGAGAAAGAAATATGAACATGAATGGCTCAATGGAATGAAATGGCCTCTACTTTTATAATCCGAAAATCACATCAAATCAAAACTTCAAAAGTGTATAAGATGTTAATAACTGCAACTAATACTCAACATGTAAACCAAAATCAAGCATAATGAAACTATTTAATGAATGAAGATTAATAAAATAACCTTGAGCATATGTAAATCACTCTCAAAATGCGATATATAGGCTCTAAAGCTCACAAGGTATAAAATCTCCACCTTATAAGGATATGCATGTACAAGAGAAAAACATAAAAAGATCATATAGCATACTAGTGCACAACAATGTAAACTTTCTCTTATAATGGATTTATGAGAAAAACTTGCAATGCATCACAACATCTAAGATAAATCAATCATCAACTCAAACTTAGTCCAATGCACGACTTAAAGTATCCTCGACATCATAAGGGCATTAACATGAATATAGATATGGTTCCTGAAGATAATCTCCAATACTTCCAATCGTAACAATAAACATAAAGAGTATATGAAAAAGTGTGAGAAATATAAACCAAAGTACTGAACCATATGATACATCAAACTTTTACCGAAGATTTTCAAGTGTCCAAAAGGTAGATCAATCACAAACTAATACCTGAAAATTACTCAATAAAGCATAACAAGGTTTGATAGAATAGAACTATTTTTGAAATTTTTGAATTTTTTTTATATAAACACAAAGAACAAAACAAAATAAACAAAAAGAACAAAATAAAACAAAAACTAGTAGTCTCCCACCCCCCCAACTAGAATGATGCAATGTCCTCAATGCATCAAGTAAAGAGAAACAAAAACATGAATGCATGAAAAAGGGATGGAAAAACCCGGTAGGACAACACCCTGCCCCCAACTAGGGGAGAACTCTAAAAACAAAACAAAATAAAGCAAAAACTATCTACCTACTCCTACACTATTAAAATACACAAAAGAAGACTATCCCACACCACATCGAGGGTGTTTATTTGCATGAAGCCACTTACCATATACCATGAATAATGAATTCAACATTAATAAATATACAGATTTACGAATACTATTGAACCCAAAATCATACAAAACACTCATGCAAGTTTGTAAAGGATAAAGAATAAAGCTAGAATATTGCATGATAGGGATGTGAAGACTCAATTCATGTTGAATATAAGTATGGGATATCTCATTATCCATTACTCCTGCCTCGGTCACCTTTTCCTGTTGGGAGTCCTTAATCTCGGGCTCCTCTTTCTTGGGTTCCTCTCCCTCACTCTCCATTGTCCCTTCCTCCTTCACCTCTTTTTTAGGTATCACTTCCCTCAGTTCAAACACCTCAAGACAAATAAATACATCTCCTTTAACCTCATCATCATCATCATCCACCCTAAGAATGTTTTCCTTTGGATCAGACACCGCGAGAATGTGGATGTTCTCTTGTTCATGCGTAGTCTTAAGAGTGATAATGGAGAGACCTTGGTCATGACTGCTCATATATGGACTCGTGAACATCTCATATGTAGGATTATCTTGAGGTTGAGCCAAAAGCTCTTCCTTCTCGCGATCCATTGCCTCGTGTGTCAACAAAGCCAATCGGTGAGTTAGGTCATCTAATTCTTGACGAATTTGTGCAAGAGTGTCAACTTGTGCCTCTATATTAGTATCCTCGAATCCTGAGGACATAGCTATGGCATATGGCATATAAGATGACTGCATGTTTTCTTGATTCTCTACCAAAGGTTGATAAGATAATGAAGGATATGTCTTGTGAAATGTGTAAGGTGAAGTAATAGGTGGATATGTATCATACGCATATGGTGGAGACGAAAGTGGTGCATGGTAGTACGGTTGTTGTGGTGGTTGCTCATAAGAAGCATATAGTGAAGCATGAGAGCTCCACTCCGAATAGTTTGGAGGTGGATAATAATCTTGTGGTTGTGCCGTGTATGAATCAAGACTTGTAGCAATAAAATTCCAAGGATAATCTATGACTACTATGTATGCAAGACCAACCAACAAGTATATGAAAACAACCTATCCTCCCAATCCCACAACAATGATGCACAAACCTACTGTAACCAAAAGAAAAACAAAAATAAGTGCTCAAAAATAAAAGATGGAACGAAGTTACCCAAATGAGCTATTGAGTTCCCTAGTGTTTGTAAAATTATGGTGAAGTGTTTCCAAAATAAAATCTCCAAGACTCGTCCACCAACATAAAACGCAGCTTCCCCGGCAACGACGCCAAAAACTTGATCGCTCCCTAAAAGGGTGATCCCACAAGGAAGATGGTTTATGTAAATAGGGAAACTTACTGTGGATCAAAAATCTTAGGAAAAACACTCCAATAAACAAAAACTGATTTCAAGTTGATAAAAGATTTATTATCTAATTTAAACTAAGAAATAAAAAGTCCCGGAATCAATCGTTCCAACCAACTGCGTCTCTTGGAATCCCAAAGGAGATAATTTAATAACTCAAATCCTTCGACTACGTCGGGAGTCTCGGATTCGGAAGATTTAGCTTTAAAACCAATAGTTCTTTCAATCTTCAACTTCTAGAATAAATCGAGTTGTTATAATCAAGGATGCGCATCATCGATTCGTGCAGCGCATATACTGAACCCAACTCACGCATAAACGTTACAAGGCAGCGTATATACTGAGTGTAGTATTCACGCATAAGCGTTACCGAACATAATAAGACGCCCAGGTTTTCGAAAGTATCTAGAACGAAGAAGAAGAAGGAGGAGAAGAAGAAGAATCAAGAAGATATAGCAGTGAATTCAACCTTACCTCCATTGTTCATCCTCGATCCCCAATCAATCTTCACAATCGATCCCGAGTCAAGAAATTTAGCCTCTCATAGCCATGGAAAATAATTAACTATGTATTGAAAACTTTCTAGAACATAAAAATTATAAACGAACTACGAATCTTGAACTAATTACAAAAACTATGGATTCTTGAACAAAATCTTGAATTAAAGCAATAAAACTTGAATTTAATGAAAGTATTTACAAGAATAATAAAAACCCTAATTACTCCTATGAATCTAGACTAAAAAGTAGTTAAAAACCTAAAGAAATCGTCCTCCTTCTCCAGAAAAACGAAGGGATATATATATAGATCGCAAGCAGAGTCCTAGTAGGAATAGGAAAAGTCGCCCAAAAATCCTTCTTAGAGTTCGAACCCTAGCAGAGGAGTTCAAACCCTCAGAACCTTGTTTCTCTTTTTTTTCTTCTTAGAGTTCGAACTCTAGCAGAGGAGTTCGAACCCTCAGAATAATTTTTCTCATTTTACTTCTTATAGTTCGAACTCCTCTTTCCCCTTATAATCATGGTTCGAACCCTAAGCCTGCATATGCTTCTTTTAAATGTCTAACCTCTGAGAGTTCAAACCCTCATATGGGAGTTCGAACCCTAAGGCCAAAATACCCTTTTTCTTCACTTTTTGCTAGCCACCGTTTGAACACCCAATTTCTTCTTGTTTTGACCGTTCGAACTCCCATTGCATTTTTTCACATTTTTTAGCTATCTTCCTTTATCTTTTTGCGACTTTAGTTCAAGGCTCTTGGAGTCTATTTCTTGAAATGCCCGTTAGACGTGAACTTGTATAACTTTACGAAATCCTTCCAATGGCGCATCCTTCATTCCATTCCGAGCTACGGATGATAAGTTGCACGTTTCCCAACACAAATCACAACAACAGTCCTCGATATGCGTGCCCATACTCCGGATAGCTTTTATGACTCCAAATCCTCTTCATTATCAACATTTACCTGTAATGAACTCAAAATACGACTCTCAGTACAATATATACTAAAGAGGGCATAATTAACCTAATCTACAGCTAACTTAGGTCAGTTTAGTTGCATTGAACTACACTTACGCAGCTCAATCATACGTTCGATATGCGTCCGGACGCACCGTCCGGACGGTGGCATAACCGTTCGGACGGTTATTTCACCGTTCGGACGGTCTTTAGACGAGGAATCTCGGCTTTGTATTTCTTCGAACGGAAAAAGACGACTCTGTGATAGCTTAGAACGGGAAATATCAACTTTGGAACGACTTTGGAAGGGAAATATCGACTCTGGAACTCCGATCTTCGTCGTAGCATCTGAACGGTAATTCGCCCGTCCGAACTGTGCGTCCGAACGGTCTAGGCATTCGAACGGTCATTTGTCCGTCCGAACGCACAGTCCGAACAGTCCGTCCGGACGGACTTCTTCTCTTTAAGCCCTTTTTTCATCATTTTATCACCAAAAACCTACAATACACATGAAAAACCACTTTAAATCAGTTATTGCTAAAAATCTATTCTAATATCCATATAGAGACTAACAAACACTTAATTAGGGGACAAAGATTACACTTTTAGAGTGAAATCAGTTGGATAAAAAGATATGGGCAAAAAACTAAGGTTGTATCATAGGATATAGTTTCATTGAATTTTCAACTTTAGAAGAAAATTATATCCTATAATTTTCTCCCTTGAATCAAGTTTTCTTAAAGCAGGATTATCAAGAATTTAGATATAACTTTTCAAGTCTTGATTTCTCTTTCAAGTGTTTCATAATCCTGTAAAACTTTATTACACCAACTAAACCAATAATTAAAAGTATTGAATATATTTAATCCAGAAAACATTTATAAATCCAAGTAAGTTATTATCAAAACCATATATAAAATTCTATATAAATAAACTTAGGGCTAATAATGAGAACATCCATGAGGTAGGCCAAAATAGGAGGTTGTGATTCAATGAACTAGAAGAGCTCCGTAATGATGCTTATACGAATGCTAAGATCTCTAAGGTTAAGATGAAATCCTTTCATGATCAAAACATTCTTAGAAAATCTTTTTCAATTGGTTAAAAGGTATTACTCTACAATTTCCTGTTACACTTGTTTTTGGGCAAGCTTGAAAGTAGATGGTTGGAACCTTATATTGTTAGGGAAATATCACCACGTGAGGCGATAGAATTTAAAAATTTCAGTAATGGGAATGTTTTCAAAGTCAACAGGCATTGGCTGAAGCCCTACCTTGAGAATTTTGTAAGTTTCATTAAAAGTGTGGATATCATGGATTCACCACTGTTTTAATAGAATCAACACTCGGTTAGTTTGTACAGTTAGTCTTTTTAATTCTATAAATACTTTATCTTTAGTTGGGGGGGGAGCCTTCTTCCCCCCCTATTGTTTCTTCCCACCCTTTGTTTCCTTCTACGCCTTGGAACGTGGCAATTCTCTAGTCGGGGGGGATAACATTTATTTTCTGACATTTGTGTTGTTAATAGTTTTGTCTTTGTGACCAACAGAAGTTAAAGAATTAGATAGTGTTATAATTTCTCATATAGATGGTCCAGTATTTATATTTTTATGTTGCATCTACCAGATATTTCTATTTGGTATCAGAGGCGAGGCAATTCGCCGTGCAAAGATAGTAAGAAGAGTTGACCTCCAAGAGGAGCAATCTCAATCTCTTACTAGTCGCAGTACCCTGGCCTATACGAGAAGAACAAATAAACTAAATAGGTGTCACCGTTGTGCTAGACACATGTATGTGAATAAAAATTACAAAGGGAGTAAGCGACTAATGTCAATGAATCAAATGGTTTACTTAGATATTATTAAAGGGCGAGTAAATGCTGACGCATTGAGATGCCTTAGAATTACCAGAACGGTAGACTATCTTAATTTTGATGTCAAAAGTCTAGCTCGACTTTGTAATGATTATTCTTCTTAGGGGGTGTTATGTTTGAGTGTTTTATTTATGTGTTTATCTTTATTTGTAAATATGACTAAAATTTATTTTGCAGATGTTTTGTATTTTTCACCAAAAAAAAAAAAGAAAACATGCGCAAGACCGAGGAGCGTACAATTTGGATCTATTAATACACTTGAGATTTACAAAAGAAGTTTGCGTATCTTTTATAATTTTGAACAGTTTTATATGAAATGCAAATATAGATATTTGGGATTTGTTAAAACATGTTTTCATTCACCTTAGCATAAAGTTTTGTTTTATCCTTTCTTTTTAATACAATTGCAATATTTTTTTCCATAACACATAGAAAGAGACTATTTTACATCACTTATTATTATATCATGATTAGTTTATTATTTTTACATATTATACAATTTTATCCTTACAAAAGTAGAAATTATTCATCAAGTAAGTTTTAAAGTCAATCACACCTTTTAGAGTGTTTACAGTTACTCTTGATGAATTTCTTCCACATCACTTTTTTTAATAGCTCCATTATATTTTTATTTGACTCAATTATTTTCATTGCTACGGTAATTGAATATGTTGCATTCTTATAATCTTGAGCTATTGTGCACTTTAAAAAATGAATTGATGCCAGCTTTGATTTTTTGAGCCACAAATTTCCTTGTTAACATAATCCCCTTGGAACCATCTTTAAGCCTATTTCTTTGTCTCTTGCTAGATATGTCATTGCTAAGTTTTGTATCTAAATACGAAAACACAAGTATTTTTACTTGTGCAAGTTGAGTTGAAAAAGGGGATGATCTATTTACAATATAAGAAAAAATAAATTAGCAACGAAAGAAAAAAAAAACAAAAAAGAAGAAGAAGAAGAAGAAGAAGAGGTTGACTGTTGAAAAAATATCAAATCAAATCAAATGAAATAGGAAAATTCAAGATATGTATTCATTGATCAATTCATGCATTGATCACACATGTTTTGAGCCCTTGACTAAGTTACAACCTGAACAAAGTCCTCAAGGATTTGATGTGTATATTGCTTGTTCAATCACTTTGTCAAGAATTCACTAATTAATTGCTTGTGTGATTTTACCATTAAGTATTATTTCATGGTGTTATGCCCAGTCATCTCTCACTTTATATATTCATGTTTTTTTTTTTTTATGGTTGTCTCTTTTGATTTTATATTACATTTTCTTTTTTGTAAGGACAAATGGTGTGAGATGGCTATGTTATTTCTTTCTGAGAGAATATCCAGGGAGGTTGAATCAAAGCTTAAAGAATATATCTGTGTTTTTATATTGTAATATTTTTCTTATCATGTAATGATCACACACACATACAATTCTCTCATATGTTATTCTAAGACATTATCTTACTTGTGTATTATAGAGTAGGATAGAGAAAACATGATTGTATTTTGATGCATATCATACTTTATCCTCCTAATCCTTAGTTACAAGCTCATTTTGATGTTTGTGAGTGAATTCTATAGCTAACTTTGCATGTTTAGATAACCGTTCTCTGTGGTTCAATCCCAATCTTACCGGGTTATTATTGAATACTACTTCATCACACTTGCTCTGCCCTGGGGTATATTAAGTAGATCAAGTCAATAACTTGTTTGATGAAAATGTCCAAGTGATTTCCAAGCAAAGAAACTTAAATTAGGTTTAGGTTTCCTATCCGCTTAATAATAGTATCGCTGACAACACATGCACCAAGGGCTCACAGCAAAGATGATTTCGTTTTCAAAAAAGATTTGTACTTTCTTTTATCATTATAGGATGTTGAGATCTTTGATCGACTACTTTCTTAAAAAGTATTGATACTTAGGCTTACACCAAAGATGATTTTGTTTCGAGTACCTTGTTTTTTTGTTACAGGCTGTCCAAATCTTTGATTAAATAGCCCTCTAAAAAAAGATCGATAGTTGCATAACTTAGATTTTCCTTTAGGTGATTTGGTAGGATAAAGCCAAAACCTACATTAAATTGTAAGCATCTATGAACATCAATCTGGATTCTCATTTAATGAGTTAGATAGCATTAAGTGTTCTGCTAAAACTGCAATAAATGTTCTCTCTTAGCCAAACCTCAGTCCCTAAACTTCTTTGGAACTTGGGAAAAGGAAGAATAGGGAAGAGAAGGGAAAATACTATTTGTAATCTTTTCTCTATTTGATTTTGTAAAAAAAAAATTGAAAGAAAAGTGGAGCAAAAGAAAAGAGAGATTAATTTCAAAATTTTCTTCCTTTTTTCCTTCCCTTTTCCATCATTTTATCTTTCCTCCATTTTTTCTTCCCTTCTCTCCCCTCCCTTCCCTTCCCTCAAGTTCCAAACAAAACAAAGATCAATGACTAAAAGAACAAACATTAATGGCTAAAAGAACCAAGTGCCCTTCAAGAAACTACTGGTACTTCGCTTTTCTTTCTCCCTTTCTTTTTTGGGTGGGGGGTGGTTGGGAGAATATCTTGAACTCACTTGAAATTGATTTGTTAATCTGACCGAAAAAGTTGATTTCTCCAAGTTCAACGAAAAACTATAAACTTGAAAATGCATTCGGTTTGAGCTCCCAAACGATTGCACATATATAAAATTTCCACATCTTGTGTTTTTTGAAATGAGAAGAAAAATACAACTCAATTAAAAAGATTAAACATAGATTTTTCACTATCGTTTGACAATCAGCAAAAGAGTACTGGGAGAAATTTCTGGGTTGATTCAAAGTCGTACATACTACCCGAACCTTGCCAAGTAGGAAGAAACACTAGTAAAATGCAGAGCATGTCATTGTCCAGTTAAGTTTGATTTTGGTTGAAGTCTTCGCCCAGTCCACCTGAGTTGTATTACCCCAATTTCATATGAAGTTTGACTCATGTTTAAAAGACAGCTGATAAATTAGATTTACAGATTTGTCATAAGGCGGCGAGCTAGCATAAAAAGCCACTTTTGGTGACGTTTTTCTTTCATTTGCTGGTAGAACTATTCAGAGAAGCAATGTAAACAACTATTTCTTCCATAACCTTTGTTAATTTCTTCCTTCACACTTTACGTTTGAATACCACCGGAGAGTGAGTGAAGAAAAGTGTAGGGGAAAGGAATGGAAAGGAAGGAAGGAGAGAGAAGAGGTATCTCTGCTCTCATAATAATTAACCAAAGAGAAAGAAGGGTGACATTTTCTTCCTCATAACCAACAACTATAAAGGGAAGGGAAGGTTGGTGCAAAATTTCAATAGATAACCTACACTCATTTTCTCATAAAGTATCTTTAATACCAAACCCTTCAATTTTCCAAAGTTTCGTGCTAAGTATTTTTTGGTTAAACAGTCAGGGTATGTGAGCCAACTTATCTGCACTTCGATTAATCTCTTCTTTAGTCTGGTTAAAAGTAGACCATTCATACCGAGATTAGGGTATTCACAAGGAATAAATTCCTTACAATCAATTCTTGTACTTAGCAAGAATCGAACACTTAATTTTTTATAAATAAACCAAAAACATTGACCAACTGAACTAACTCAATTATATGAGACGAGAGTGGTCAACTTCCAAGTCCCATCTTCCTTTTTTCAAACCCCTCCACGTACTTTTCTTCCCCAACAAAAGAAAAAGAAACCCCTCAATCCAAACATAGTAAAATTATATACAAAAGAAAGAAGAACACAGTAATTACTCTTTTCTTGATCATATGTTGAAATAATATTTGTCATCATTTTGTAACGAAAATCCTATCAATCTCAATATTTGCTACCTAAGAATACAAAAAATAAAAGTACTGTGGTGGAGTATCTCATCCATTTTTTTTTTTTTTTTTTTTTTGTACTTATAAGTTTAGGAGAAGGGGAGACTAACCCATTTCAAAGCCAAGACATACCACTAGTCTTAATAAGGCTTACAATGGTACTGTAGCAGGAGTCGAACATGAAAATTGTAAGCAGATTGTCCGGCTCTTACCAACTTTTCCCTTTCTTATTTTTTCTATTTTATGTTTGGTTATGACCATCCTTAGATTAAACTAAGCTATGGTCATGGCTCATGACTACTCATGTGGCCGCTTCACCGCAAGCTGTGTAACCCTTATTCCAGCCGCCACCAACCAATACAACCACGCAAGGCCGTGCATTCGCCCATTGACTATACATATATATGGGTTAATTATACTTTACAACTTTACATTTCATATTAAATTTTACTTCAGAATTTTTATTTTTTATTATAATAATTAAGTTTTTATATTTTTAATTTGTTATAATGTCAACTTTATGCTAATTTCTATTTAGAAAATAGATAAAAAAAAATTCGCATATAAAGAGCACGTTGTCTTTTTCAATAGACAAATATGTAAAATCATACTTTTTTTTCAATAATTTATCACAAATTTCTGTTAAATAACTTTGAAAGTAATCAATTTTGTGATGTATATAATGTAATTAGATTTCATGTAAAAACTCTCAATTCAACTTGCATGCATTATATGTGAATCTTTGGGATGGAGAATAGTCAAAATTTATATATTTGTTCCATGAAAAAGGCCATTTAGTTGCCACATGAGAATTTTTTATCAAATTTTTAAATAAAAGGTTAATATGGCAACAAATTATAACTGCAAGGACTTAATTATTATAATTAAAAGTCATGGTCATGAACTAAGTCACATAATCCGTCTCAAGGTCATAACTTTTTTTTTTTTTTTTTTTTGACAAGCAAAATTCATTGATAATGAGAAGAGTACATCGAGAAAAGAGGGGAGATCAAGACTAAGTACGCAAACAGAGCTTGACAGAAAGAAAATCTAGCTAACTGAACTCAAAGGAAGGGAAGCAGAGGGAGATTGGCAAGGAGCCAACAATAGCATAGAGGGGGAGGGAGGAGGGGCACTTCTAGCAAAAATTAAGATCTCTTACACCTTGAATAGAATACACAGACTACTCATGAAGACTAAACATTACCTTTGGTGCTGCTGCCTTCACCCAAAAAGCTAAAAAGGATTTTGATTTCTTCCACTACTTCGGGCCATTCTGATTGTACATTGTTGAGGATCAAGTCTGTAGATGGTTGAAAGTAGGTGTCCGATTCGCAGGGAGCCGCTCAACACAATCGCCGCCTGGGACACTTCATGGAGGTTGTGGTTTGGTGGGTCACGAGAGAGTGCTAATTATGAAATGATGTGTCACCAAGATCGCGCCATGAGCGCATGCATCACCCTCTAGCTAGCTGGGATTTATCTTGAGGTGAGAATTGGAGAGAGAAAAAATAGACACGTGCCACCCTCTCATAGGGACACGTGTCCCTAACTTATTGGCTGCCGTTCACATGTGTATAGGCCACACTTGTGACCCATCTATAAAAGCCTATATTTCTTGCTCACCAACAGAAAGTATACACAACCCTTTCTCCCTCTCTAACAGAGAATTACTAGCTCTCTTCACAAGACGTTTCTCTATTACGTCAGTGGGTTTTTCTCACTACCCATATGATTCATTAATCACTGATCAGTAAGCCATCGGCAATGGGGGCAGCCTCCCCTCTCTCTCCATTATCTCTCCTCTGCTACCTCTACTCTTCACCACGCCACATTCTCTCTTTGGGTCTCTCCGGCGAGACGAGTTCGAATCTATTATCTCCGGCCCCTTTCAGCGATTCTCATCATCTACAAAGTCATTCCTAGTTAACCATATCTTTCCGATGACAGCTATGAACAATGAATGCCATATTGATTTCTTGAGATTCCTCAATTTGAAATGACTTTAAATTCCTTGGACCTACCAATTGAAGACCCCACCATTGTAATATTGATGACCATACCTTCCAAGAAAACCTGCAGGATAGGAGTAGGTGATCTGCTTTTTCAAAATCCTGTTTGCAAATCAAATTCCCACAACTTCATCCCTCTTGTTTACCATCACCGACACAAATGATCTCTTGGTTTACCGAAGCAGGTGAGTCTGTTCCTCTGTCTCTGTATCTTTTCCTCTTTCTTTATCTGGCTCATTCTCTCTCTTTCGTCATTGGCATGTCTAGCGCTAGCTATCGCCGACCTCTGCCAACACCCATAGTCATCCTCTACTTCGTTGGCTAGATTAAGGTTAATCTCATATTCTCTCTCTCTATCTCTCTGATTTGTTCTTTCTTCTCCTTCTACATGCAATACTTTTGTTTGTTATGTACGTGTCCGTGTGCTGTGATTAAGAGTGATTTGCTGAAGGTGTGTTTGTGGTGGGACTATTTGTTAATTCATTGTATCTACAAATTGTCTACATGCAATGTGATGGCTTTTGTGTGTGGATGTATGTGGACCATCATTCAGTGAAAATCAAAAGAGCAATCCCAAATTAAACAAATAAATAAGGGCGAGGTCAATTGAGAAACCCTGCTTGGGAGTTTGAATTCGATAAAGAACTAGAAAGAAGGGACGGATAATTAGATTTTGGGTTGGATTCAAATAGAAAAAATTAAATAATCGGTAAGTTTCCAGAAAATCCAATGCATGGGAGATTTGGTATCTGATGTTGGGATGTTGTACATGATTGTTTTACTGAATCTCATTTTTTAACTGAACTTTGTGTTAGATATTGCAATGGGCAACAATGGCGAACTCTAGTACATTATTGGGGCACTAGAAAGCATAAATTCATTTGTTAGCGCATACTGTGCTAACTCACAAATATTAATTCAATTGTTGTTACTTGAATAGGACCAAAGTGAGAAGAACGCACAGAGTCAGGCCAAACAAACAGTGCTACATACTACTGGTCGGACACCATTTGCCCTGGTTAAGGAAATGTTTAACTGTTTTCTATTGTATTTTCTTTCTTAAAATTTACTTAAAAATGATAAATGGGCATCACAAACGTCTCTACATACAATAACAGCCGTTATAGCATTATTTGTTGGTGTTCCATCTTTCTTCACATGAGTTTTGATGAAGAAATCATTTCGAGCTGGTTCTACATTCTTCTCTTTCTTATTCTATCATTACAATTAAAATTTATTTAGTTCAATACTTGTGTTGCCTGTGTAAATTAATAACTTGCGTCAATAAAGATACGCAGCTCACAGAACTTAATAATTATCTGACTTTATAATATGAACCGAGGCAATATTTACATTATTTTGCCCTAATCAAATGGCCAACTATAATCTCCAATTAGCACAAGAGAAGCTAATTAAGAAGTACATTACATATGTAAAAGTGAGCTACTCATCTTCG
>CM065381.1:31412335-31547335 GCA_033060915.1 Euryodendron excelsum | reverse complement strand
GCATTTAGAATAGATTGTCATATTCTAAACATAGCCACATATCATATCGCTGGTTTGCGTCCATACTTCTTAGAATAAATCTAATGTGTAATTAAATGATTATGGAACCCTTAATTAATGTATGTGCACTTCATAACTCAATTTGTGTAATAATTAGGGATTTACTTGGCCAAGTTAAGCTGGTTTTTCAAAGTAATTATGTTATCGAAGTATCTAACTAGTTAAAATTACATTTCCTAACAGTTTTATGAGATGCAACCATCATAGCTCTAAAACAAGGGATCAGTTGTCTCTTAAATTCAATAACCTTTGCACCTTCCTCCAATGGCAGCGTGCACAAGTGACTTGTCACTGCAATAGCAAGTGGCTCATTTTTCGTCATAAGCTCCACAAGATCTGCAAACCTAACTTCGGCAGCCATATACAAGGGAGTCGTCCCTTCATTATTCAGACAAAGCGACACTTCTGGAACTTCCTCAATCAAAAAACAAGTCACCTCTTTGTGATGCTTTTCCAATGTCAGATGAAGTGCAGTGTTATTATCTCTATTCTGTTCCTTCAGTAAGTCTTTGAATTCTTTCTGTTTTGTTCCATTTAAAGACAAACCAGCAACTTGACAGTCAATAGATGCCCACTGTAACGACCTACGTTAGCATGTGCTGAGTCCCACATCGAAAATTTACATGGGGTTTTTGGGTATATAAGTACGAGCAATGAATCCAAATGTCACCTTCTTGGCTGGTCCTTTCGGGGGAGTTCCCAGGTTTATTACATATCAGCTCTCGAGTTCTTAACTTTGACAAGGTCAAGACAATTATGGAGGATGAGCTCGATCAAGTGGTCATGGCCTAAGCTCGCTACGATGTGAAGAATAGTGTTTCCTTGGAGGCTTACTTGGGTCATAAGGCAACTTTCTGTATCTTCCAATGCTTGAATGAAGCCATCTTTGTCCCCAGTTGTTGCAGCCCTGTACAATTCTGGGTTCATTGATTGAACATTCTCATCATTCGGGTTTGATTTGTCTAAGGACTCACTGGAGTTTTGGGTGAGAATGTCAGCTGAATCATCAAAGACAGAACCCTGTTTGTCTCTATACATTTGCCTCTCTTTTTGCACATTTATTTACAAATCAACATTTCTTGCGGTTAATTTTGTGTGTAGAGAAGGTTTAAGGGGCAAGAACTTGGTGTGGGCCTTCATTTCAGCTGGTAAGGCACACATTTGCGTCAGCGATTTGTAACTTAGATGATGAGAGTTTGGAAGGGTTTCAATGTCAAATTTTTCTTCTGGTGTTGCCTCCTGAGTGGTGCCTGAATTGGAGCCGGTGGCATTTAGAGTTTCCATACTTGGGTTGATATAGAAATTGCAGAAGTACGGAAGTTTATGGTGTAATGAATGGGACTTGGAAACTCCAAGAACTAGCTATGGAGTTTACAGAGAATGGAAGATAGCTTGTTTGATGAAAATTTCCAAGCAATGCCAAACCAGAGAGATATCTAAATTAGGTTTAGGCTTCTTGGCCTCTTAATAATAGTGTGGCTGACTGCACATGCACCAAGGACTCACAGCAAAGATGATTTTGTTTTGGAAATATATTGGTACTTTCTTTTGTCGTTACAAGGAGTTTAGATTTTTGATCGACTATGTTTTTTGAAAAGGTATTGATTTCATTTTGAAAAGAATTGGTACTTTCTTTGTTACATGGTGTTCAAATCTTTGACTAACTACTCATCTAAAAACGATGGATACGTGCCTAACTTAGATTTTCCTTTTTTGGTGATTTGGTAGGATAAAGCCAAAACCTACATTAAATTGTAAGCATCAATCTGGATTCTTATTTAATGAGTTAGATAGCATAAGTGTTCTGCTAAAAGTGCAATAAATGTTCTATCTTATCCAAACCTTAGTCCCTAAGTTTAAAGATTATATTTTCATTTTTTTGGCTAAAAGAACCAAGTGCCCTTCAAGAAAATAGATAGTACTTTGCTTTAATTTACATCTTCAACTTTTTGGGACAAGGAAGGAGAGATGGAGAGAGATTTATTTTGCATTTCTTTCTTTCTTAAAATCGATTTGTTTGAATTTTATTTATTAATCTGACCAAAAGAAATATTTATGCAAATTCAACCGAAAGCTACAAACTTGAAAATGCATTTGGATTAAGATCCTAATTAAACGATTACACATTTGTAAGATTTCCACATCTTGAGTTTTGTGAAATGAGAAGAAAAATACAACTTGTAAGTATCCCATTTTTGCTCCCTCGGTAATTTTTGGTCCAATCCAGTCTTTCAGTAATACGTCACAATACTTTCAAGCACAAACCTGTTTTTCAAACTCCAATTTAGTCAATCGGTCACTTCACAAGCCCATTGGGCCCAACAAAAGCCAAAAGACCAAAGCTCCCTTAGGCAATCTAAGCAGCTTTGTTAGGCCAGGCGGTCTCTAAAACCAATTGTTATCATCGAAGTGATAGAAACACTCACGAACTTTAAATGGTTCACTTCTGGCACCTGCTAACTCGCCAATGTAAAATGTCTGTTATGCTCCTTGGCATCTCATAAGTTCTCCAAGATCAAGCGAGCTCTGGAACTAACACCATACCGTCGGAGTGATGGAAATACTCACAAACATTTAAGCCGTTAGAGTGACGAGAACACTCACTAGGTCGACAGGAGTACACCGCGCAACCACCTTGTGTCTTGGGACCGAATACATCTCTTGGTCATGGCACGTTTACTGGAGAAAAGAGAGACCTTTGAAAACCAACTAGTCACAATCGTTGGAGTGATGAAAAAACTCATAAACCAGGTCAACAACGACACTTGCTAGCCCAACATGGTGAAAAATGACCAAATTACCCCTTAAGCACCTCGACACTTTTTTGACAAAGTATAAATCTCTCGAGACGGTAAGTCTACCCTCTAAGACTATCCTTAGATAGTCCGACATGTTTAATATGCCATTCCAGTTGAATCAGGGTCAAATCCGGTCAGCTCTAGTCAAAATGATCATTTTGCCCCTAGGCACCCCAGTACGTCCTTTGAGAAAGCACTAATCCCTCGAGACAGTAAGCCACCTTCCCAAATAGTCTCTAGATAGTCCGACATGTTTTATATGCCACTTAGATCCATCCCGACCCCATTCTAACAAGTTCCGAGCGAAATAACCATTTTACCCCCGATGGCCCGGGCACTTCCTAAAACCATATTGGCTAAGTACCAAACCAACATTCATTGGGATACCCACTGTGCATCCCTGTCCAATTCGAAGTGAATCCCTTGACTCGGGACACCTCTAAGTCAATGAAGGCTTCCCATAACATATTGCAGACGCTTCGCCAGGGTTGGCTTTTTCTCTGATTTCCTAATTAAAATGCACCGTCAAATGACTTGAGAAATTTGTAGATTAGGAAATTCTTGAAAGCCTTTCGATAGGGCTTTCCATCAATATGGCTCAATTGAAAAGATTGCTTCCTGAAGCATCTGATCAGGCGGCCAGAAAGCTGCCACTTTGAAAATTTCTTGAAACGTCTCACAGACACTTCACTAGTGTTGACTTTTTCTTTAATTCCCTAATTAAAAAGCACCGTCAAACGACTTGATAAATGTATAAATTAGAGAATTTCAAAAAGTATTTCCAAATAACTTTCTATAGGTACAGCCCGATCGGAGATATCGCTTCTCGAAAGCCCCAGTTACATGGCCCAAAAATGGCCACTTTCAAAAACCCTCGGAGCTTCTTGCAGACGCTTCGAGAAGCTTATTTTCATGCATGCTTCCTAAGATGACATCTCCATCATCCAGAATCCTTTGAAGCTCTTCGAGGGCTCCCAATTCAAGAGAAACATCGGAGGAACATCATGAACATGACCAATTTCCTCGGATCTTTCTCGAATTAAACAAATCTAGAGGCGAAGTCAGCACAAGAGTTCCCAGCGGCAGAGCATCTGCTATATGCCTCCAAAAGATGATCAGATCATCCAAAAACTTTGCTTGCTCCCCAAGATAAGATAGTACAAGAGTGCCACGTGTCACTCAACTAGTGGTTCAGGACAGGTGCATGTGCCTTGGTAATTTTTACCCAGGCACATGTCCTATATGCCCCAGGGTCTCAAGACTTTGCCTATAAATTCAGCGCCCCCCCCCCCCCCCCCCCTTCTAGATAATTCAGAGCTGAAAACAGTGGGGAACTGCCCAATCCAAAACAGCCCCTTAAAATTCCAAAAAACCTAAGTCCTTCAAAGATCTAGGCCTCTCAATGTCTATTCAAACTCAAGACTACTCAACAATGGTGGATTGAATATGCTTAGAGGCTAAAGGTGAAGCTCTCTTTACATTTATGTCTCTCCCACTCCTCTTTTCTCCCCCTTAGCCTATCTTCTACCTCCCTTTCTTGTGTGCTTGAAATAAGTGAGCTCCTAAGCTATGCTTAGAGGAAAGCTTATGAGAACCACTGATTAGGGACCTCTCATGAGCCTATTTGAGTATAGTATGGCCCTTGGAGCTCCTTGCTATGTCGTAAAGCCTAAACCCATTTATATTCATAACCCCCTTGCATTTTGGTTACTATGTTCATGTATTGCATGTGATGGTGTCACGCTTAAAAACTATTTTCAAAACCACTATTGGTTCCATTTTCAAGAGTTTAACAAAGTTCACGTTAAAATGATTTTTTTAAAATGCCTCTAAGTTGGAGTTTCTTAAAGTTTAAGCCAAGAACCCTAGTTTTTCAAGCCTTAGGCTGCTTTTTAAATCCCTAATCCCTACCATACATTTCATATAGCTCTCTTGATTTTTTGCTTAAAAAATGATTTCAAAACCACCCTCCAAAAGGGTATTTTGAAAATCTCCACTCTCTTAAGTTTTCACCAAAAATGGATTTCAAAGCTTTCTATTCTATGTTGATTTTTAAAGCTTCACTCTCATGGAACCATCTCTTGAGTGGTATCCCCAAAATTGACCATAGGAACCCTAGCTCACTAGAATGGTTTTTCCTAAACAATCCTCTTCAAAAGAGGTTTTCCAAAAGTTTATTCTCTTTAGTTTCTATCAAAATGGTCTTCAAAAACTACTTGTCATCATTTATTTTACAAAGCTTTATTCTCTTAAGTTAGCGGTTGTAATGGTCCCAATGAAACCCTCTCTTGAATGGTTTCTAAACACCAACCATATGAACCCTTCACTAACTTGAATGGTTTTCCAAAGTGGTTTTCAAAAACCCTAAGTCTCTTAAACTAGTTTTCATCAAGCTTTTCACATAAAATGACAAAGTTCTTCACATGAAATGACATAAAATCATTGGTTTTCAAAACCTTTTTTTCAAAGTTCATGCATAAAACCATCATTCTAAAACCACTAGGACAAAACCCTAGTTCAAAACCACTTTTCCAAAACCACTAGATCCAAACTCTAATCCAAAATCATTTTTCAAAACCACCTTCCAAAACCATAAGTTAACCAAACCCTGGTTGGCTAACCTCATGACACCTTTTAAGCGCTAGGTTTACCTAATCCTAGTTGTCTAACCCTAGGTTAACCTAACCCAAGTAAGTTAACCTTAGTCAACCAAGCTATAGGTTAACTTAACCGTAGTTAGTTTACCCTAATCAACCAAACCCTAGGTTAACTTAACCTAAGTTAGTTAACCCTAGGTCACCTTAACCCTAGTTAACCTATCCTTGTTAGTTAACACTAGTTCATCAAATCCTAGGTTAACCTAACCCTAGTTAATTAACCCTAAGCCCTCCTAACTCTAGTTACCTTAACCAAGGTTGGTTGAACTTCAAGGATCTCTAACCTCAAGGCTCTTTTCAAACTATTTTTAATCTCAAATGATCCTTTCAAAACATGCTTTCAAAAACCTCCTACTCCTTTGAGTTTTCAAAACCATAATTTAAAAGTCGTTAAAAATACTCCTCTACTCCTCTCAAAATGTTTTCAAGAGCTCTCTGAAACTTGTCTTAACCTAAAATGGCTAAGCACTTACCATTTTCAAAAATTATTTTCAAAAATGATTTAAAAAAATCACAACCCTAAGGTAATCCTAACTCTCTCACAGTTAGGGTTCCCAAAGAAAAATAATGCATCAAGTGTGATCTTCAAAGGTCTATAGTAGGGTTTCAAACCCTAAATGTTTTTCAAAAATTCTTTTCAAATATCATATTCTTGAAGAAACCTTAATCTTTCTAATGAGTGGGGTAGTTCAAGTAAATGTGAGATATTCAAGTAGGGTTTAATAACCTTAATAGTTTTCAAAACGCGAAGGGAAGTCTCTAGCTCGTTTTCCAAACATGTCTTCAAAACTCATAACCTTAAAAAAGTTTAGTCCTTCAATGACTAACCTCCCTAAAGCTGATGAAACTTTCAACTCACCATCTCACCGGCTTTGGGTTTCAAACCGATAGCCTCCTAGAATGTTTTAGGTAATTTTTCCAGGCCTCGAGTCTTTTTCCGAGATATTTTGAGTCCATCTCGATAGTTTTTCGGTCTGATTGACCGTTTTGCCCCTAATGGCCCGGTTAACCCTTCCAACACATCCTGACATCGTTCTTCAAGTCAACTACCCCCGGGACACTATTCTAAGAGTTTCTATCCCTTTTCAGTCATTTGGGCCAATCCCGGCCCTTTAACTCATTCTCGGACCTTCCAGAGTTACTCCTAGTGAAGTTAGGCTAAAAATTGTATGGTAGTCACTAGTACAGACGCCCAAATATTCTAAAGATACATTGCTTGCCGACCTTAAAACTTTCCTAAGTGGCTGGTGGCGCCCGGCCAAAATTTGGCCGAGCGCCACTTAGAAGGAAATTTTGCCAGGCACTAGGTTAATCCACTGTCTATAATTACAAGAATCTCTTCCAGCATAAAAAGGGTCCACAAATTCAGTCCAAAAACCTTGCTCTTCGATATTCAAAGCTCGAAGTCCTTCCAAACCCTAGTTCCTTTTAGGTTCTTCAAACCCTAGCCTCTTTATACAAACCCTACCTTCATACACTTTAACCCTAGCCTCCATACACTCACATACTAGCCTCCAAAGCCTCCATTAAAGACTTGAAGTGTTGCAACTCCGAAGCTTCTGAAGATCAAAGCAAGCTCTCGAAGACCGACGTAAAGCAAAGCAAAGATTGAAGTAAAGAAAGCAAGCAAAACAACGTAAATAAAAGAAGACACAAAGTCGGCTTCCTATTCACCTTTACGCAAATCTCCCCTCTCTCTTCTCTCTCCCAACCCACTTAGGTTTTCTTCTATTTTAATCTCCATCTTCTATCCCCCTTTCTTGCATACTTTAAATAAGGGACTCTCTAGTTCATGTGTAGGCTTAGGCTATTGAAAGTCACCGTGTCGAGGGCTTTCTCTTAGTCTAATCGGAGACCACGTGGATTCGACCCCCTTGATTTTTATTTGGTGAAACCTTTACCCTTGTATGTTCACGACACCAACTTGCATTGTGCATATCATGATCATGCATCTCTCTAAAATTCATTTTCAAACTTGTTTTCAAAACTTGCATTAAAACCATTTTCAAAACTTGCATTAAAATTTTCTTCTTCAAAACTTATTTTTAAAATCGCAATCCTAAAGTGACTCTAGCTTTTTTATGGTTAGGGTTACTTTAGGAAAGTGTTACATTTAAAATGACCAATATGGTCCATCAAATCCTTATTGGTTTTAAAACCACAATCCTAGAATGGTTTTAATCTTCTTATGGTTAGAATTGTTTTAGGCTTGCAAAAGTCCATATTCAAATCCTTTTCAAATCTCTTTTTAAACTTACTCTCTAAACATCTCTTTTTCTAAAATCTCTTTTCCAATACGCTTTCTAAAAACTCTCTCCAATCTCTTTTTCAAAATTGCTTTTTAAAAAAATTGCTTTCTAAAAACTCCCTTCAATAAAATCTATTTTCCAAAACTCCTTTTCAAACTCCTTTCCAAAAAAGCTCTCTTCAAAATTCACTTTCTAAAAACACTCCATAAGTTTACTTCCTAACAACTCTTTCCAAAAATCTCTTTCCTAAAAACTCTTTCTAAAAATCCCTTTCCAAAAACTCTCTTTTCAAGTTTGCTTTCTAAAAAACTCCTTTCTAAAGATCTCCTTCCAAAAATCTTTATTTCCAAAAGTTCTACTTCCAAAATCTCTTTTCTTGGAGTCAAAGTTAAACCCTAGAGCCATGATTAGGAAACCCTAATTTTCTTTCCAAAAACATAATTTCCAATTTCCTTTTCTACATCAAACTTTAGGTTACTAAATCCTATTTTCTACATCAAAATCATATATGTCCAAACCCTATTTTCTACACCAAGATCTAGGATTTCGAAAACTTTATTTTTCCAATTTCATGTCAAATCATATTTGCCGTTTTAGGAAACCAAATCTAATCTCCCATTTAAGAAACTAGATCAAATCCTCCGTTTTTGGAAAAAAAATCAAATCACTTTCTTTTAGAAATAAAATCCAATCCTTTATTTTAGGAAATAGGAATCCAAATCTTTCTTAAATCCAAATCTTTCCTAATCTAAATCTTTCCTAATTCCAACCTTTCCTAATTCCATACCTTTCCTAAATCTTAACTTTCTAAAATCTAACTTTTCTAATCTTTCTTAAACTCAAATCTTTCATAAACTTCAAGTATTTCTAAAACTCAAACTTTCAAACATTTCCTAATCTTGATCTTTCTGTTCCAAACCTTTCCAAAATCCTAAACTTTCTAAATTCTAAATCTTACTTAAATCAAACTTTTCCTAATTAAAATTTTTCCAAAAATCAACTTTTTCTTAAGAAGGAAACTTTCCTAAATTTTAAACTTTCCTATTTCAAAACATTCCAATTTCAAAACTTTTCAATTTTAATTCTTTCCTAATTTGGACCTTTCTTAATTTAAAACTTTCCTAAAGCGAAACTTTTCAAAAATGGAACTTTCCTATTTTGAAACTTTCCTAATTTCAAGATTTTCTAATTCAATCTTTCCTGGATTCCAACTCTCCATGTTTTCTAAATCTGACTTTCCAATCAAAATCCCTTTTAATCTCAAGTCCTTTTTAAATTCTGTCTTTCCTAAGTCTAGGTTTCCTAAATCTCAATCTTTCCAAAACAAGTCCAAGTTCTTCTTCTAAGTTCTATCTTTTCAAATCAAAGTTCAATCTTTTCAATTCCAAATTTCAATTTCAAATCTTCCATTCTAAGTTTAAATCAAAACTCTTTTTCAAATCAAACTCCTTTCAAATCAAATTTTCTATCGGACTCTTGTCCCAACTACGACTAACCTGATTCCTCAAAAGGAATATGTAGGCAACCCTCATGGGTGCGGTCATAACTTTTTTCAAATCTCCAATTTCCCATCCCTTTTCAAGCTTATACTTTCACAACCTTTTTCAAGTTCTTATTTTCAAGTTTCCAATTTTATAATCTATTTCAAGTTTCTAATTCTAAAATCTATTTTTCAAATCTTCAATCTATTTCCAATTCTTCAATCCTTCTTTCAAGTTTCAAATCAAGTCTTTTCAAATCACAAATTTCTTTTCCAAGTCTATTTTAAAGTTAAACTCTTTTCTTGCACTTGCATATTATGCATCATTCTTTTAAATATTCTTTTCAAAGTGGATAGTTTTGGACATTTATTAATCGAAGACTCTAATGGGTGAATCTAGGGTGAATAGACATGTAGGTACCGCAAGGGCGGGGTAGGGTGATGGCTTAATGCGTCTTCCCTATACGTAACCAACCTTCAAACCTAGATCATTGTTTTCGAAAGAGTAAATGGAGTTATTTTCAAAAAGTATTTAAATATTTTTCAAAGGTTGCCAAACAACCTATTTTCCAAAAAAACCCTCTTTTGAAGAAGTATTTTCAAAAAAATTTTCCAAAAAACCCTAAGTGTAATCTTCGAATTGTGCTTAGTTTTTTTAAAAAATTTGGTGTGCTGTCGCAGGCACCCAAAAATAAAACCGATACCCGAAAAACAAATATATAGTAGTGTAAGTAAGGATCTTTCCCACGAAGAGTGTTTAGCCTAGTTTTATGCTATGTGAACAAGGATTATGGGGTTTTGGATTTAATGAAAACTATTTTAATAATCATAACTACGAAACAATTCAGATTAAAGTATTGAAATTAATCAGAAGAACAAACCTTGGTCTAGGTCAACATCCACCATCGGAATTTACAACTGATCATCAATGCAAGCATATCAATTCACTCTTTGAATATTCACCATTGCAATTATTTTCCTATCTCTCCTTAGTTGTAGTTAATCAGAAACAAGCGATCTAATTAACCTTAACTATTAAATAACCCAGGAAAAGCACACAAGGTTTAATCTAGCAGCAGCCTTAAGAATTAGAGAGATCGACGAAACTAAACAACACAAGCACATGCGGTTGCATTTAATTTAGTCGAATGCCCTTCCCAAGATATAATAATTTCCAACGCAGTAAATCATTAAATCTCAGTTGTTTCACAAATCAGAGGAATCAAACAATTACGGATTTGATATCTAACTCAGCAGTAGATTGCAATGATTTACAAACTAGTAGGCCTCCTAGCGATTAAACAAGACAATCATGAAAATAAGCATAGAACAACATTCAATACTCAAAGCATAAATCGAATAATGAAAACAAATTAGATCTCATAGTTTATTATTAATTCTGAGGTTTCTGTCTCCTTTGATGAAGATTCAAAGTTTAGCCACGCAGGGCCATGAAAACAACTCAAAAAATAACCTCAAAAAATATAAAAAAATGTCAACAACCCTAAAAACAAAACAGTCCAAGCTTTTATAAGCGTATGAAATTCTGCAGCTATGCACAACCGTTCGAACTCTCTTGCCACCATTCGAACACATCGGACTACCATTCAAACGGTACATCAAACGCACTTCGAACAGTAAAACCTGCTCTCTGAATCTTTCGAACGCTCTTCGAACCAGAACTTGACATGTAACCGTTTGATATAGCGTTCAAATGCATCTACTACCGTTCGAACTCCTCTAGGGACCGTTCGAATGCCTCTTCGAACGATACTTCTAATCTCGCGCGAATTCGACACTTTTAAGCTAGGATCTTCTTTTTGGGCATTCCATAGCACCCTAAGTCAAAATATAAGAATAGTGAGTATCTTTGGGTATCAAATAAGTATAAAAGACTAAACATTAAGGGAGAAAAATATGACATTTACATTCTCATCAGTGACCTAACTCATCTTAATCAAGTTAGGTGGCGACTCCAAATTATTTTCCAAAAACCCTTTGTTTAAATCAAATTTTCAATTCAAACCTAGTCGCACTCATCCATCTAGGAGGATGAGTTCTAATGAGAGAGTACAGTTTTTTGCCGCTTGTGTGTGTATTCCTTGAGTGCGAAAAATCTGGGCATGACAACTGGCGACTCCACTGGAGACACTTAGAAGGTTAGACCATAGTCATGTCTCTTCACCGTTCACCTATGAAGAGTCTTCAATTAACATGACCAATTCTATCCACTTTTAATTTTCAAAGTTGTTTTCAAAAACATGCATTTAACTCCATTTATATTATCTTGCATTAAGTTTGTCATCCACATACTAACTCTTGCATCTTTGTTTTGTAGGTGGGCTTTTGTTTGCATTATTGTTCTATGTCATACTAACTACTATGCATGAATGAATGTGATGAACAGGATGGATGGGAGTTGTTGAGCTCTTTCCTCTGCTTTCAAAAATCACACACACACTGCACGTGCACTTGCATTCTACATACTTGCATTCTTTACCCTGATATGTCTGTTCTAGTTAGAAGGGGGAGCAGTATATTGGTTGTAAGCAAGATGATGTGTCAGTTTTTTCACGTACGGCCTCTTGATGGTTCCCCTGCTCGGATTACCAATCGATAATGGCACCACCTCGAGGAGTGGGCCTAGGTTTGAAGATCTGGGAACTGGGCCTTTTTAGGACTCATTAGTAAACCCTCAACCTCTTGCTCATATAGACACCATGCATAGCCCAACCTCTGCCGGATTTAAGACACTCACACCATTTTCAAAACCATGGAGGAAAGGGCGACTACTCTACTTTCCTTTAAATTTATCTATTTCGATTGTTATAATGCTTGTATTCCTGTTGTAATAATGCCTATCTAACTGCTCATGCATTCTCTCTCTCTTTACTCCATGCATCCATGTTCATGCATTTGACATTCCATGTTAAGACGAGAGTTCCAAAGTAACTCAAGTCATTGCATTCTCATGCATATGATCAACCCAAATAGAGTGATGCCAAGTTCACTCTCCACTGCATTAAACCTACCAAAACCCTAAGGGTTCCCACGTAACCCTAAGGAATCATTGCATGCATTTCAAGTCATTCCATAAGAGGAGCCCCAATCCCTCTATGCTCATGGAGATAGGATTGCCAAGAAGACAAGGGGCAACCAATTAGCAAGGTCTCTCAGTGACCTCCTCGACGTCAAATCTAAAGAAAGCAAACCCCAAGACTCAAAAGTAGTTTAGGATTTCATATATAAAAGTGGATATGTGGAAATCCAAAGGAAAATGTTCCCCCTCTCCCTATTAAAATGTACTTTGATTCTTTAAATTGTAAACCTCGAAGTTCAATATGTCTCCTTATCTTCCACAAATAAATGATGAAGGTAGACTCTAGACCCATGGTAAGGTACTTGCATATAGGGGCAAACCCCTTATCTCCAAGAAATGAGCCAAATTCATCATGACTAGTTTCCTTCTCAAGTAGGGACATCCTTAAAGCATGCATTGCATAACAATTTGTCAAAAGAAGACATTGACTTTTTCCTTTTGCTGGTCTTAGGTTCCTCTCCTCGTCCCCCGTTGTTACAGACCAAAAGCTAAGGAGTACCAATGAAGTCACTCACATTTGATACCTTGACTCAGATACTAGAGGAAGTAAGAGGATTCAGAAATAAAATGACTAAGATGGAAGCCATGCTCTCTTCACTCTCATCCCATACAGGAATTACGACTCATAAACAAGTAGAGACCCTTCGAAGCCAAACCTCGGAGGAATGCATGGCTCCTCGAAAAGGGGCTAAGAGAAAAGATTGAGAAGAAACTCCAATTATAGCCTATCAACAAATGTCCCAAGCCAATTACCTCATTCCAACACTTCCCGAGTTAGAAGCGAACCCCCAAACCATATAACTTGTCCAATAAATACCGTTCTGACCCCCTAGGCCATGGCACTAAGAATTGCTCCACTTTGAAGAATAAAACCCAAAACCTTTCCGACTCCTAAGCCACCAACCCAATTGTCATTACACCAAAACTTGATCCCCAACCTCCAAGGACATCTAGAACACCTCTCCAACCTAGGCGAATGGGTGGAAAAGATCGAGTTTTCACTAAACTCGCTTACACGCAAATCACAGCTTACTTCAATCTCCTAGCCGCGGGATATTTGAAACCTATACCCCTTCAACCTCGGCCTAATCCTCTACCACCTCATTTTACCCAAAGGTATACTGTGAATACCATTCAGGCAGCCTAGGACACGATACCAAAGACTGTCGAACCCTTAAACACAAGATTCAAGATCTGATAGATAATAAAATTATTGACTTGAAGCCGATAAGCCCCATTCACACTTCCAATATTGCCACAGACCCTCCACCAGATCGCACTGTCAATGTCATCACGGAGTATGATGGTAACAAGGTCCTGACTGCTATATGCCAAGAGATATACTACGAGGATGAAGATTACATGGATAAGGAAGATCTATAACAACATGGCACCTTGCTCCCTCATGAAGTAAAAAGCCCTTTCATACCAAATACCAAAGGCCTATAGTTATATGCGCCTGAGGGGCAGCAGAACACGGTCGAATGCAAAAGCAAGAAACCTAGGGCTCGGGTTAAGTCAGTTCAGTTGGAGGAAAGTAAATTGACCTATCCATTTGGAGAAAATAGAGAAGAAAAGGAAAGTGGACTCGAAGAAAGAGAAGCTAAGAAAAGGAGGAAACATCACAAGGTAGTTACAAATCTTGGGGGATACATGATCGTGTCTGCCTCAATAAAAGAAGAAGAGATCGACAATTGCACCAACCTCAACTATTCCCGTGAGAATCTAGTCATCTGCCCAGAGACAAGTGGCAAATGGAGCTTCAAAGACGTGGATATCATCCCAAGGCCCAACTAGAAGGATCCCCATAAAAAGTGTACAAGAGAGAGGTGTTTTCATCCACTTTCTTTCTATCCCTTTGCATTTTGTCCTTAAATTAATATCTGCATTTCTATTCCTTTAAAGAGAACTATATGCTTGTCACTAATATAATAAAATGATTAAGTCTTTTTATTCATTGCTGTTATATTATATTACTCTTGTGAATGGTGAATGCGTCCTATGTAAGGGGCATGATTTATTTTATGGAAGGATTGACTTGGAGAGATGATACTATGAGTCAACCACTCGCCAAATGATTAGGTTTTCGAAAAGAGAGAAGATAAGGATGAGTGAGGAAACTACCCAAAGGCAACACTTGCAAAACACCGAAGCTAAGCGATGTGTGGCCATATTATCAAGATGAAGAGGAGCCATCTTTTATTTTTCCGTATAAAAAAAAATAAAAAGTGTTTATATTCCCTTTGCTTGGCCCCTAGTGCCTAGCAAAAAGCGAAATATTCATTGTCAACCCCGATCTAAGACCGTCCCCCCCACATTGGGGCAGACAATAACTGAGAACTCTAGGAATGGTAGCCATCCTCTATCATGCTAGGGCAGCATTAAAGGCTCTATGGATCAAATAATCTAGTTCAAAGTGAAGAGAGGCCCTCATTTTATTTCCCATACAGTCAGAAGCAACCCTTTTTGCCAAACCCGTTGAGCCATTTATCTTTTTCGAGAAAACCCCAACCTAGGGATCACCGCTCACAATGGGTTAGATTGAATTGTTAAGAAAAAGGTTTAAGGAAAAAACAATGGGGGTTGTAGAATTGTTCGTTTCATAAAAGGAAAGAAAATAGCTAAAAAGGAAAAAGAAAAGCGAAGGAAAAGAGTTGCCAAGGGGCAAGAAGCCATAAAAAAATGTTTGTGTTATCCTGGGAAGTATATAGAAAAGCCAGAAGTCAGGGGGCAAATGTCAAGTAATTCCATCAGAAAGTCAAAAGTTACAAGAAAGGTCAACTCCCGCTGCAGAAGGAGAAAATCTAAAGGTGATCCTAGGTTACAAAGAAGCCCAGTAGAAACAATAGATTCGAGCCTTTACCCTTTCTTGTAAAAACCCAAAACCTGAAGTTGATCGAGGCGAGGGTCGTGACGCTATTTACAAAGAATGTCCCAAGATTGCCCCAGGGCCCATACTCTGAGGATTTTGTTTCCCTTCCAAGATTCTGCCCCATTCAGTTTTGTCCTATTCTCATCAGGGTGTGATAGCATTTGCACCATTCTCCAGGGATCTCAACCTTTTGGTTTGCCATCTACTATCTTATCCTTACTTTCTACAAAGTTCCTGTTTAGGGTTTTTCTGACCTCACTTGGTTTTCTCTCTTAGATTTTCAAAATTCCACCATGGCTTAAGCAATAACTTGCATGCCCTTTGCAGAGTAATAAACAGCTTGGCCCTCAATCTGAGAAGACTTTTTTAGGACTATAATGCAGGCTGGGTTTAGGGGTCGTAAGAAACAAAGGAATATTTAGGCTCAAATATTTTCTTTTAGTGGGTTGTTTAAACCAAAACCATCTGAGCACAGTTTGGAGCATGAGATTGCCCCTGCATTTTTTCCCAGCTTTCCTTTCTTGCCCTTCTTTTTTCTTTTTCTTTTTTTTTTTTTTTGGCTACTTGTCTTGGTATTGTTCAGGCTTATTTAGACTAAGCAATTTTCTTCGATCAAAGAGGATTTGGATTTGGACCGTAATGTAGGCTAGGTTAAGGGGTTTATGAATGAAAGGGTATAAAGGCTTAAACATTATCATTTATGAGGTTTCGAAAGACCAATGATCACCTTCGGCAATTTAGCTTCCATGCACTGCTTTCTTCTTTCTTTCCAACTCCTTTTGTTCTTCTAGACTGTTCTCTGACTTCTGATTAAGATTTTTCCATCAAAAAATTTGTTCCTAAGTCGACTGTTAGAGATGCTAACTTTTTCATTTATATTTTTAGATGACAGTATCTTCTTTTGAAGATCACCACAAACACAATATCTTTTTTACTAGAGATGCCTTTGACGCCATAACTTTCATGGAAATCACCATTTTCATCGTTGCTCATTAGTTCCTCCTCATGGCTTTTGCCTTAACCCAATGTGGGCAGTGATCATCTGGTGGGTTTTCTTGAGAAACATAACTGGCTTAAGTGGGCTTTGCAAAGGAATTTTCTTTGTGTATGGTAGTAGAATCGAGGGCCTCTCATCATTTGAAATTGAATTGTTTGCTCCATAAAACCTTTGTACAAAATTTAGACAATATTCCTAGAGATTGTGTGTTTCTGCCAGTGAACCCCTATATATGCTATCAAATCAACTACTATGTGCTTACCCCAATGTGGGGGATGGTTCTTGGTTGGGGGATATCTGAATAAAAATTACTTACAGCTCTAGTAGGCTAAGCAAACGGTAGTGTTTATTTCTTATTGGATAAATAGAATAATGACTTCTCATCATTTGGAGGACTCAGCTTCCCATCGCTTAGCTAGGATATCACTCAAGTATCACCTCTTCAATAAAATCCGCACCTCCTTGTTGAGTTTGTCTCCCTCCTATCTCTCACTCTCTCTTTGTCTCTTGAAGGTTTTAATCCCCTTTGAGCAGGTTGCCCATGTTATCCCTTCCTTTAAGTTAAGTCATTACAAAATGGGGAAGAATCTCTAAAAGCAATAATCATCTACGAGAGTATAAGACAAAGAGGATAAACTGAAAACTAATTCTTTTTTATTTCAAATTATGATGGCATGACATGCAATGTTTATTTAGATAAAATATACAAGAAATAGAAAGGTAGAGAGAAAATAGACAAATTTATTGGAAACCTCCCTTTTCTTATGAGCCCTTTGGTGAGAACCCTTAATAGGGTTTTGGAACTATGCCAACCTCCTTGATGCTTCATTCGCTAGGTGTATTAACGGAGAGCGAATTGACAGATCTTTTATGACCTTTGGCATGCATTTGGAAGTTAGAGGATTCTGTTATGGCAATGTATGGATCTGACTGGACTTTGCAAATGGTGAAGTCCTCTTCTGCATGGATGGTGATTGTCATCCCATGGTGCGGAGGTAGTTGCTTAGAGGTATTGTCTTGCTGATAGATGGTTAGTTCTTCTTACTCCTTAATGTATGTTTGGCCTTTTCCAATAACCGGGCTTATCCTTGCATGAGTTTGAATTGGGTGGGATGTTAGAGGGGTTCTATGAGTTCAATTATGCTCTTTAACTTGAAAAAGGAAAAGAAAAACAAAACACAATTAGCATGTTGAGTAGGAAGTTTTATGGATGCATATCCTATGGAGGCCCCTTCTTTGAGGGAATCTAGACATGATGCTAGGTCCATTTTGGAGATGGGATTTTACCCCTCTATGTAATACAATACCTCTTTGGCATGAGCCTGTTGATATTTCTTTGTTTGGACAACCCCGCCTCCACAGACGAAGCCCAAGACATGGTTCTATGCATACCATAAATCTTTAGGGTTAAGGAACCCTTAGGAGTTTTGGTAGGTTCGATTAACATGAGATTAGATTGCTCCTTTCTTTCTACAGCTGATTAAATGCATGAGAATGCAATGACTTTAGTTTCTTGGAACTCTTATCTTGGAATAGATATGGATGCATGAGTACAATAGAAGTGAACATATGAATAGTATGATAACAGTAAATGAATGGTTTAGAAGACCCCCTTTCTCTTTTGCTTCTTCCTTCGATTTTCTTAGTACTTGGAGATGATAGGAGGAGGATAGAAGAAAAGAAACAAAATATAAGTTAGTGTCTTAATTTAGAAGTTTTTATGCAATGTATGTCCTAGGGGTGCCCCTACTTTGAGAGGGAAACTAAACATAATGCATTTAGCTCATTTTTTAGTGATAGGGGGTTTTCCCCTGTATGCAAATACCTTACCGTTTAGGATGGGAATATTCATTAATTCATTCATTCATTCATGAAAGATAAAGAAGTACATTAAACTTTAGAGTTTAAATACAATGGAATTGAAATACATTTTAATAGGGGAGAGGGAACAATTTCCTTTGGACTTCCACTTATCTACTTTTACATTTGAAATCCTAAACTACTCTTGAGTATTCGGATTCACCTTCTTTGAGTTGGATGTTGAGGAGGTCGTTGAGAGACCTTGTTTGATTGCCCCTTGTCTTTTTAGCCACCCTATCTCCTTGAGCATAAAAGGATTAGGGATCCTCTTATGGAATGACTTGAAATGCATGCTATGAGCCCTTAGGGTTACGTGGGAACCCTTAGAATTTTGGTAGAATGTAAGGGAGAATGAACTTGATGTCACTCTCCTTAGGTTGATCATATGCGTGAAAATGCAATGACCTGAGTTACTTTGAAACTCTTGTCTTGACATAGAATATTAAATGCATGAACATGGATACATAGAGTAGAGAGAGAGAGAATGCATTTGTAAAGTAACATGGATACATGAGCAGTTATATAGGCATTATAACAGTAGGAATAAAAGCATTATAACTACATAAATAGACAAGTTTAAAGGAAAGTAAAGCAGTCATCCTTTCTTCCATGGTTTTGAAAACAACGTGCGTGTCTTAAATCCGCTAGATGTTCGGCTATACATGGTGTCTATATAAGCATGAGGTTGAGGGTTTACTAATGCTTCTTACCAAGGCTCGATTCCCAAATCTTCAAACCTAGGTCCACTTCCCGAAGTGGTACCATAATCGGTTGGTGATTCGAGCTGGGGAACCATCAAGAGGCCATAGGCGAAGAAACTGACACTGCATCTTGCCCACAACCAATATATCCTTCCCCTTTCTAACTAGAAGGGACATAACCAAGTAAGAATGCAAGTATGCAAATGCTTGTGCACAATGCAGTGTGTGTGTGTGAAATTTTGAAAAGTGGAGGAAATGGCCCAACAACTCTCATCCATCCTGTCCATTCCATACATTCATGAAATACATGGTAGTTAATATAATATGAAATAAATTTGTGAACACAGGTCCACCTACAAAAATAAAGATGCAAAAGTCAGTACTTGAATGACAAAATGCAAGACAGAACAAATATGAATAGAATGCAAGCAATGACATGTCTTTGAAAATAACTTTGAAAAGTTTGATTTTGAACATTTTGAAGTGGATTGAATTAGAAAAATTAATCAAAGACTCCAAATGGGTGAGGGTGAATATATATGACAATGGCCTAACCCAGCAAAGTCGCCAGCTATCGCGTCTCGATTTTTCGCACTAAAAAAAGACAAGTGAGAAAAACACAGTGCTTTCTCGTTAGAACTCATCCTCCTAGAAGGACGAGTGTGACTAGATTTGAATTAGAATTTGATTTGATTAAGTCCTTTTGGAAACGATATGGAGTCGCTACCTAATTTGATTAAGGTGAGTTAGGTCACCTAAAACTAAGTACAATCCAAATATTACACTTAGGGTTTTTGAAAAAGGTTTTAAAAACTTCCTCAAGAATGGGTTTTTAAGAAAATAGATTGTTTGGAAACCTTTGAAAAATATTTAAGCCCTTTTTGAAAATAACTCCATTTTGATCTTTGAAAATAGTGATCTAGGTTCGGAGATTGGTTACGTGTAGAAAAGAAGCACTAAGCCATCACCCTACCTCGCACTTTCGGTACCTACATGTCTATTCACCCTAGATTCACTCACTTAGAATCTTTGATTAATAAGTGTCCAATACTATCCACTTTAGAAAAAAATGTTTAAAAAGAAGTTTGAGATGATGCATGATATGCAAGTGCAAGAAGAAGGTTGAGCTTGAAAAAATATTTGAAAAGAAATATTTGACTTTGAAAATGAATTTGGAAAGACTTGAGTTGATTTTTCAAATAGATTTGAAAGACATGATTTGATTTTGAAAATAGATTTGAAAAGACTTGATTCGATTTCGAAAGAAGGTTTTAGAAATTGAAATTTGAGATTTGAAAATAGATCATAGAATTGGAAGTTTGAAAAAGGTTGTGACCGCACCCATGAGGGTTACCTACGTATCTCTTTTTGAGAATCAGGTCATTCATAGTTTGGACAAGAATTCGATTGAAAATTGACAGTTTTAGATTTTTGAAAAAGTTTGACTTGAAAAGATTCGATTAGAAAAAGAGTTTGATTTGGAATAGGATTTTATTTGAACTTAGAATGGAAGATTTGAAATTGAGCTTTGATTTGAAAAGATTGAACTTAGACTTGATTCAGAAATATTGATATTTTGAAAATATCTTGACTTAGATTGAAATTGGAAAACCATCTTGGTTTAGAAAAGAGTTGAAACTTCCTAATTTTAGGGTTAGGGTTGAACTAGGATTTAGGTATCCTATGATTGAAGCAACCTAAGATTGGTACATGTAGTTGAATTAAGAAAGTTTGATTTAGACATTGGATTTAAGGAAGATTTGAAAAGAAATTGATTTGATTTGAAAACACTTGACTTGGAATGATTTGAAAAGTTAGGGTTTAGGAAATTAACTTTGGAAAGTTTTGAATTAGGAAAGTTTCAAAATAGGAAAGTTTCATTTTAGGAAAGTACCAAATTAGGAAAGTTTCATTTTAAGAAAGTTTAAACTTAGAAAAGTCTTATATTTAGAAAGATTTGGAAAGTTAAGATTTAGAAAGTTGAAATTTGGAAAGGTTTGAAATTAGGAAAGTTTGGAATTAGGAAAGGATTGAATTAAGAAAGATTTGAGTCCTATTTCCTAAAGTTAAAGATTTGATTTTCTTTCTAAAATTGGAATATTTGATCTAGTTTCCTAAACGGGAAGGTTTGATCTAGTTTCCTAATTTGAAAGAATGGATTTGATATGAAATTGGAAAGGTTGAATTTTGAAAATCTAGGACTTTGGAAACCTATGATTTTGTGTAAAAAAAGAGATTTTAGAAATCTAAGATTTGATGTAAAAGATAGTTTTGATTTTTGGAAAAATAATTAGGGTTTCCTAACTATAAGATCTAGAGTTTGACTCGGATTCCAAGAAAATGAGATTTTTAAAAATAAATCTTTTGAAGAGAGTTTCTAGGAATGAAACTTGAAGAGAGTTCTTAGAAAGTGAATTTTTTTAGAGACCTTTTGGGAGAGAGTTTGAAAAGAGTTGTCTGGAAAATAGATTTTTGAATGAAGTTTTTAGAAATGAATTTTTGAAGAAAGCTTTTAGAAAGTATTTTGGAAAGTAATTTTACAAGGGCTTTGAAAATGGATTTTTTGAAAACCTTTTGAATGTCTCACTTTTCTAAAATGATTCTAACCATGAAGAGATTAGAACCATTTTAAATTAGTGGTTTTAAAAAGAACATGAATTTAAAATATGAACCAATATGATTCCATTGAATATCACACCTCCGTAAAATAACCCTAACCATGGAATGACTAGAATCATCTTAAGATTGTGGTTTTGATAAGAAACGAGTTAGGGTTTACACCCACAATATGGACCTTGATGGTCACAATGAATATAACACTTTCCTAAAGCAACCCTAGTCATGGATTGGCTAGAATCACTTTAGAATTGTGATTTTAAAAAAGAGATTTTGAATGAAAATTTGAAAGAGGATTTTAATACAAACTTTGAAAACAATTTTAAGTAGATGAATGAATACGATATGCACAATTCAAGTAGGGTCGTGAACATATAAGGTTGGCTTCATCACATAATCAAGGGGACCAAATCCACATGGTGTAAGGTTGAATTAGAAAAAAGTCCCCGACATGGTGACTTTCAACCATTCTTCCTACATATGAATCGGGGATTCCCTTGTTTCAAGCATGCAAGAAAGGGGGGAAGAAGATAGAGGATTAAAATAGAAGAAAACTCATGTAGGTTAGAAGCAAAAAGACAGAGGGGGACGTACGTAAACATAAAAGAGAAAACCAACCTCGTATTTTCTTTGCTTTGTTTGCTTTGTTTTGCTTTGTTTTGCTTTGCTTTTCTTGGACTTTGGAAGCTTCAAACTTGCAGCACCTCAGTCTTCAACGGATGTTAGAGGCTTGTATATGAATGTATAAAGTGTATATAGGCTAGGGTTAGAGTATATGGAGGCTAAGATTTGAAGAGGCCTAAGAGAGCTAGGGTTTGGAGAGAGTTCGAGATTTGTATGTAGAGAGACAGAGTTTCTGGACTTAGATTGCCGACCCTTTTCACACAGGGGGAGGCTCTGTATTTATAGACACAAGACTGACCTAGCGCTTGTTGCAGTGACGCTAGGCTAAATTTCCTTCCTAGTGGCGCCAAGCCAATTTTTAGTTTAGCGCCACTAAGAGTGGTGCTAGGCCAATTTTTGGCTTGGTGCCACTGCCAATGGCGTAAGCCACTTAGGAAAGTCTTAAGGTCTGTAAGCAACATATCTTTCATACCTTGATACACAAGGCCAAAGATTTGGGCGCCTGTATTAGTGAGTACCATGCAATTTTTGGCTTGGCTTCACTAAGAGTGACTTTGGAAGGTTCAAAAATGTTCTAGAACGCCGGGAATGGTCTGGAAGGCTGGAAATCAGTAGAAACCCTTGAAATAGTATCCCAAGGGTTACAGACTTGAAAAACAATGTCGGGATGGTCGACCGAGCTATTAGAGGCAAAACGGACTTGGAATGACTCATGAGAGGACTTGAAGGTTAGAAACACTATCTAACGTGTTTTGAGGGATTTTTGGTTTGATACTCAAAGTCAGTGTAGTTAGAAAAGGCAATCGACCCACTAGGGGCAAAACGATCATTTTGCACCTGATTCACCGAAATGGACTCGGAATGATTTGGAAAGGTATTGGAAGGTTAGAAATACTATTGGAAGCATACTTGGGAGATTACAGGTCTGATACCCAGAGTCAGTGTGGTTCCCGGAAGCGCTCGGATGCCTAAGGGCAAAATGGTCATTTTGACCGGATGATCTCGGAATTAGTTCAGAACTGACTGGATGGCATCCAAATATGCCAAATCGTCTTTGGGATGATCTTGGAAGGGTGGACTTACCACTTTAAGGACTTAGGTACTTTCTAAAAAAGCATGTCAGAAAAGGCCCAAGGGGCAATTTGGTCATTTTTCACCAGAGTGGGCTAGCAGGTAGTGGTGTTGACCTAGGTTTTGAGTGTTTCCGCCACTCTGACGGTCTATGAAAAGTTGGTTTCCAAAGGTATCTCATCCTTTCGTAAATGTATCATGGCCAAGAGGTGAGTTCGGTCCCGTGACGTATGGGGTTTGCTGGCAATTCCCAACGTTGACCTGTTTACAAGTATTTCTGCCACTCTAATGGTTCGCATTCATTTTGGAGACTGCTTGATCTTGGGAAGTTGCTAGGTGGACTTATCATCTGAGGAATTAATTTTCTCAAAAGACGTGCAAAATAATGGATATTCTTCATTGGATAGCTAGCAGACGCAAAAGGTGGACCGTTATACCATCTCATGGACTTGGGTTCCGTCCTGGTCGATGGGTTTGAAGGGACTTACCGTTCCAAAGAGTTTTCTTAGAAAATGTGCCGGATTGGATGGTCTTATCGCTTGAGGAATCAACTTTCTCGAAAAGCGTGTCAATTTGATTTGAATTAGAATTGGAATTGAAATTGAATTTAATAGTGAAATGGGGACTTACCATCTCTAGGAAGACATACCAAATGGAATTGGAGCAATCAATGCCCCAAGAACATTTTGGCTATTTTGCCTCTGTTGGGCCTAGCAGGCCCGCGAAGCGCTTGATTTATTGGATTGAGTCTAAAAAATTAATTTTGACTTGAATATGTATGTATTGGTTTGAATATGAGTCCGGATGGACCGGAGATTGCCGAGTAGGTAAAAAATGAGGTTAGGGTGCTTACAACCTGCACTTGAGTGTTAATAGATTGTCATATCCTGGGCGTAGTCAAGTATTTTGGGGTCATTGCCGAGGAACGGGTTTGATAAAATCATGGAAAAAATTAAAAATCAAAAAATTATATTAAAATAATAAAAACTAAAATTTTAAAAATTAAAAAATAATAATAATACCTTTGCAGATTTAAGCATAATTGATTACTTTCCTACCTTGATGAGGGAATTGGTAGGTGTATACCAACTGATCAGTGGTGTATGCTCACTTATTACTTCGTTCCATTGCTAACTTGTATATTTGTATATATTTAGTTCTTTTACTTTTAGTTTAGTTTTATTTATTTATTTATTTATTTTGTAGTTAACCTCTTTGGTTGGCATACTCGCCTACTGCTGGATGAAGTCAGTCAAGTTAGTTATCATATTTTCTGTTTTTATTTTTCATCTAACCCATCTAACTCATCTAACTTACTAACTATTTAACATTTTCTTTTATTTAGTAGATAACTAGCGTTGGTTACCATTCTAACATTTTATTTTCTACACTTTATTTCAGCTTTTTTTTTTCTTTGTGGTTTACCTTTCGAGTTAATTCACTACCTATTTGGGTTGGTGTCGCTCGATATGGTGATCATATAGCTTTATATATATATATATATTATTTTTTATTTGATTCTTGTAGATAACTTTATTTCGAGCTGATTCACCACCTATTTAGGTTAGCGTCGCTCACTAAGGTTATCATAACGTCGTTACTAACATGTTTAATATTATTTTCGTTTGTTGTTTTTGTGTGCAGGTATTTTTTTTTTTTTTTTTGTTCTATTTTTAGTGTTTTTTTCATAATGATGTTTTGGGAAGGGTTAATTTATTTCTTCATAAGATACGTAAACTTTTATGAAAAACTTCATTAGGATATGTATGGTCCATTGGTAAGCGTTAACTTTTCTAGTGATCTTTCTCCCATCTTCCGTACTCTTTCCCCATTTAGGACTCTTGTTCCGAATATTCAGTTAGTTCACCAAAATCCTAGTTTTATCCTAATAACTGAAGAATTTGATCATCAACCACCTGTGAATCCCAACCCGCCAAATTCAAATAATATACCTGAAGGTGGGAGTATACATGGCAATCCTCTCCATAGATCTCTGAGGGATTATTTGAATCTCTCTAGGCAAGCACCTACCTCTTTTATTGTTCTTCATGTGCATCAAACCGCAATGACTTTAAAGTTAGGAATGATCCAACTTTTGAATCCATTCCATGGTTTTGATTCTGCAAAATCATATCAGCACATAAAAGATTTCGAGAACGTATGCTCTATGTTTTTCGATAATTCTTACCTAAGGGAAGTTTTACTTTTAAAACTCTTTCCGTTTTCTCTCAAAAACAAGGCCAAGACATGGTTCAATTCATTGAGGCTTAGGTATATTCATCCTTGGCAAGATCTTTATACAGAATTCTTGAAAAAAATTCTTCCCTAAGCATAAAACTGAGGTAATTCGTCGCCAAATCTCTCAATTTGCCCATGTGTCTACTGAATCGTTCTTCCAATGTTTGGAGTGATTCAAAGAGTTGTCGAGTACTTCTCCACATCATGGTTTCACCAATTAGCATATTATAAATACTTTTTATTCATCATTGACTCCACAACTGAAGCAGTTCGTTAAGTCTATGTGTGCAAGGATTTTGTATGACAAAGACTCATCTAAAGCGTATGACATCTTTGATTACTTATCGAATTTGGCTAGAGATTGGGCCACAACTGGGACCCAAAATCGTGTGTCTAAGCCTAGGGTAACATTTCAGCCTAATCAAGTGGATGATCTGAATGCTAAAATAGTTGCACTTACTGGAAAGTTAGAAGCCATAAAGACAAGTAAAGGCAATATTCTAAACAGTGAGTCTCCCAGAGAAGAGAGTTATTTAATGTGCGGTATAATGAAACATGAAACGGCTGCATGTCCAATTATACCAGGTGTTAAAAAGGCCTTGCATGGCCAAGCCAATGCAATTGGCCAATATCGGATTACATATAGTGACCAACGAGTTGGGGGGAACCCTTTCTCAAATACATATAACCCTAGATGGAAAAATCACCCAAACTTTGGGTGGAGAAACAAGGGTCATTTGAATCTTCAAGCATTCCAAGAAGGGCCTCAAAACCCTCAACCTTTCTAATCCTAACCTATTCAAGCTCAACAATTTATGCCTTTCCAACCTCAACCTAATACATATCAACCCCCTCATAGGATACCTTTAGAAAATAATGTCCATCAATTGACAAATGATATGAGAGGAGTCAATAATAGGGTGGATAGGTAGAACAAGGTGTTAGACCAACACACTAGGATGTTAGAGAACATAGCAAAACAAATGTCTAGCTTGACACAACCTTTAACTCAACAAGTATCAGGGAGATTTCCATCTCAACTGTAACCAAATCCAAATATTGCAAAGCAAGAACACATGACTGAAGCGAGGACTGATCCTCAATCTAGTCATGAATAAGTCCAATCGATCACAACCCTGAAGAGCAAAAAACTCATTGATAAAACCATTCCACCTATAAAGGAAACTCTTAAGGTTAGTGATGAAGGGAATGGGGATATGAGAGAATAAGAAAGAGAAAAAATTGAGAGAGAGAAAGAGAAAAAGAAAGTTGAGGCAGTTTTAAAGCCAACTAAAGCATCTAAAGATGAGGGCATTGATGTTGTGAAATATGCCATGTTTCCTCATAGATTGGCCAAAGCAAAACATGAGCTTCTAAATTCTGAAATTTATGAAGTGTTTAAACAAGTCAAGATCAACATTCCAATCTTAGATGCCACTAAGAAAATTCCATCCTATGCCAAGTTCTTACAGGACTTGTGTACTGTAAAAAGGAGGTTGCATGTCAAAAAAATAGCTTTTATGAATGAAAACCATAGTGCAATTTTGTAATGTAAGTCGCCACCAAAGTATAAGGACCTCGGTTGTCCTACTTTTCTTGTACAATAGGAGGAAACAAGATAGATCGAGCTCTTCTTGATCTACAAGCAAGTGTCAATCTATTTCCTTATTCGGTTTATCAACAACTCGGATTAGGTGAGTTGCGCCCTACACATGTTACCTTGCAACAAGCTGATAGATCTATTAAGGTTCCTAGGGATATGGTGGAGGACATTTGTAAGCACCCTATATTTGTCCGCTTGGTAATCTGCGGTCCAACCGGACTCACATTCAAACCGACACAAACACATTCAAGTCCAAACTAGTTTTCCAGACTCAATCTACTTAATCAATCGCTTTGCGAGCCCATCAGGCCCAATAGAGGCAAAATGACCAAAATGCCCTAGGGCATTGCTCAGTCCAATTCCAGTTGGAATGTTTTCTTAAAAATGGTAAGTCCCTGTTTCAACCTCAATTCCAAATCAAGTTCCAATCCAGACCAATCAAACTCAAACCAGCACCTCTTTCGAGAAATTTGATCCCTCAAACGGTAAGTCCATCTAGTCCGACATGTTTATTAAGAAAACTCCTCAGAACGGTAGGTCCCTTCAAACCTGTTGATTGGGATGGAACCTTAGTCCCCCGAGATGGTAGAATGGTTCATTTCCAAGACTATCCAATCAAAATGACTTTCCTAGAGAGGTAAGTCCACCCTTCCAAGATTGTCCCAAAGATAGTCCTACAAGTTCAAGTGTCTTCCAGTAGGTTCCGGATCAATTCGGAGACCATCTGGTTAAAATGACCATTTTGCCCCTAGGCATCCGACTATCTCCGGGAACCACACTGACTCTGGGTATCAAACCAATAATCTCTTGAGGGGGCTTCTAATAGTAGTACAGGCCTTCCAACACCTTTCTAGATCATTCTAAGTCTATTCCGGCGAGTATGGTGCAAAATGATCGTTTTGCCCTTGACAGGCCGATTGCCTCTTCCAACAACACTGACTTTGAGTATCAAACCAGAAATCCCTCAGAACACTCTAGATAGTGTTTTCAACCTTGAAGCCTTCTCATGAGACATTCCAAGTCCATTTCGGGGGTTTTTTTGGTCTAATTGACCGTTTTACCCCTGGTGGCTCAGTCAACCATTTCAACAATCCCGATATTGTTTTTCAAGCTCGTGACCCCCGAGACATTATTTCAAGGGTTTCTACCCATTTCTTGGCCTTCCGGATCATTCCTGGCCTCCCAAAGCATTCATAGACCTTCCGAAGTCACTCCTAATGGAGCCAAGCCAAAAATTATATGATAGTCACTAGGACAGGAGCCCAAATCTTTTACCTTGCATATCAAGGGTCAAAAGATATGTTTCTTACCGCGTTAAAACTTTCCTAAGTGGCTGGCGCCACTAGCAATGGCTCCAAGCCAAAAATTGGTCTAGCGCCACTCATAGTGGCGCTAGTAGGTTTTTTGCCCTAGCGCCATTGCAACAAGCGCCAGGCTATTTTTGTGTCTATAAATACAAACCCTTCCCCCTATGTAAAAGGGTCCACAATCTCAGTCCAGAAACGCTGTCTCGCTGAAAACAAAGCTCGAATCCTCTCCAAACCCTAATTCCTTCAAGTCTCTTCAAGCCCTAGCCTCTATACACTCTAACCCTTACTTATACACAGTCCATATATTCATACACCAACCTCAAAGCAAGCCATTGAAGACACAAGTGCTGCAAGTTTGAAGTTCTCAAGGTCCAATTAAAGCAAAGTAAGCAAAACAAACAAAGCAAGAAGAATCCAAGGTAGGCTTTCGATTTACGTTTATGTAGTTGCCCCCTCTATCTTCTTCCTCCTAACCCACTTGGGTTTTCTTCTATTCTAATCCCCCATCTTCTATTTCCCTTTCTTGCATGCTTGAAACAAGGGGCTTCTCGGTTCATGCCTAGAAGAATTATTGAAAGTCACAGTGTCGAGAGCTTTCTTCTAGTTTAACCTTAAACCGTGTGGATTCGGCCCCCTTGATTATGTGGTGAAACCTAACCTTGTATGTTTACGACCCTACTTGCATTGTGCATGTCATATACCTACGATCATCCAAAATCGTTTTCAAAGTTGTTTTTCAAACTTGCATCAAAACTCTTATTCAAAACTTGCATTCAAAAACTTGTTTTCAAAATCACACTCCTAAGATGATTCTAGCCATTCAATGGTTAGGGTTGTTTTAAAAAAGTGTTATATTTAGTGTGACCATTAAGGTTCATATTTTAGGTATAAATTCTAAATTTTTGTTATCAAAACCAGTATTTTAAGATGATTCCAATCATTCCATGGTTAGGATTGTTTTAGAAAAATGTGATATTCAATATGATGATATTGGTCCAGATTTCAAATCCATGTTGTTTTCAAAACCACCAACTTAAAAGGGTTCTAATCTCTTAATGGTTAGAATCATTTTAGGAAAGCAAGATAATCAAAAGATCTCAAAAGTCCATATTCAAGTCCTTTTCCAAATTGCTTTTCAAACTTATTTCCAAAAACTCTCTTCAAAAATCTACTTTCTAAAAACTCTTTTTAAAATTCCTTTCAAAAGCTCTCTTTCTAAAAAAACTCCCTTCAAAAATCTCTTTCCTAAGAACTCCTTTCAAATAACTCTTTTTCAAAAACTCTTTTTCTTGGAGTCCAAGTTAAGCCCTAGGTTCCATGGTTAGGAAACCCTAGTTCTCTTTCCTAGAACATGATTTTCTTTTTGCCTCAAATCATAGGTTTTCAAAAACTATCTTCTACATCAAATCCTAGATTTTCAAAATCTCTTTTTCTACACCAAATCACAGATGTCCAAATCCAAGATTTCTAAAACTCAACCTTTCCAATTTCATGTCAACTCCAATCTTTCAATTTAGGAAACTAGAGCAAATCCTCCAATTTTGAAAACAAAATCAATTCATCTATTTTTGGAAATAAAATCTAATCTTCAACTTTAGGAAATAAGAATCAAATCTTTCTTAATTCAAACACTTCCTAATTCCAATCTTTCTTAATTTTAAACTTTTCCAAATTTCAACTTTCTAAATCTCAACTCTTCAAATTTTTCTAAATTCAAAACTTTCCTAAATTGAAACCTTCCAAATTCAAAACTTTTCTAAAATGAACTTTCCTAATTTGGCACTTTCCTAAAATGGAACTTTCCTACTTTAAAACTTTCCTAAATTCAAAGATTTCTAAAATTTAGTTTGTCCTAAACCTAACTTTCTAAATTCATTCAAATCAAATGATCAAGTCAAATCTTTCTAAATCAAATCATTTCTCTTTCCAAACTTTTCTTAAATCCAACTTTCTTAATCGGAACCTTCCCTAAATCCAACTTTCTAAAATCAAACCTCTCAAGTCTAAATTAAGCCTTCCTAATTCAACTACATGTTTCAATCTTAGGTAACTTAAACCCTAGGAGGCCAAAACCCTAGTTCAACCCTAATCCCAAGTTAGGAAGCTTCAACTCTTTTAAACTCCTTTCTAAAACTTTTCTCTAAATCAAGATGGTTTTTCAACTTCAATCTAAGCTAAAATGTTTTCAAAACTCAAATCATTCTTTCCTAAATCAAGTCCAAGTTCAATCCTTTCAAGTCAAAATCAATTTCAAATCCTCAAATTCTATTTCAAATCAAAGTCAATTCCAAGTTCAATTTCAAATCTTCTATTCCAAGTTCAAATCAAACCTTTTTTTTTAAATCAAACTCTTATGAAATCAAATCGTTTCAAATCAAGCTTTTCAGAAACCTCAAAGAGTCTATTTTCAATCGGACTCTTGTACGAACTACGACGGACCTAATTCCCAATAAAGGGATACGTAGGCAACCCTTATGGGTGTGGTCACAATCTTTTTCAAATTTCCAATTCTACAACTTTTTTCAAATTTTCAATTCCATAATCTATTCAAGTTTCTAATTCTAAAATCTATTTTCAAATCTCCAATTCCAATTTCTAAAACTTTTTCAAAAATCAATTCCATAATCTATTTCAAGTTTCTAATTCTAAAATCTATTTTCAAATCTCCAATTCCAATTTCTAAAACCTTTTTTCAAAAATCAAATCTTTTCTTTCAAATCTATTTTCAAAAAACCCTTTTTCTTGCACTCGCATGTCATGCAACATATCAAATTTCTTCAATATAGTTCTTTTCTAAGTGGATAGTATTGGACATTCATTAGTCAAAGATTCTAAATGAGTGTACCTAAGGTGAATAGACATGTAGGTACCACAAGGGCGAGGTAGGGTGATGATTTTAGGATATCTTCCCTATACGTAACCAACCTCCGAACCTAGAGTCATTGTTTTCAAAGAACAAAATGGAGTTATTTTCAAAAAGGGCTTAAATTTTTTCAAAGATTGCCAAATAACCTATTTTCTAAAAACCCTCTCTTAAGAAAGTTTTTTAGAACCTTTTCAAAAACTCTAAGTGTAATCTTCAAATTATACTTATTTTTAGATAACCTAACTCACCTTAATCAAGTTAGGTGGCGACTCTAAAATTTTTTCAAAAGCCGTTATTCAAATCAATTTCTAATTCAAATCTAATCGCACTCGTCCTTATAGGAGGATGAGATCTAACAAGAGAGTACCGTGTTTTTTCCACTTGTGCATATTTTTCCTCGAGTGCAAAAAATCGGAGTGCGATACTAATTCACCTTAACCAAGTTAGGTGGCGACTCCAAAACCTTTTCCAAAAGCCCTTATTCAAATCAAGTTCTAGTTCAAACCTAGTCACACTCGTTCTTCTAAGAAGATGAGTTCTAACGAGAGAATACTGTGTTTTTCTTATTTGTGTGTATTTCTTGTGTATAAAAAATCGAGGAACGACAACGTTCTCATTCAACTAGATAAGTTTTACTATCCAGTAGATTTCATTTTGTTAGATATGTTAGATACACAACCGGTTAAGAGCATTAGTGCTCATTCCCAAATTCATGTTATCTTAGAACGACCATTCCTAGCCACGTGTAATGCCGTTATCCGTTATAGAAATGGGCTGTTAAAGTTGTCATTTAGGAATATGACTGTTGAGATGAATATTTTTTCAGTTAGAAAACAACCGAAAGAGTATGATGACATTAGAGAAGTAGACTACATTAAGTCTAATGTGCAAGAGTACTTTGAGAGTGAATTTTTCGAGGATCCTATTAAAAAAACTCTTGTTTTGAGCAAGCCACATGACCGATTAGATTGTGACCATGTCAAGTCTAGGGACACAATTCCTAGAAAGATACAGAGAAAATAATGTATGTAAGTGGGTTACTGAACCCCATCACTTGAGTCTCTAATTCCTAATGTCATAAAGCCTATCCCTTCTTAACAAACAGCACTCACACTGGAAAGAAAATCTTTACCATTTACATTGAAGTATGTATTCCTTGGTAAAGGTGAGCTTATCCTGTTGTTATATCTTCTAACATGGCTGAAGGCCAAGAGAAGAGCCTTGTGAAAGTGCTAAAGAATTATAGAAAAGCCCTAGGTTGGACCATTGCAGACCCTCACGTATTAGTTCTCTTGTATGCACACATTGCCTATATCTTGAGGAAGAGTCTAAACCGGTGCGTCAAATGCAAAGGCATTTAAATCCCAACATGAAATAAGTTATGAGAGGAGAAGTACTAAAACTTCTCAATGCGGGTATCATATATCCCATATCTTATTCAAAGTGGGTTAGTCCAACCCAAGTTGTTGGTAATTCAAAATGAGAAAAATGAATTAGTGCCCACTAGGATTCAAACTGGGTGGCGCATGTGTATTGACACTGTCAACTGAATGATGTTACTAGAAACTACCACTTTCCACTCCCATTCTTGAACCAAGTCTTAGAATGAGTGGCAGGACGAGCCTTTTACTATTTTTCAGATGGGTACTCTCGGTATAATCAAATTGAAATTACCTAAGAAGATCAGGATAAAACGACTTTCACATGTCCTTTTGGTACTTATGCTTACCAAAAAATGCCATTTGGCTTGTGCAATGCACCGGCCACCTTTCAAAGGTGCATGATGAGTATCTTTAGTGAAATGGTGGAGAGATTCTTGGAGGTTTTCTTGGATGATTTTTTTGTGTATGAAGATACCTATGAGAGTTGTTTAGAATACTTCAAAAAGGTGTTCGAAAGATGTGAGGAGAGTAACATAATCCTAAACTGGAAAAAGTGTCACTTCATGGTGACACAAGGTATCGTGTCTAGCAAGGGGATTGGGGTAGATAAAGCCAAAGTTGAACTAATTCAAAAACTACCTACTCTTAAAACTGTGAAAGACATTCGATCTTTCCTTGGGCATGCTGGTTTCTATCGGTGATTCATAGTAGAATTTAGTACCATCTCTCGTCCAATATATTGTTTATCATCAAAAATCATTTCATGTGAATGGACGTCTAAATGCTAAGAAGCTTTTGACAAACTTAAAGAACTGTTGACAACTGCACGTATCATTCGGTTATCCGATTGGTCATCACCTTTCGAGTTAATGTGTGATGCTAGTGATTATGCTGTAGGAGCAATTTTGGGACAGAGAGTGGACGAAAAATCTTATGTTATCTATTATGTAAGCAAAACCTTGAATGAAGCCCAATTAAACTATACCACATTTGAAAAGGAACTCCTTGCTGTCATTTTTGCATTAGATAAATTTCGGTCATACTTGGTTAGGTCATCATATATACTGACTATTCTACACTAAATTACTTGCTTACCAAGGCCGATGCAAAGCCACACCTCATCCGTTGGATTATTTTGTTACAAGAGTTCCACATTAAAATTTGAGATAAGAAAGGGGTAGAGAATGTAGTTGTTGACCATTTGCCATGGCTCCCTACTAATGGGGAAGCCAAAGATACTCTCCCTATCAATGAGTATTTTTCGAATGAACATTTTTTCCAAATCCAAGCACTTTTTCAAGCAACTATTCCATTGTTTGCTGATATAGCTAACTTTTTGGCTACTAGCAAGATACCATCACACTGGTCTTACTTAGATAAACAAAAATTCTTCAGAAATGTGAGGTATTTCTTTTGGGATGATCCATACTTGTTTAAGTATTATCCCAATCAGATAATTCGTCGATCTATCCCCAAGAATGAGTTCAATCTGTCTTAGAGTTCTGTCACTCCTATGCTTGTGGTGGGCACTTTAGTTTGAAAATGACAGTTGCAAAGATTTTGCAATCTGGCTTATATTGGTCCACCATGTTTCGTGATGTTCACACTTTTTGCACATCGTGTGATAGGTGTCAACGACTAAAAGGTCTGACTAGAAGGCACATGATGCCCCTCAACCCCATTCTTACTCTTGAGATATTTGATTGTTAGGATATTGATTTTATGGGACCGTTCCCTAGTTTGTTTAGATTCCTTTACATTTTTGTGGCCATTGATTATGTGTCTAAATGGGTTGAGGTCGTTTCTTCTCGTACCAATGATCACCGCGTTGTGGTCAAGTTCTTAAAGGAGAATATCTTTTCTCGCTTTGGTATGCCTCGTGCTGTCATTAGTGATGGTGGCACTCATTTTTGTATTAAACTTATTGGAATGTTAATGCAAAAGTATGAGTACACCTTATTATCCCCAAATTAGTGGCCAAGTTGAGTTAGCTAACCAAGAGATTAAGCACATTCTTGATAAAACTGTTAATTCTAACTGTAAGGACTGGTCCTTAAGGTTAGTGGATACTCTCTGGGCTTATAGAACTACTTACAAAATTACGTTAGGTGATTCTCCTTACAGGCTTGTGTATGGAAAATCATGTCACCTTCTAGTGGAAATTGAGCATAAAGTCTATTGGGTCATTCGTCAATTTAATAGGAACATAGATGTGGCCGACCAAACTAGAAGCTACAACTCAATGAACTTGAGGAACCCCAAAGTGATGCCTATGAAAATGCAAAGATCTCTAAGGCCAAGATGATTATTTTTGTAATGATTATTTTTCATAGGATGTGTTAGGTTTGAGAGTCTTATTTGTGAGTGTATCTTTATTTGTAAATATGGCTAACATTTATTTTGCAGATTTTTTGTATTTTTCAAGCCAAAAAAATAAAAATGAAAACAAAAAATAAAAACATGCGCAACGCCGAGAAGTGTACAATTTGAATGCACTTGAGATCTACAAAAGAGGTTTGTGTATGTTTTATAATTTTATACATTTTTATGTGAAATGAAAATTTAGATTTTGAGATTTGTTGAAACATGTTTTCATTCATCTTAGCATAATTTTTGTTTTAACCTTTCTTTTTAATATAATTGTAAACTTTTATCTTAACACTTAAAAAGAGGCCATTTTACATCACTTATTATCATATCATAATAAGTTTAATATTTGTACATATTGTACAATCATCCTTACAGAAGTGGAGATTTTTTACCAAGTGAGCTTTAAAGTCAATTATGCCTTTCGAAGTGTTTACATTTACTCTTGAAGAATTTCTTCCACATCACTCTTTCAATTGCTCCATTGTAATTGTATTTGACTCAATTGTTTGAATTGCTACAGTAATTGAATATGTTGAATTCTTATAACCTTGAGCTATTGTGCACTTTCAAAAATGAATCGAGACCATCTTTGATCTTTCAAGCCATAGATTTCTTTATTGACATAATTCCCGTAGAACCATCTTTAAGCCTATTTTTTTGCCTCTTGTTACATATATCATTACTAAAGTTTTGTCCCTAAATACGAAAATATAAGTATCTTCACTTGTGCAAATTGAATTGAGAAAGAGGGTGATCTATTTGCAATATGAAAAAAAAATAATTTAGCAATGAATGAAAGAAAAAAAAAACAATAGAAAAAGGGAAGTACGAAAAAGAAAAAAAAAATAAAGAACAAGAGGTAGATTTTTGAAAAAAAAAAAAGAGGAAAAAATCCTATCTAATCAAATGAAATAAGAAAATTGAAGGTATGTATTCATTGATCAATTCATACCTTGATCACATATGTTTTGAGCGTTTTATCCTTTTTTTCTCTCTACCTTATACCTCATGGCCAAGTTACAATCTGAACAAAGTCCTCAAAGATTTGATGTATACATTATTTGTTCATTCACTTCGTAGAGAATTCACTTATCAGTTACTTGTGTGATTTTAACATTAAATATTCTTTCATGTAGCTATGCCAAGTCATCTCTCACTTTATATATTCACATCATTTTCTTTATGGTTGTCTGTTTTGATTTTTCATTACATTTACTCTTTTACAAAGACAATCGATGTGAGATACCTATGTTATTTCTTTCTGAGAGAATATCCAGTGAAGTTGAATCAAAGCTTAAAGGATATATATATATATATATATGGTTTTATATTGTATTACTTTTCTTATCATGTAATAATCACACGCATACAAAAGCCTATCATATGTTGTTTTAAGACATTATTTTACTTGTGTATTAATGAGTAGGATATACAGAATATGCTTGTGTTTTGATACATCTATTGTTTTTTCTTATTATCCTCACTTGCAGGCCACATTTTGATGTTTATGGATACCATTACTGGAAACTCTCACAAGATACCACTCATCTACTAGGGGTAACATAAGGGTTTAAAGGCTTGGTGCATACATTAAATGCATCGTGGTTTCTACGAAAGTAGAATATATCTTTTTATCTTTTAAATATGTTTTATTTGTTTTGCTAGGAACAAGCAAAACCTTAATTGGGGAGTGTGATTGCACTCTAAAAAAGTACAATTGGAGTTCCTAATTACAGACTAATGTTAGTTATTATTTGTGTGTTATTTATCAATTTTATATAAATGTAATATTTTTCACATTTTACACTCCTGGAGCAAATTTGAAGATAAAATCATGCAAAATAAAATAAGGTGATGTACATTATCTATATGAGTGGATACATATATTATATTATATCTTATACTTTATATATATTATAATATATCTTTTACTTTATATATATTATATTATATCTTATACTTTATATATAGTATATTATATTTTATTATTATAATATATATATGTGTGTGTGTGTGTGTGTATAGGAGGTGGGGCGGCCGACAAGGAAAAGGAGGAAAAGAAAGAAAGAAAGAAGAAAAGAGGTGGGGCAATTGGGAAGGAAAAAAAAGAAAAAAATATATAGAAGAAGCCCAAAAGTTTATAAAAGGAGGAGGAGAAAAGAGCAGAGGGGAAGATAGCAAAAGGGAGAGGAGCCAAAAAGCTCAGTTGGTAGTCAGTGGCAGTAGAGAATTGTGAGAGCTTCTTCAATTTATTTTCTGTCTAGATTCCAGTTAATTTGTTGGTGTTTTTCAATTAGTTAATTTTCTATTTCAGTATTTTCTTTACTGTTATTCTGCTATAATAAATCCTTTTATTTATGAAGTCATTTTATTTTTCAATCCATGTCTTTTCTTTTCAATACTATGAGTAGCTAGTTTTATTTTTGGAACCACTTATGAACATCATCTGAGAATCTTGAAATATTAACGGAAGTAATTGAGTCTTCATTGTTTTATCTTTAAAATCTTTCAATTCTTGGTAATTAAATTCTAGATCTTTGAGAAAACTTAAATTTTTTACTAAGTTTGGTAATTTTTATGTACAAATCTTAGTTTGGTATGATCATTGCACAAATCGAAGGTATGAATCTATGACTTTAATTTTATTATTTTAGATTTAATTATTATTGAATTTTTGTTCGAATAGCTGAATCTTTCAAATCAAAGGCTTAAGACGAAGCCAATGATTTGGGTTACAAAACCTCCATTAGAATTTTGAGTGAATCAGATGATCGGATCAATTGTATCTAAGACTATTTTATTTAATTTAATTAAAGTCTCGTTCTATAACCATCAATCCCCACAAGTTAAACTATATTGCTTTGGCTACCATGTTCTGCAATAATTATCTAATTCTTATCGGTACTTTTCAAGGTGAAATTTAAACAGGTTGGCTTAGGTTCCAACTAAAACCATTGTAACACTATAGTGTCTAGCATGACTTAGTCGGTATCTAATCTTTTATCGTGAGTGAATTTTAGCACCTAACTTTGCATGTTTTGATAACTGTTCCATGTGGATCGACTCCAATCTTATGGGATTTTATTTATTACTTCACCGCACTTGCACTTGGGTGTTAATAGATTATCATATCCTAGGCATAGTCATAGCTAAGAATGGCCTCCTTAGAATGATTAGGATTTGGTTTTGAGAGTGGGGTTCTACTATCCGTTGAGTATCTAACATCACAAAATCAACTGGGTAGCAAAACTTCTCTAGTTGCACTAAAACATCCTCAACCATTCCTCTAGGTGCCTTGATCGATCTATCAGCTAGTTGGAGTGTGATTCTAGTTAATTTAAGCTCTCTTAATCCCAATTGCTTATACACCGAGTATGGCAACAATTTCACACTAGATACTAGATCTTAGATCCAATAGACACCCATTAATATGTTGGTTTCATATGACACAAGTGACTGTGGGACATCTCGGGTCCTTGTACTTGGAAGGTGTTGGGATTTGCATAATATAGTTCACTTCTTGTGCAAGGTAAGCATTGTCTTTCATGTTTAATTTCATCTTGATGGTTAGTGATTGTACTCTAAAGGTACCATCTACATACTTTAATTAGTTATTCGTTAGCCTTAGAATAGGTTTAATTATGTTGTTTTAGTCCTAATTTGTTACTAACTTAGTTTTATGTATGTTTTCAGGAATCTGGGCTTAAAAATGAGAAATTAGCGCTAAATAGGAAAAGGCGTCTGAGGTGCATCTGAAGTGATTTTGAACAGTGAATAGTACAGTTCGAATGGTGAATAGTGGCATTCGAACAGTTGACAAGCGTTCGAAGTGTATTCAAACGGTACGTCAAACGGTCTCACGCCAAAATCAAGTCCAAAGACCGTTCAATAGATTCAGAGAGCATAAAAGCTATCCGAAGAGTGTTAGAAGTCCGTTTGAACGATTAATTTGGTGTTCGAAGTCTGTTTAAAGGTCGTTCGAACGGTGCGGCAGGGTTTCTACTACCTATATAAGTTGGGATTGTTGTTATTTTGAGGATATATATGAGGGTTGACGTTTTTCTAGGGTTTTCGGAGAAGATTAGAGTAGTTTATTGATATTTTTTATTCAATTTTCAATTCCTGTAATCAGATTATCCAGTCTTTCAATATATTTTCAATACAACTTTGCGTATCTATGATTATGATGAGTAGCTAGATTCCATCTTGGAATCAATTGTGAAGATTAATTGAAGGCCTTGGATGAACGAAGGAGTTATGTTCTTGGTTTTAAAGTTAAATTTTCTGGTTTTCTTTCTTCTTCTTCATTCTAGAAACCTTAGAAAACCTAGGCGTCCTATTATGTTCGGTAATGCTTATGCGTGAATACCACACTCAGTATATATGTTGCCTTGTAACGTTTATGCGTGAGTTGGGTTCAGTATATGCGCTGCACGAACCGATGATGCACATCCTTGATTCTAACAACCCGATTTATTCTAGAAGTTGAAGTTTTGAAGAACTCTTAGTTTTATTGCTAAATCTTTCGAATCCAAGACTCGCGACGTAATCAAAGGATTTGAGTTATTGAATTATCTCTTTTAGAATTTCAAGAGACACAATTGATTGGATCAATTGACTCCAAGACTTTTTCTTTATTTCTTAGTTTAAATTCAATAACAAATCTTTTCTCAACCTAAAATCATATTTTTGTTTATTGGAGTGTTTTTCCTAAGATTTTTTATCCACAGTAAGTTTTCCTATTTACGTACACCATCTTCCTTATGGGATCGACCTCGTACTTACGAGAAATTATTACTACATCGCGCCCGTGCACATGCAGTTAAGTATCACCCTTTTAGGGAGCGATCAAGTTTTTGGTGCCGTTGTCGGGGAAGCTGCGTTCTACGTTGGTGGATGAGCCTTGGAGATTCTATTTTGGAGGAAGCACTTCACCATCATTCTATAAACACGAGAAAAGTCAATTGCTCTTTTTGGTAACTTCGTTCCATCTTTTATTTTTGAGCACTTATTTTTATTTTTCTTTTGGTTGCATTGGGTTGTGCATCATTGTTGTGGGATTGGGAGGATAGGTTGTTTTCATATACTTGTTGGTTGGTCTTGCATACATCTTATTCATGGATTATCCTTGAAATTTTCTTTCTACAAGTCCTGATTCATACATGGCACAACCACAAGACTATTATCCACCTCCAAATTGTTTGGAGTGGAGCTCTTAAGCTTCACCATATGCTTCTTATAAACAACCACCACAACAACCATACTACCATGCACTACCTTCGTCTCCACCATATGCTTATGATTCGTATACACCTATTACTTCACCTTACACGTTTCACGAGACATATCCTTCATTATCTTATCAACCTTTGGTAGAGAATCAAGAGAACATGCAGTCATCCTACATGCCATATCACATAGGTATGTCCTCGAGGTTCGAGGATACTAATAAAGAGGCACAAGCTGACACTCTTGCACAAATTCGTCAGGAATTAGATGAACTAACTCAACGAGTGGCCTTGTTAATACATAAGGCAATGGATGACGAGAAGGAAGAGCTTCCAACTCAACCTCGAGATGATTCTACATATGAGATGTTCCCAATTCCATATATGAGTAGCCATGACCAAGGTCTCTTCATTATTGCCCTAAAGACTGAACCTAAAATAGAGAATATCAACATTCCCGCGGTGTTTGATCCAAGGGAAGACGTTCTTAGAGTGAATGATGATGAGGATGAGGTTAAAGAAAAGGTACTTATTCTTCCTAAGGTGTCTGAACTGAAAGAAGTGATACCTAAAGAAGAGGTAAAGGAAAAAGGGACAATGGAGAGTGAGGGAGAGGAACCAAAGAGAGAGGAGCCCGAGATTAAGGACTTCCAACAAGAAATGGTGACCGAGGAAGGAGTAATAGAGAGTGAGATATCCCATACTCCTATTCAACATGAATTGAGCCTTAACATCCCTATCATGCAAGATTCTATTTTTATTCTTTATCCTTTACAAATTTGCATGAGTGTTTTGTATGATTTTGGGCTCAATTGTATTCGTAAATACGCATATTTATTAATGTTGAATTCATTACTCATGGTAAGTAGTAAGTGGCTCTATGCAAGCAAACACCCTCAATGTGGTGTTAGATAGTCCTCTCTTGTGTATTTTGGTGGTGTAGGAGTAGTTAGGTAGTTTTTGCTTTCTTTTGTTTTATTTTTTTTTTTTATTTTTTTATTTTTTGAGTTCTTCCCTAGCTAGGGGGAGGGTGTTGTCCCACCGAGTTTTTTCATCCCTTTTTCTTACATTCATGTTTTTGTTTCTCTTTGTTTAATGCATTGAGGACATTGCATCATTCTAGTTGGGGGGAAAGGGAGCCTATTAGTCTTTTTGTTTTGTTTTGTTTTGTTCTTTTTCTTTATTTTGTTTTGTTCTTTTTGTTTATATAAAAAAATTAATAAAAAAAATTTCAAAAATAGTTCTATTCTGTCAAACCTTGTTATGCTTTATTGAGTAATTTTCAGGTTAAAGTTCATGATTGATCTATCTTTTGGACACTTGGAAGTCTTCGGTAAAGGCTTGATGTATCATATGGTTCGGTACTTTGGTTTGTGTTTCTCACACTTTTTCATATACTCTTTATGTTTATTGTTACGATTGGAAGTGTTAGGAATTATCTTGAGGAACCATATCTGTATTCATGTCAATACACTTATGATGTCAAGGATACTTTGAGTCGTGCGTTAGACTAAGTTTGAGTTTATGATTGATTTGTCTTAGATGTTGTGATGCATTGCAAGTTTTTGTCATAAAACCATTATAAGAGAGAGTTTGCAGTATTGTGCACTAGTATGTTATATGATCTTTTTATGTTTCTCTCTTATGCATGCATGTCCTTATAAGGTAGAGATTTTATACCTTGTGAGCTTTATAGCCTATTTATCGCCTTTTGAGAATGATTTACATTTATTCAAGGTTATTTTATTGATCTTTATTTATTGAATAGCCTCATTATGCTTGATTTTGGTTTACATGTTGAGTATTAGTTGGAGTTATTGACATCTTATACACTCTTGAAGTTTTAATTTGATGTGATTTTCGGAGTATAAAAGTATAGGCCATTTTATTCCATTGAGCCATTCATGTTTATGTTTCTTTGTCGATATTCGTATATGTGTGAGCTTAAAAATTTGTCTATGCTAAATTTCAAAGTTGGTGCATTGCTTCTACAATTGTGGAGTTAAAAGTGTATGGGGTTGAAAAAAGAAAAGAAAATAAAGGGATGAAAAGGAGTTAAAAAGGAAAAAAATTCAAATGAAAAGGAAGTAGGAAGATGAAAAAAAAAGTTCGAAAGTTATTGAAAAGTTGAAAGTTTGAAAGTGAATATTCAATAATCATCATGTGTAATGCGCATGCATATGTTGAAATCTATTACCGTTTTCTATCCTCTTACATGGCTCTTCTTTCACATGGCCTTAGAATATCCGAAATTACATAAATCTTTAATTTAATTGTGTATAGGTCATCAATGTCAATTCTCTAATTGTGCTTAAACAGTAAATATTCGTTCATGAAACTATGCCAAGTTGATACACCTATAACTTATCGGTTTTTTATGATTGGAATTGCTCTACTTGCATGTCTTGTATATTTACTCTTAAAATGAGTTTTCCATTGAGAGACCATGTATGTTTGTGTTCAAAGTTGAGTGTATGCATTATGAGACTTGGGTTGAAGCATAAATGACATAATTGTATGAGTTATGAGACATTAGAGTTATATGTCATTGGTAGTACACTTTAATGTAGTCTATTTCTTCAATGCTTTATGCCTTTACCTTGCAATGATTCATGATTTAGGTGGATGGAGACTTGACTTGAATGAGGTTAATACACATTTCATGTTCTTTGATATCATATTGATATTACATGGATAGATGTTTGTGGGTATTCATCATTATAAGCCCTCACGAAACACCACTCGTCCACTAGGGGTAATCTAGGGGTTTAAAGGCTTGGTGCATATGCTAAATGCACTCGTGACTCCCACAAAAGTGGAGATATATTTTTTTGTTTTAGTATTTTGCTAGGAACTAGGAAAAGGTTAGTTGGGGGGTGTGATTGTACTCTAAAGGTACCATCTACATACTTTAATTAGTTATTTGTTAGCCTTAGAATAGGTTTAATTATATTGTTTTAGTCCTAATTCGTTACTAACTTAGTTTTATGTATGTTTTTAGGAATCCGAGCTTAAAAAGGAGAAATTTGCACTAAATTGGAAAAGGCGTCTGAAGTGCATCTGAAGTGAGTTCGAAAGATGAATAGTACAGTTCGAACGGTGAATAGTAGCATCTAAAATGAGTTCGAACGGTGAATAGTACAGCTCGAACGGTGAATAGTGGCGTTCGAAAGGTTGACAGGCGTTTGAAGTGCGTTCGAACGGTACGTCAAATGGTGTCACGCCAAAATAAAGTCCGAAGACCGTTCAATAGATTCAGATAACATAAAAGCCATCCGAAGAGCGTTAAAAGTCCATTCGAACGGTCAATTTGGTGTTCGAAGTCTGTTCAAAGGTCGTTCGAATGGTGCGGTAGGGTTTCTACTGCCTATATAAGCTGGGATTGTTGTTATTTTGAGGATATATATAAGGGTTGACATTTTTCTAGGGTTTTAGGAGTAGATTAGAGTAGTTTATTCATAGTTTTTATTCAGTTTTCAATTTCTGTAATCAGATTACCTAGTCTTTCAATATATTTTCAATACAACTTTGCGTATCTATGATTATGATGAGTAGCTAGATTCCATCTTGGAATCAATTATGAAGATTAATTGAAGATCTTGGACAAACGAAAGAGGTATGTTCTTGGTTTTAAAGTTAAATTTTCTGGTTTTCTTTCTTCTTCTTCTTTGTTCCAGAAACCTTAGAAAACCTGGGCGTCCTATTATGTTCGGTAATGCTTATGCATGAATACCACACTCAATATATATGTTGTGTTGTAATATTTATGTGTGAGTTGGGTTCAGTATATGCATTGCACGAATCAATGATGCACATCCTTGATTCTAACAACTCGATTTATTCTAGAAGTTAAAGTTTTGAAGAACTCTTGATTTTATCGCTAAATCTTCCGAATCCGAGACTCGCGACGTAGTCGAAGGATTTGAGTTATTAAATTATCTCCTTCGGAATTTCAAGAGACGCAATTGATTAGATCGATTGACTCCAGGACTTTTTCTTTATTTCATAGTTTAAATTCGATAACAAATCTTTTCTCGACCTAAAATCAGATTTTTGTTTATTGGAGTGTTTTTCCTAAGATTTTTTATCCATGGTAAGCTTTTCTATTTATGTACACTATCTTCCTTGTGGGATCGACCTCGTACTTACGAGAAATTATTACTACATCGCAGCCGTGCTCTTGCGGTTAAGTATCACCCTTTTAGGGAGCGATCAGTTAGCGTAAGAGGGAATTTGTTTTATAGCTTCTAAGAGATGTATGTTGATCTTGACTTGCTTGAAGGTCTCATAGATTTTGGAACTCAATGGGTGGTTCCTAAGTTTAGCCAATGTATGAGGGAACAGAGCATGGGCCAATGCTTCATGTTTTTCCTTCAAGGCCTCCTCGGTCTTGGGTAAGGTCTCTTCCTTTTCTTTTTGGCTCTTTTCTTGCAGTTCATTCTCTTTCTCCCTAGAGGTGTCCTCTACCTCACCCCTTGGTGCATCCCCACTTCCCTTAGAAGAGGCATCCCTAGCCTTTGGCTCCTTAGGATGAATGGTTTTGTCAATCACTTTCTCACTCCTCAAGGTGGTTATGGCTTGCACTTATTTGTGGTTAGACGATGGTTAGTTGATGGTCTCACTAGAATGCACATGTCTAAAGGGGTTAGGTTAAGGTTGAGGTTGAGCGGATAGTTTACCTTTCTCAGTAATAGACAAGGCTTGAGTCAAAAGAGTCAATTGACTCTTTATGTCATTAAGTGTTTGGCCTTGTTGTTCTAGTGTATTATCTATCCTAGAGTTCACTCCTCCTTGGCTATGCATGAATTTTTGAAAAGTGTCCTCTAATGACCTCTTATGTGGGAGTTGGTAATTATTTGATTGAGCTTGAGGTGAAAATGTATTGTATTGTATTGTTGTGGTGGGTGATTTTGTTGTGTGGAGCATGATATGGTTATGGTGGTGGTGCTTGGTTTTGATAGGGAATATGGGTTGGATGATATTGTGAATATGTCCCCTCATTCTTCCAAATTAAGTTGGGGTAATTCCGCCACCCCGGATTGTATGTGGAAGAGTAAGGGTTCCCATGGCCTTGGCCCCTTTGTGCATTATAAGGTTTGTTATATTGGCCAATCACATTAACTTGGTCATCCAATGCTTCTTTAAAAACCAAAATGGTGGGATAATAACTTGTCCCATAATCAAAGCTACCACACGCCGCACATATTACCTCACTCACTTGGAGCACTATGCCCACTATCACAATATTAGCCTTAGCCATCTCATAGGACTCTACCTTCATAGTTAAGAATGTCAGCTTAGCATTAACATCATCAAGCTCTTTCAATGTAAGCTTTCCTCCCACTTGAACATTTAATCTCGAGTTGGGATTTTGTATTCCGGCCGTATCCCAATCACTTCCATTTTTGGCTAATAAATCAAAGAATTTATAAGCCTCATCCGGGATTTTCTCATAAAGTTTTCCATTACACATTGTCTCCACAAATCGTTTAAGCTTCGGACAAAGGGACATCAAAAAGGTACTAATGACCCTCCATGTCTCTTGATTATGATGGGGATAAGAGTTCAACAATTTCTTATACCTTTCCTAACATTGGTAAAAGGTTTCATTTGCAAATTAGATAAATTGTGAGATTTGGTGACGAATCACATCGATTCAGTGTTCCGAAAAATACTTGCAAAGGAACTCGCCATGGAGGTATTCCCATGACACTATAGACCTAGGACGGAGAGAATTAACCCATGCTTTAGCTTTATCCTTAAGTGAAAATGGAAAGATCTTAAGCCTAACAACTTCCTCAAAGCATTGATTTTGGTTGTTTAGGAATGAAATGCACACATCTTGGAACTCCTTAAAATGGTCGATTGGTCGTTTCGTGTCTAATCCTAAAAATTTGGGGATAAGTTGCATCATTCCCAGACTTAAGTTCAATGCATGGTGGTTCAGTGGAAGAATAATACATGAGTGTTGAATGGGATTCAAGTAGTCCTTAAGACATCTAATGGTGCCTCCTCATAGCTATGAACATTCTCGTTTCTATGCAAACTTATGTTGTCATCCCTATCTACTTGAGGTTGGAAATTCGGTGGTTGTTGAGGAGAAAAGTTCCAATTTGGTGGGGGAATTGCCATGTTGCCAAGATCAATGTGTAAGAAAGAAGTGTGAAAGGATGAAGCACTTGGAGTCGAATCCTGCCTAAGTCTTTCGATAGAATCCCTACCCCAATGATGCATGTACTATGAATGCAAAATGATATGCACACAAAATAACGCACTGCGCTTCAACACATCATACACAAACAGTTCAATATATAGCTTCTTTCCTACCTTCCAATCTCAACATGCAATTACCACCGATTCAAATCTCAATTCAACTGACTCTTACAGTCTCCTTATACAAAGCAATACAACTAATTCAAAGATAAGCACAAAGACCTAAACACCTCTATTAATACCACCCAAGCATGAATTTAATGCAATCCTAAAGCAATCAACTAACAAACACGAAGTTATCTAAACTAATTATACTAAGCTAACTAAACACATAAAAGGATGGAACGTCATTACCTAAGGCCTAAGCCAAAGATACTGTCACATTGTAGGTGATGGAGAAGCAATCCATGTGCCACAATCAACTCAAGGTTCGTCCAAGCTTGCCTTTACCTTCAATCCCCAGCAACGGCGCCATAAACTTAGTTTGCTCCCTCAAGTGTACAGTTTCAAAGTAGTGTAGCCCGAAGGTGTCGGATATCGTATTTGTTCCTTAGGATTCGGGATCCAATATGGTTCAACGACTTGCCAATCTTACACTAAACTCAACCGATTACAAGCTAATGAAAAACTTCTATAAATTTTGAGAAATGGAAAATTTGTTCGAATTTTGAAATAGTTTGATTGGCTAGGCAATTTGAGAGTAAAATTGAGATTAAAGCAATTTAAAAGGTTTGGATTCAATCGCTTCAAACACTCATTCGATTCAAGGATCACAAGGAAGAATTATAACTCAAATTACTAATCACAATCAAGGGTAGTAATCCAGAAGATTTAGCTTTGGAAAAGAATGAATTCTACTTCAATTGATTTTATATTAGTAGGAAATTATAGAATCATAGGCTAATACCATCAATTTAATAACTCATAACTCACAATTGCTAAACCACAAGTTGAAATTACCAAATATAGCCAATAACCTAAGAGTTCTTATGAATCTAATATCCAATTTGATAGAATTAACAATCTAAGAAGATTAATCAATGAAATCATGGGATACCTTCAATGGAAGCTTGAATCTCTTGAGTTTTCTTCATAATTGAACCCAAATTGGAATTTAGCTACTAGTGATCAATGTAAAAAACTCAAATTGAAGTGAAAATATCTTGAATTAAGTAATACAAGTTGAATTACAAGGAAATCTATTGAAATTACAAAATGTACTTTCCTAAAGCTAAAAAATCATACTAAATGCCTATCTAAAGCTAGCTCCCCAAAAAGTACCTCTAAAATTGACTTATAGACTGAAAAATAAAATAGAGCTACCACAGACTGTGCGCACAGCTTATGGACGATCTCTGATGGTGGAAATCAAGCTGCAAAATCTTCACACGGTTCTGCAGAGGTTTGATTTGGTCTCTGAATCTTCATACGATTTTGCCAACGATGCACATGCTTTTGCTACCGTGAGCACGCGTGGAAGACCGTGCACACAATCGCTTTGACCTTTTTGCCCCTGAAGCTCCCTTTTGCTCCTTTGTAGCCTAAATCATATAAGTTAAAGAGATAAAACATGATTAAAAGCAAAACATAGCTAAAACTAAGTAAATACTACTATGCTAAAGCTAACAAATAGCTAACTAGAGGCTAATGCTTATACTCCAAAGAGTGTAATCATTACACATTACATTTTTGCATTTTATCTCAAATTTCACTTCAAGACCTGCATTTTTACTTATAACAATTAAGTCTTTACACTTTTAATTTATTACAATGTCAACTTTTTATGAACTTATGTCTAAGAAATGGACAGAAAATTTGTATATGGCAAGTATGTGACCTTTTTCAAGGAGGTCGAAGATGCAATATTTAGCCCATTCCTCGCCAAAGGCTCATGCATTTCACACCTTAGTCAAATTATTAGCTTCCACATAAAGTTTAATTACATTATATAAATCTTCTAGTTAATTACACTCATAATTTTTATAGCGATTTAAGAGGAATCTGTAGTTAATTATTAGGAAGGGCTAGGATTTTATTTGCCCCCTTAAAAATGGCCCAATGCTTGTCACATGTTAATTTTTTGTATATATATCTCCCACAGAATTTTTTGTCCAAAGTTTAAAGGATTAATTGGTACAACTAAAATGAAGGTCGTAAAGAAATTTTGATTTACCGTATAGAAGTACAAAGTAATAAATAACCCAATAAAGATTTAGTATTCAGCTATTAATGACTAGTTGTTGAAAGGAGAAGAATTATTCAACCATGTTTTTGCTTTTAGAAAAGGTGGAGACAGGAAACTAAGGTGTATAAAAATGTCTCACATTAATTTTCTATTTCTTTCTTTGTATTCTTTATTTCCTTTTCAACCATGGTTTTTCTTCAATTTGGGGAAGGAGATCCATTTCGGATTTCAAATAATGACGATCGAGTCTGTCCAGTTTTACACTGGGAAAAATTCATTCTGATTAGAAGATGTTCCGTAGTCACTTTAGTTACTGTAGGTGGTGGACTCATCAGTATAGTGATTACACTGTAAAAGTGTAATCATACCTGTTTAATTTATCCTTTGATAGCATTAGAATAGTCTTATATAGCTCTAGTTACATTGTTATTGGTTTTAATAAGATTTTGCTTGTGATTTGTAGGTTTTGGAGTTACAAGTGGGAAGAAGTGCAATTTCAATAAAGAGGGATCGTCCAGATGGCACCTTAAAGCGTCGGGACAATCAGAGAAGGAGAAAAAGCTCACATTGGCCTAGCATCCGGACGAAGGCTTGGACTGTCCGGATGATCAGAGAGGAAGCATAATGCAGTTTGGCCTATCATCAGGACAAAGCCTTTGGACCGTCCAGATGATCCAAAAGGGGCACGAAAGCTATTTTAGCTTGGCATTCGGAAGAAGATGGTTGACCATCCGGACGATCAGGGAGGATTAGGGTTTCCTAGTTTATTTTCCTTATGCCTCCTTGCAACTATAAATAGGAAATCTTTTATTTTTATTAGGGTTACGAATTTTAGAGTCTAGAGAGTGTTCTATTGAGTTTTAAAGTTTTCTTTGCCAAGTTTTCAGCATTTCTTATAATCAAGCACAAGTTTTCATTAAGATTATTAGTTTTCCTCAAATACAAGTCATGTCTTCCATTTCTATGAGTAGCTAACCTTCGTCTTGGCAACAAACATGAAGGTTGTTCGGGTATTGAATGTTTCATAAGGTATTTGATTGAACCTAATTGTTTTATCTTCTCCACAAGAAACGAGTCACCTCTTTGTGATTCTTCTCCAGTGCCGGATGAAGTGCAGTGCCATTATCTCAATTCTGCTCCTTCAATAAGTCTTCAAATTCTTTGCCATTCAGAGAACAAACCAGCAACCTCACTGTGGATCGATGCCCAGCACTTGCGGCTAGATGGAACGCCAAATCGCCTCTCGAGTTCTTAACCTTGACAAGGTCATGACAGTTATGGAGGATGAGCTCGATCAATTGGTCATGGCCTAAGCTCGCTGCGATGTGAAGAACAGTGTTTCCTTGGGGGCTTACTTGGGTCATAAGGCAACTTTCTGTGTCTTCCAGTGCTTGGATGAAGCCATCTTTATCCCCAGCTGTTGCAGCCCTGTATAATTCCAGGTTCATTGATTGAGCAATCTCATTATTCGGGTTTGATTCGTCATTAAAGTCTAAGGACTTACTAGAGTTTTGAGTGGGAATGGCAGCTGAATAATCAGAGACAGAATCCTGTTTGTCTCTATACATTTGCCTCTCTTTCTGCACATCTGTCTGCAAATCAACATTAACTGCTGTTAGTTTTCCATGTAGCAAGAACTTGGTGTGGGCCTTCATTTCAGCTGGGCAGGCACACAATTGGCTTCGATGATTCGGAGCGTAGTTCAGGAGAGTTTGGAGGGGAATCAATGTCAGATTTTCCTTCTGGTGGTGCCTCCTGAGTGGTGCCTGAATCAGAGCCGGTAACATTTAGAGTTGTCATATCTGGTTTGATACAGGAACCGTAGATGAACAGAAGCTTATGGTTGAATGGATGGGGCCTGGAAACTCCAAGAACTGGCTATGGAGTTTGGAGAGAGATAATGGAAGATAATTCGTTTGATGAAAATATCCAGGCGGTGCCCAACCAGAAATAGTGTGGCTGACAGCACATGCACCAAGGGCTCACACCAAAGATGATTTTGTTTTACAAAAGAATTGGTAATTTTTTATTTTTTATTTTTTATTTTTATTTTATCATTACACCTGTTCAGATCTTTGATCGACCAATCTCTTAAAAAGTATGAGTACATCATACTTAGGGCTTACATAAAAAATGACTTTGTTTCAAAAAAATCTCATACATTTTTTTGTTACAAGATGTCGAGATCTTCGATTAACTACTCTGAAAACAGATTGATATTGGCCTAACTTAAATTTTCCTTTTGGTGATTGGTAGGATAAAACCAAAGCGTACATTAAATTGTAAGAATCAATGAACATCCACCTGGATTCTCATTTAATGAGTCAGATAGCATAACTGTTCTGCTAAAAGTGCAATACATGTTCTGTATTAGCCAAACCTTAGTCCCTAAGTTTAAAGATTATATTTCTATGTTTTGACTAAAAGAATCCAAGTGCCGTTCCAGAAAATACTAGAATTTTCTTGTAATTTACATTTCAACTTTTTGTGGTTAGGAGAGAGAGAGAGAGATTTATTTTGCTTTTCTTTCTTTATTTCTTTCTTTCATCCTTTCTTTTTGGGTGGGCGTGGTTGGGAGAATATCTTCAACTCTCTTAAAATTGATATGTTTGAAATTTTTTGTACTAATCTGACCAAAAAAATGATTTGTCCAAATTCAACCAAAAACTACAAACTTGAAAATGCATTTGGTTCAAGATCCTAAACGATTGTACATATGTAAAATTTCCCCACCTTGTGTTTTTTGAAATGAGAAGGAGAGTACAGCTCCATTAAAAGGATTAAACGTATATTTTCCATTATCGCAGGCTAATGACATCATTCAAATAAAGTTGAATTAATTACACATTTCATCTTTGTATGTTATTCCAAAATTATTTCAAGACCTTCATTTTTATTTGTAATAATTAAGTCCTTACACTTTTGATTTATTGCAATATCAACTTTCAGTTAACTTATGTCTAGAAGATGGATAAAAATTTTGCATATGACAAGCACGTGACTTTTTTTAAGGGAAAATTCGGCTCATTTCTCGTCCAAAGGCTCATGCATATCACACATGAATCAAATTATTGGCTTTTACATAAAGCCTAATAACGTTATATAAATTATCTAGTTAATTCCACTCATGAGTTTATAGTGATTTAAGATGAATCTTAATCAAAAGGGGTAGAATTTTATATATTTGCCCTCTTTAAAAAGGTCACGTGCTTGTCACATGTGTATTTTTTGTATATGTCTAACAAAAAGTAGCAGAAGATTGACATTGTAAAAAATCAGAAGTATAAATGCCTAATTGGTATTAATAAAAATGAAAGTACTAAAGTAAAATATGGTATAAAGTACAGAAGTAGAAAGTGTAATTAACCCAATAAAGATTTACTATTCAACTATTATATAATGACTAGTTGTTTACAGAAGAAAAATTTATGCAACCATGTTTTTGCTTGGAGAAAAGGTGGAGACAGGAAAATAAGGTGTATAAATATGTCTCACATTAATTTTCTATTTCTTTGTTTATATTCTTTATTTCCTTTTCAACCATGTTTTTTCTTCAATTTGGGGAAGGAGATCCATTTTGGATTTCAAAATAAAAATAATGAGTTTACGCAGTTTTACACTGGAAAAAATTCATTCTGATTAGAAGATATTCCAGTCACTTTAATTACTGTGGTGGAGTCATCGGTGTAGAAAGCGACTGAATTAAGGAAAAAAATTTGTGAGGAAAATTTGTTTAATCAAAATTTAAGAGCCAACGAAAACAAGTGACTTGTCGTAGAGACTAACTCTGTATTGATTAAGCATTTGTTGAAAGAAAAAAAAAAAGAAAAGAAAAAAATATATGAAATTACATCTTATATTTGGTTGTTAAAAAAAGTAGAAAATAGATTAACATAAAAAAAATTAAGTAATAATTTAAAATATCTTTTTTTTTTTTTTTGATAAATCCATATTCTAAACATAGCGTAAAGGCTATATTATCGCCCCTTGGCAACCTCCAGATGTGAAACTTTATTTTCATTGGTTGAGCAAAAGGGAAAGGGGGAAGAGGGAAGAGTCGAGGAAAATGTACTGTTTGACTATCAGCAAAAGATTACTGTGATAAATTTCTGGGTTGATTCAAAGCCGTACATACAATCAGAACCTTGCCAAGTAGGAGGAAACGCTAGTAAATTGCAGATTCCGAAATCAAGTTTGATTTTTGGCTTAAGTCTTTGCCCAGTCCACTTGAGTTGTATAGCCCCAATTTCATATATATAAAGTTTGACTCATGTTTAATAGACAAGCTGATAAATAGGATTTGCAGATTTGTCGCGAGGCAGCAAAGCATATAAAGCCACTTTTGGTGAAGTTTTTCTTACATTTGCTGGTAGAACTAGTCAGAGCAGCAATGTAATTAAAGAACTATTTGTTCTACAACCTTGTTTCTTTCTTCACACGTAATGTTTGAATACACAGGAGAGGGAGTGAAGGAAAGTGCCGGCGAAAGGGAAGGAAGGAAGGAAGGAAGGAGGGAGAAGAGGTATCTCTCTTCCTATACTAAATAACCAAAGAGAAAGAAGAGCGACATTTCCTTCCTCTATATGGTTAGCCAATGATTATACAGGCAAGGGAGGTGCAAAAGTCCAATAGATAACGTTTGAGTACATTTTTTCAAACTTTCCTCTTAATTTTGGACGAAAGAAAAGTGCTCAAATTCTAGGCCCTGTCTTTCCTTGCAATCCCTCCACATACTTTTCCTCCCCAACCAAAGGAATAAAATAGAATAAAAAAGAGAAAGAGGGACGTGGTAATTACTTTTTTCATGGTCATATTTTGAAATAATATTTTGCCATCATTTACAAATAAAAATCTTATCAATCTCAATATTTGCAACCATAAGAATACAGAATTTTTTTTCTTCCAAAAAGACCATAAATTACAGTGGTGGAATATCTTATCCATTGGATTACTCTTTTCCCTTTCTTAATTTTTGCTATTTTATCGCTGGTCTGATCATCTTTAGATTAAACTAAGCTATAGTCATGACTCATGACTATTCATGTGGCCGCTTCCCCGCAAGCTGTGTAACCCCTATTCCAGCCGCCACCCACCAATACAACCACCAAAGGCCGTGCATGCGCCAATTGACTATATATATATATGCCATTTCTTTCTCCCCACGCATATATTTAGGAGTCATCTTTCTCCTAGATACCATTGGATATTCTTTTCAACCTATGTAATGTTTATATCATTTTAGCAGGATATCTGGTCAGGTATTGACGGGGGGTCAAGAAACAATGAAGTATCTTCATATCTTAATCAAAACAATGGAACTAATAGTTATTATTGGTTTGGCTGACTAGCAAATTACTTTGTAGTTTCCTTTCAAATTTCAACTTTTTCCATATACTTTCTTGGAATATTTGGATCCATATTCCAGATTCAAGTGGTTTTAAGATTCTAAAAAACCAGCGTTAGTTCAAGTCCACATTTAGGAATATATAAATATATGCATTTTTTTAAAGGAAAAAAGCAGACAGTTCTAGAGAGATGACCCACTTAAATAGGCAAGCAATCAATCAAGTAACTTCTTCCCAATTTATCGGAAAAAGACATTCATTGTAACTTTTTATATATTTCTGCGAGACAGAGACTCAGATAGAAGTGAGCCATTCCAGAAATGTCAGTGCCCATAGGTCCTGGTTTGTTGGAGGAAGAAGAGGAGGAGGAGGAAAGCTACGGGACAGCCGAGTCCATGGACCCCGAACTCTACCGAGCTACTACAGAAGGCAATATTCTTGAATTCATACGAGCGTTGGAACGAGCACCAACGGATAGGCAATACCCGCCACCGGCTGCTTGTGTCCAACTAGGCCCCCAGAAGAACACTGTTCTTCACATTGCAACAAGCTCCGGACACTACGAGATTGTCAAGCTTCTCTGCAAGGACTTACCCTTCTTTGTCGCAGAAAAGAATGCCAAGGGCGACACTTCACTCCATGTTGCAGCTAGAGCCGGTGACGCCTCACTCATCAATCTGCTAATCAATGCTGATTACAGAGAAGGCGTTTTGGAAGAGAAGAACGATGTGGGTAATACCGCTTTGCACGAGGCATTGGTTTTTCGTCATGAAAAAGTGGCTTGGATTCTTATCAATAAGAATCCGAACATGTCTTATTCGGTTAATAAAGAAGGGAAGTCTGTGTTGTATCTGGCAGCAGAAGCTGGATACGTAGCTCTTGTTAAGCTTCTTATGGAGAATCCAGCAGGCATATGCAGTCCTGAAGGGAGGCTCAAAAGCAAGTCGCCAGTTCATGCTGCTATCCTTGGAAGGAATATAGGTAATGAATGAATATTAATCATTTTCTCTTTCTCTTTCCTTTTCACTTATTTTCTCGGAAAATGGTAGTTTTTATCACTTTTGTTCATCCAGTTGTAAGTGTGATTGCGATGGCTATTTCTTTTTAAGAAGAAATTTCATGCATGAGCTAACAACGTAAGTAGTGTAACAAGAAAGGTTTAGAAATTAATTAATATAATGTATATATAATTTTTTAATAAGAAATTTTAGTCTTTTCAGGCTAGAGTCTTTGAATATGGACTAATATCAATTTTCTGTTTCAGTGTGCGACTATTTTTTAGTAAATATCCTTCCGGTTATCATAACCAATTAATGCCATTATATTCCTCTGTTTGCAGGGTTAATTTTACCTCCTGTTTTACGATTTTTTCAGAAACTTGACTGTAAATTGATCTTTTACTTTGAAGGGTGGCTCATTAGAAATAGAGCTATGCATGAAGGTTTTTTAATTAAAGAAAAATAGTACTAGTATTTTCTCATGAAAAATATTTACGAGACTCGGTTGACTTCATCCCTTCAAATAAACTTAAACTTCAAGGATTGCATTGAAAGGAAGTAACTTGGATTAGAGTCCCATCGATTTTCATATATTTCTATAGTGTTTGACGTACCATTTGATCAACAGCCCCCTTGATTTGTACTAATCTAATACTTTTTTTAATGGTAAAATTTAGTGATATGCACAATGAAAAATTTTTACACGATGCCTAGCTTTGCTCTTTAGTTAATTTTTTTTTTTTTTTTTAGTAGTAGTTATCTTCGGCCTACTTTGGGGTTCAGCTGGGACTCCTACCACTAAGAGAGCTCTAAGAAAAAGACCACACTAGTCAAGGTTGGTCTCAAGGATATACACCTCTATATGAAACTTGAGGTTTGGCTTGTCAAAAAAATACTGAAATTTTGATCTCTCCTGGAAGATAAAATAAAAAAATAAATAAAAAATCCCCAAAGAAAGTCATTGCCGTACCTTCCTTACAAAGTTGAAACTTGGCTAGCTAGCCCCTTAGCGAACCTCATGAGCAGAAGAGTCATAGTTATTTAATTATAATTGACAGTAGCTTAATCTCATGAACTAAACAGTCGAAAAACTAAATGCAATTGAAGGATAGAAGTCGTCCGGTGGAGCTAATTTTGTTACTTTGATCTATCCAATCTACAACATCAAGTGGAGCTAATAATCTCTATATTAAATCTACATCAAGTGTGCATTTGACCTGCTCCAACCCCTATATATGTTTGAGTTTTACGTATGCGCTGACATCTTTCTCCAGACGTCAACGTCAGAGCCTTCTCATCCCAGAAAATAACAGGAAGCCTCCTTGCTGGCCTCTGGTTCCAAACAACCACGACAATCATATTAAAAAATTATTTTATATGCTTTTCATTTGCATAGGTTGAGTCTGCAATGGATACGAACCAATATTTGAAAGAAGAGTCAATAAGAAAATATAATATATAGTTGGGTATGTAGCTTCTTAGAAGTACTGATTGATTTCAAACACAATTAGTTCTTTCTACACATGAGCATGTACGTCACCAATGATGACCAAGCAAAACTATTTTGTATCTAGAGAGAGTGAAGACATGAGTTATATGGTCTTTGGGCATAGCATAATGGTCAAAGAGGATGACTGAATTAAAAAATATTCTGTAGCTGCCACGTTTTATTGTTAATTTAGTTTTGCTTCACCTAGATACTTAACACTATCCCTGGGATTCCTATCTACAAAAGATAAAGGCAAAACGGTGTGTTGCTACGTACATTGGGTAAATATATATACAGCAAAACGGTGTGTTGTTACATACATTGGGCAGCAGGAATTCCTACAGCTAAATCTGGAAGAAATCCACTGGAAATCTCTTTCTTTTCCCATGAAAAGGTTTTAGACTTTGCAATATTCATGACATCATTTATTCATTGAAAAGATTCTTCCTTGTTATATAGTTCACACTCCTAACACTAACTCTCTTTGAATTAACCAGATGTTCTGAAAATGTTATGGGAGAAAGACCAGTCGTCCTTCAACTTGAGATACGAGGAAGGGGGTAATGTTCTTCACTGCGCTGCATCGGCAGGTTATCTTGAAGGGGCCAGTTTCTTGCTTAGCAAATCCTCTAATGCCGCTTACCAAATGGACAAACTCGGTTCCTTTCCCATTCATGTGGCATCCAGCAAAGGACATATCAACATAATCCAAGAGATGCTTCATCAATGCCCTGATTCAAGAGAGCTACTCGATTTACAAGGTCAGAATATCCTTCATGTTGCAGCCAAGACTGGAAAAGCCAAAGCAGTTAGGTGTATGCTCCAAATGCCCGAGCTGGGGAAGCTTTTAAACGAGAGAGATGGCGATGGAAACACTCCTTTACATATAGCCACCATTTGTGGACATCCAAAGATTGTGAGCGCCCTAACACGGGATGACAGGTTGAAGCTAGAGCTCGAGAACAATGAAGGGTTGACTGCACTTGACATCGCTGAGGAAATTCTGGAAACAATGGCATCTTTTCGGAAGGTATGTGTTATACAAAGTGGCTTGTGGTTATGGTGACTATCTATCCATTGGGTAACACAAAGCCGGTCATCATTTAGAGGCTCTCTTTCATTGTAACGCCAACAATTTACAGCCTATTTGGAACTTGGGGTAGGAAAGAGAAGGAAAAGAAAAAGAAAGAGAAAATGAAGGAAATATATATTTTTTTCCTTATTAGTTTTATAAAGAAAATGAAAAGAAAGTGTAAGGAAAAAAGAGAGAGAAATAGTGATTTAAAATTTCTCCTTCCTTTTCTCTTTCTTTTTTCTTTCCTGTTTGGTTTTGAAAAGAAAATAAAAGGAAAGAGGATGGAAATAAGAGAGAGAAAGAGAGAGAATAATTATGTTTTTCCCTCTCTAATTCTCTCCTCTTTCTCTTCTCCTTCTCTCCTAGCTAGGAAAAATCAAACAACGAAAGGAAAAAATTTTAAAAATTTTCTTCCTTTCTCTTCACTTCCCGAAATTTCAAACAGGTTGTAAGTAGAATCAAACAAGGAAGAAAAATTAAATTTTCCCTCCCTTCTCTTCCCTCCTCTAAGCTTCAAACAGACTATTACGATATATTATGATACAGAGATTTTGTTCTCTTTCTAAGTTCTTCTTCTTTTCATACTTATTCTAACATAATATCATAGTTATTCAAACAATTCTTATTGTGCAGAGGTTGACATGGATGGCCTTGAGAGTTGCTGGTGCTCCACGAGCTCCCCATGCAAAGGTTGTCAAACCTAGAAATTCTAGGGTTGGAAAGGATCCAACAATGGAGAACTACAAAGACAAGGTCAATGTAGTTTTATTGGTGGCAACGCTGGTTGCAACCGTGACCTTCGCTGCTGGTTTCTCCATCCCCGGTGGTTTCAACAATTCCGGCACAGACCAAGGCATGGCAACCCTGCTAGCTCAAGTGAAGTTCCAGGAATTCGTGATCTGCGACACTATAGCTATGTACAGCTCCATTATAGTCACTGTCACTCTCATGTGGGCTCAAATGGGAGACCTTAGCTCGATGCACGTTGCATTAAAACTGGCATTGCCGCTGCTGGGAATAGCTCTTGCTATGATGTCGATAGCTTTCATGGATGGTGTATACCTAGTAGTGAGCAAACTGAGTTGGCTTGGCAGTGTTGTTTTGATGATGGGCTCAAACTTTGTCATCACACTCGCAGCGCTATTCCTACCTCTCTGCCTCTTGGGTTCATCGAATTACCTTATCTTCCGACATATCTCTTACTATCCGTTTCGTCTGATGCTTTATGCCTTTGGAAGCTATACTGAGCATGGTGATATGGAAGAGTAAGTTGCACTTGAAATAGTAATGTTGTGAATATATGTAGCTACTTGTTAAATAAGTGTGTTGGCCAATGATCCGTTGGTCTGATGGGTATGTGGCTGGGCGCAAAGAGACTTCAGTAGAAAGAAGTTAAGGAGTTCAAAATTCCTTGGGGCGCATGGGTTTGGGATTATACTGGTTATATATTAAGAATAAATAGGTGTGTCATCTGTACTATAGTGTGTGTGTGTGTATATATATGTGTATATAACTTACTGTGGATAAAATTGTGTATATATATAATGTTCCTAGTGGACAAGACATTGTAAACATATATATCATCAAAAAAGTAATGGTGCTTCATAATATGTTGGTGGTGGACCTCTTTTGCCAAAAACCATTTCTTGTGTGTGTGTGTGTGTGTGTGAGAGAGATATGTGGATACTTCACTTCAAGGGTTTAAAAAGTGAGCATAAAATGAGAATGTAGAAGAAAAGGGTAAGTTACTAATTTTGCTATATTTGTCGGGGACAATTATAGTTCCATCGCCTGAAAAGAATCGATCTTTTACAGAAAAATATCAGTAGTGTATTTTTATTTTTTTAATGTATTCCAATACGAAGAATTTTATGTTGAATATTTCAATGTTGCAAGTAATAAAAATGTCGAAAACAACTCTTGTTGAACAAAAATGTCCATTAAATACTTTCAACTTTAAAGTTAATTCAAGAGCGTTTTGGTCTTGTTGGCAACAAAATTCCAACAATCTCGATACATGGAATTTTCAACAGACCAGCTAGAGACCATGTGGGGTTTTAATTGCCTTGTTTCATGACTTCTTTGAATCTGAAAATGTAGCAGCCAAGGAACGGGCGAACAAAACTAACAGGAGAGCAAAGGGTTGACGACTAAGCAATAACGATTTTATATATTCGGAGTAGAGTAGATGGGTAACTGTGGAATCAGCTTGCAATGCATAATTACTTCTACCCCTAAAAGAAACCCAAATTGTTTACTTCTACTCCTTCATAAAGCTTCAAACTCTGTAGATTGTTAACCCATAAGGAGTGACACAGTAATCGACTTGTTTTCGTGCATACATGAGGTCTTAAGTTCAATTCATCCTCATGCCCTCTTATAACTAGTCAATATTCATGCAATTCATAAAGTTTATATAATTTATGTAGATAGTAACCCTGTTTAAAAAAGTAGTCAGCTAAAGGTATGGGTACCTATAGAAAAAAGAAAAAAAAAAACTTTGTACAGTAATAAACATGTGTGAGTATACAATAAAGGATGCATGAAAATATGCATAATGCAATTCCAAACCTAACTCTTAACACGATCTCCAATGCTATAAATCAAGCACACAAATTAATCAAATAATCAATTAATGCTAAACAAGGTTCTTGTCACATATCTAATATTTTTTACATCTACAAGAATAACACAATAGAACAATAAAGTAAATAAGGCGTACCTGTCTAACACAGTTAACATAGTATAAAAGATCAATAAAGCAAATAAGCATCATATGTCAACATTCTCCACTAAAGCACTATCACTAAGAGTCTTCATATACTTCTCAACATCAACAAGGTCAAGTTAACTCGATAAGACCAAAACTGAAAAATAAATGAATAAATAAATAAAATATCGAGACTCACCTAAATCCAAATCCCAATCTGAGTGCATGCACAACCGACCGTATTAAGAGGGGACACTAGTCCACCAACAACCTCATCCGCACTTTATGAACTATTACCCATTAGACAAGTGCATCTAAGTAGTTTTGTATTTTATGGGTCACACCCAAAGAACATGTACATACTAATAATTCTACACTTTATGGGTCTCACCCCAAAAGACACATACATCTAATAGTTTCAAATAATTCTGCACTTTATAGGCCTCACCTCAAATGACGCGTGCATCCCAATAATTACAAATAATTTTGTACTTTATGGGCCTCACCCCAGAAGATGCATGCATTTCAATAATTTCAAATGATTTCGTACTTTATGAGCCTCACCCCAAATGACGCGTATATCCCACCAAATAAGGCACCAAGCCTTTACTCTAATGCAAATCTTAGGGTCAAGACTTCAAACCCATACCCGACCATACCCAATTACCAGTAGACTTTAACTCGTGTTTAAACCAACATTTACACTATACAAAAGTAAAGTCAATAACATCTAAATCATCAAATCTATAATATAATCTTTTATAATCACCATACATGACATGTCTCATACTCCATAATAACACCAAGGGGATACAAACATTTTAACCATTCATTTTATACTCATTTTGTATTATGTTAGGTAGCCAAAATTGTCAGGCATAAATAACATACAAGTGATTCACCCAAATATCAAATTAAGACCGACAATACTCAATCTTGCCTAGGCTTTAAACTTGAGTCCAAGCCATCTCAATAACTAACACACAGTTTAAAACCAAAATCATAATTATTTCAAAATCTAAATTAGGCATACAACAACAAGCAACCAACATTAATTATTTAAATAATATCACGTTGTTATAATATGAACTCTATATACATTCCAGGCTCAAAGCAATATCTCAAGCATGTTCAAATTTCATTTAAATCATAAAACCTAATGTACCAACTTGCTTGTTTTATCTGAGTAGTTTATATAAATTCTTCTATGTCTTTAACATCAATTCTAAACACATTCTAGGTATAAAAATATTTTTAACTATCTATTTTATGCCTATTTGCATTACATCAAGTAGTCGAAATTATTTAATTAATTTATCTAAACTAACCAACACCTTAGGAATAACTCACATACACATGAATCATATAAATATCAAACCAATTTTATGAACCAATTATTGTATGAAAAAATTTTCAATTTTATCAAAGATGTAAATATGGTAAAACTATAGGGTTTCATTCAAAATATATATTCAATAATACACAATTTATCAATTAACTAACTCGTTATGCTAAACATAGCAAGATTCAACCAAGAAAATAAAAAAAATTAAATAATAATCAACTATCAAGTTTATGTAAAATCTAGAAATTTACATAAAAATTTTATAGGCATGATTTCTATCTCAACCATATGAATAACTCAAAAATATTAGTCCAATAGCAAAACTCATGTGTAACCTCTTATCTCTTTGAAGATTAAACCTAGCGCAAGAACTTAATCTCGCAGAAATTACGAATCAAAACTTCTATCACTTAGGTCTTGTAGAATAGAAAAAAAAAGCCTGAAGTAGCAGTATCGAAAAATTTCTCTAAAAAATTGATAATGGAGGATAAAAAGAAGAATATGAAAAAGAAAAAGAAAGAAACAGAGAGAGAGAGAACGAGAGCTGTTGGGTTGTCTTGTGTGGAAGAGAGAGAGGTTTTGTTTGATATTTAAACCCATTCTTGAGTATTTACAAAGTGAACCTCAAAGTTCTATAAAATTTCAAAAAAAAACTCACTTTTCCTTTTTTTTTTATATTTTGACCGGTCATTACAGTATTTTTATTTTTTTTAATGTATTACAATACGAAGAATTTTATGTTGAATTTTTCAATGTTGTAAGTAATAAAAATGTCAAAAACAACACTTGTTAAACAAAAATGTTCATTAAATACTTTCAATTTTAAAGTTAATTCAAGAGTATTTTAGTTTTGTTGGCAACAAAATTTCCACAATCTCGATACATGGAATTTTCAGCAGACCAGCTGGAGACTATGTGGCGTTTTAATTGCCTTGTTTCATGGCTTCTTTGGATTTGAAAATATAGCAGTGAAAGAAAGGGTGAACAAAACTAACAGGAGAGCAAAGGGTTGAAGACTAAGCAATAACGATTTTATATATGCGGAGAAGTGCAAATGGGTAAATGTGGAAACAACTTGCAATGCATAATTACTTTTACCCCTAAAAGAAACCTAAAATGTTTAGGTCTACTCCTACATAAAAGCCTCAAACTCTGGAGGTTGCTAGCCCAAAGTAGCACAGTAGTCAGTTTGTCTTTATGCATACATGAGGTCTCAAGTTTGATTCATCCTCGTGTCCTCTTGTGAATGGTCATTATTCATGCAATTCATGAAGTTTACATAATTTATGTATATATAAACGGCGATCCTATACAAATTCAAAAGAACAGTCGATCAAAGGTCTGAATACTTATAGAAAAAAAAAACTTCGTAAGTTGTTAATGGTGTTGGATGAATGTTCCTTCATTCTTCTTGTCTATTTATAGTAGTTTTCTATTGATTACTAATTGAATCGTTGACAGTTTCAAGTGGTTGTCACATTCTATATATAAGGATTTCAATTCTTAATGATTGTTTTTAATCAAAACTTTTTTTTTTTTTAATGTTATGGGCTTTTGTATCATGCGTATCCATCATTAAAAAAAAAAAAATTTAATTTTGGTTGAAAACGTTATTAAAAATGAAAAAATATTTAATAAGGTTGAAATAGTTTTTTTCATCCTTAGTGACTTTTGTTAACAAAATATAAATTTTTTTTAAGAATTAGAACGCCAGACAAGAAAATTTAAAAAGAAAATTAAACTTTGTTTAAAAAAAGGCCACTAAAAATAACTATATAAGTGCTTCAATAAATTACACCCAAATAGCTCCTAAAGAATAATGCTATAGGAGTGACTTTGATAAGGCCGCTATATCAGATTTTTAATTTGATATCTTCCCTTATTCTGTAATCAGTAAAGGGGATGAGGATAAATAATTTTGAGAAGACCTTTTATATAGTATATATATAATTATCCAATTTGTTGGGTGAACATTAGTCGAGCGAGTCTATACTAAAAGTAATTTTTATTGGGTCTAAAATTAATTTCCAAGCCTACCTAATTAAAAAATTACATTTTCAAGCCGGCCTAAGCCTGCTCATTTATCTCAAATTTGTTTAATAAATAATTCTTGTCTTTAAAAATAATCTTGAAAACATAAAATATTATCACACACACACACACACACATATATATATATATATATATAAGTTAAAATTTATTTATTTTATATGTTTTAGCTGGGCCAGGCTTCAAACAAAATTCACAACCCTACCCAGTAATATAATCAAGATTAAAAAAATTCTCAAGCTATATCCTTAGGGAAAGGTGAGATAAACAATCTTAGCTTTGAGAGATCAAGTGTTCAACTTTCACTGAGTGCAGAGTTAGCCGCAAAAAATTATACCCTTGTGAGTACTGTTGTCTCGACGTAAATGGCCTATTTTTTTACTAGACTAAATAAAAGATTAATCAAAGTGTGCACAAGCTTATCACAATACCATGACCGCTGAACCAAAAAAAATAATAATAATAGTGCAATACAAATGTGACCTATATGGTAAATTTTAGCGTAAATAATTAATTAGTTTCTCTAACTTTGCCTTAAATTTTAATGTCATCCATGTACTTTGATTTTTTCTATTTTGGCTCTCCAACCTTAAAACAAAAAAAAGTAAATGTAGTCCAATATTTTAAAATAAGTTTAAAAATTAATTAGACTTTGACCCTCAATTATAATTTAGTTTTACTTTACTCGCTAAACTTAAAGTCGTTACATTTTACCTCTAAACTATAAGAATTTAAAGTTTATAAAAAAATATATATTTAAACACTTGTAGCATTTCGAATTGAATACAATATAAATTTTTTTTGTCACTGGTTAACAAATGCGAAGTTTCAAAAATCTCTTTGATATTGTCAAGGCTAATAATTCGCGATATACAAAAGTAGATTTTATAGATCATTTTAGTCATTTTCTTAGGCATTTTGAGATAATTTAAAATATTTCATAGCCACAAATTATTTTTTTCTCTTTGCTTTAGAGCTTAGCATATAATTTTGACTAAACAAATTCTTAATTTTAAGTTTTATGATGGTAAAAATGTAACTATTTTTAGTTAAATGAGAGTAAAATAATATTAAGTTATAATTTAGAAAGCCAAAGTATAATTAATATTTAATTTTTTTATTTTAAAAAGTTATACCACATCAATTTTATTTTAAAAGTTGCGGGGCTTAAATAGAAAAATTAAAGTTCAATAGAGATATTAAAATCTAAGACAAAATTAAAGGAACTAAAAAAATTGTTTATTCTAAGTTTTATAATCTAAAATTCATGAGCTATGCCCAAATTTTGAGGGTGTGACCCATCTAGTGCGATATGTTTTTCGTTGGTCAATACTAAGCCCTAACATGCATTGAGGGGAAGGACGTTGAGACTTCGTATCAATCAAACGGTTCGAACGCCACAAATGGCGAGCTGGGTCGTAGCGGAGCTGCAGAGAAACTCGCCCAACTGGACAAAACTAGTCGATGACATTGTGAAGATAGAGAAAAAGATCTTCCCAAAGCACGAATCACTTGTAAGATCCTTCGATGACGAACTGAAAAAGAGGAACAGTGGATTGCTTTACTCGGAGGTCGACGGAGATGTCGCCGGCTATGTCATGTATTCATGGCCCTCTTCACTATGTGCTTCCATAACAAAACTTGCAGGTTCAGTCCCAACCCCTTCTCTTTCTTACTCAACATCTTATTAGCTTAATCTTTATATGTATGTCTATTTGTATATGTATATGTCTATGATGTTGTTGAATTTTTGGACATGAAGTTGTTCAAGATTAAAATGGGAAAACTACCAATTTGGTGAAAGCATGTATTATGAGATTGATTAGGTGAATCTGCAAAAATACCCCTCTGCGGGAAGTATATGTTAATCTCATAATTTGGCATCTCAGAGTACTAGAGAATAGCAATGTCATTATTTGCCAAATTTGCTTAACCTAGGATCTCTCCTTTTCTAGATTTTTTTTGCGTTTCTGTCTTGTGGATATTAGAATGCTGTGACAAAACATTTTTCTGAAACACTGCTAAATGAAATCTGTAGATGGATTGAGATGGGATGCTTGAATCCTTCTAGGACCGAATTTGGCCAAAACAGAGTTTAACTGTACATTTTGGTAGTTCACTCAAAATCAAAGAAGTTAGATTCAGAATTTAGAACAATTGCACCTTTTTTGTTCTTTTAATTAATTTTGGATAAAATTATTGGCCGAGTGGTTCAGAAATTTGGTGAAATGTAGCCCAATAATTACAATGAAAAACTAAATGGTTCATCCTGTCCCAATGTGCCAAGTATTCTACCAGTTAACAAAATGTAGATACAAACTGAAGTTTTGAATCATCTATAGCTTTTACCAGAATGATAAAATGAATGGAGGAAAGACTACCGAATTAATGAAAATAGCAAATCTAATTTAAACCGCAGCGTTTCTGTTCTCCATTTTTTTGTCCATTTCTAGTAGAAGTAAGATTGATGATTATGTGAAACCCATCTGGCAATTTCATTACTTTAGTATCTCTCTTTTTTATATTATTAGTTACTCTATATTATCTATTTTGTTTCCTAGTTATGGGGTAGGGCTACTCTTCGTGCAGGGGTAAATGCTTTGCTGCCAGAATGCAATTTTGAAGGTAGGTTCTTTGTGAAGCATGGCCTTTTAGTTACTCTACATTAATATAAATGTAACTTGTACTTACTCTATATTAATATAAACATAGTATAAACATAAACTTGTAGCTACTCTATACTAATATAAACGTAAGCATGGCCTTTTAGTTGCAAGTAATGGGGGTAATCTAGGAAAACAAGTCAAATAGGTAGCATAAATGTGGTATTCGATTCCTTTCAGTGAATAAAGATTGATTTCATCAGATGCTTTTTTGGTGGAAATGTCTGAAATGGGAGTTTTTTTCTGTTGTTGAACAAAATTTGGTTTTTTATAGCCTGTGTTGTTTTCATTGATGGGAAACAAAATTAGTGAAGGAGAACCATAGGAGGCAAGGCCATGGAGAGGCATTACTGAAAGCAGCAATTCAGAAATGCAGAACTAGGAATGTCCACCGCATATCACTTCACATTGATCCGTTGAGAACTCCAGCCATGTCCCTCTACAAGAAACTTGGTTTTCAAGTCGATGACCTGATAGAAGGTTACTATTCTCCAAATCGAAATGCTTATAGAATGTACTTGGATTTTGACAGTAATTAGCAGAATGAGGCTCGGAGCATAAATTCAAATGCTTGCAAAAATGTGCATAGCAGTTTGTAATTTTGTTTTGAGGCCAGTGGATGAGATACTCCTACGCCCCATGCTGTCAAATTGAAAAGAGAAGTCACAGAAGATTTTGACGGTAATCAACAGAATGGGCTTGTTCATCAAGGCGATAAATCCATTGCTTTCAAAGGTAACCTTCCTTCTTTTTTATCTTTTTATTTTTACAAATGAGTAATCTTATCAGTGTATTAAATGAAATTTGCAAGCTTCGTGTTGTCTGGATAGAACAGAAATATGCACTTATTGAGACTGACTGAAAAACAAATGTAACTTAATGATATTGAATGTTTATTGTTTAAGCATTTGTGACAACTATAGCCAGCCTCTATGAACTAAGACAGGAAATTAATTCTCTAAGTTGTCATTAGTCTTACTTCTAGCAGCCGGTGTGGTAACAATATTGATGGAGCTATACATAGCTATATGCTGCTGTAGAGGATCAAACTGGAGGCTTTTAAATTAGGAATCACGGACACTCTGTTTAGGGCCTCGTTTGTGTGTCAGAGGACACACCGGGACACGTGTCAAAGATGCCAAGAGTAAAGAAGAATTACTATCGTATAGGAATGGGAATGGCAAACAAGAGTAAAGAAGAATTATTATCATGTAGGAATGAGAAACCTTTCTAGTGACATTTATATTGTGTTTAGATTCCGAATTTATTGACGGAAAGACAAAAGAAAAGGAAAAAGAAAGGGAAAAGTAACAGAAATAGGGATTTAAATTTTATGCTTTTGTTTGGTTAGATTGGGAAAAATAAGAAGATGATTAAGCATTTACCAATAACAAATGAAAATGGAAATGAGAGAATACGTTTTATTCACTCATGTCTCTTTTATTTTCTTGTACTTACCACTTTCACTTTCAACCAAACAGTAAGGGCAATTTTGTTTTCTATCCTTTTTTATTTTTTCTCCCTCAATAAATCTGGGATCCAACCGCAGGAGTAGTTTCCTACCAATCTTCCACAGCACAGAAATTTTGAACTATAATGGTTTACCTCATTGACACACTATCACAAGGAATGCGTAATACTGCTTGTAGCAGTAGATGTGGACAACCAACTTATTTAAAAGCTTAATCTGGTAGAAGAAATGTAACTTTGTTATTTATATTTTGAACATAATTAATCTCAACTCATTAAGATGCTTTAACTGCCACATAGTTTTTTCATTGCTTATGCCTGGAAAGAAGTCTATAGTGGTTACGTAGGACTATGTTGTTTTATTACATGAGTAACATAAATTTGTGAAAAATAGAGGGACTTTTAAAGTAAACATGCCACGTGGCAAAATACGGTAGGAATGACTATCCAGTAACAAAAATATATAATCACTAGACATTTTCCAATTTTTATATACCAAAATGCAAAATCAAAAGTGATGCTGGCCAGGATCGATCTGGGGACCTTTTGTGTGCAAGACTAATGTGACAACCAGCATCGTTTAGGCTTGGCAATCACTTCCCAACAAAATTGCCAATATAGCAAAGCATTGTTTCATTATTAAAGGCATTTCAAAGCAAGACGTGTGAACTAAAAGTTACTGTGAAAACCAAAAAGCTAGAATGGAAAATTCACAGTAATATCAGCCTATACTGAGAATTATCTAAATTGGATAATGTTGACTGTGCTTGAAATCCCGATTGATCAATGGAAAAGGAAAGAGATGGGAAAAAAACCTGAGAGAATTTAAATTCTTACTTTTTTTTAAAAGTTATTTTAGCTTTTATTTTTTTTAACAATTAAACATATGATGTAATTTTATATCTTTTTTCTCACCAAATTCTTAATTCAAACACAACATAAAGGACTTTTCAAATGGAAACAGTTTGTTTGGTTAGCTTGAAATAACTCTATTATGACTAATTGTTCCAAGATATTTGATGATGCTTCATATCTTATTTGTGGATACCACCAAGGTGGTAGTTGAGATGGCTTTAGATAGGGAGTGCGGGTGAAATTCTCATTCCCTTGCCTTTCACACTCTGTCCACGAGCTAAGTCACATAGAGCAAGTGTGGGAGCAAGAGCAATAGTAGGAGCGTCAGAACGTCAATTTTCAAAATTTTTAAGGTCGAGAGCACCTCAAGAGAGTTTATATTATGTTATTTTTTTATATAAAAATATTTAAATTTTATTTTATTAATTTTATTATAATACTTTTATATTTTATTATTGATTTCTATACCAAAATATATTTTGTATTTAATATATCGTAGCCAATAAACTTAATAAATGGACAACTTGGTCCATTAATGGTTGCTTTCATTTGGTATTAACTTTTCTTCAGTCAAATTTGAAGTCTCATTATATGCTTAAATACGACAATAATATACATGACAATCAATTATTGGTTCAAATTATAATTATAGAATTTGACTATTTGAGTTTGAGAATTTGACTATTTGAATTCGCGGTTTTAACAAGAATTAGTTCTTAGTTAACCAGTTTCAGGACTAGAGCACAGTTCGTCTATCTAGTTAAAAGGATTGTATAACTTAGATCACGAGTTCGGTCTCGCTTGCCTTAATAGTACTTGTGAACAAAATGTTGTGTGTAGAGAGTTGCAGCCACCGTTGGATAATCTATGACTTTACTCATTTTGAAAGAGCCTAGTAGGATAGGGACCACCATACTTATGCTCATGCAGTTATACTACTCGAGTTGTCCCTCACTACCCTCTTTACTCTCAAAAAAAACAAAAAAAATTATCCCATTTAAGGACAATTGATATCATACTAAGGACTCATTTGATACAATTTTTTTAAACTTTTTTTATTTTGTTTTTTTGGTTTATAAGTAAAAAGCTTATATTTTTTTAACTTTTTGATTTTAATAAGATAAGATAAATAGAAAAGGAAAAAAAAAAGCAAAAAAGTTTTAAAATCTTGACTTTTTTTGTTGTTTCTTATTTATAAGCAAAAAAAAAATTCAAATTTAAAAAACTTAAAAAAAATCCAAGCAAACAGACCTTTAATTCACCTGGCCTGCGTTAGGAGACTCTATATAATCCCCCAAGACTCGCGCAAAAGTTGGTTTCCCCCCAATGCCAATAGAGGCTACTCTCTTTTGCCTCTCAAAAACTCGTTCGATAGTAATTTTAAGGTTCCGAAGTTATCAGATCATATGGAATGTGTTGATGTAGCCTCTAATTTGCATGGGACGTGTTGATGTAGCCTCTTATTTGCATGGGACTCCCTGCTGAGAAATTTGAAGTCTACATTTTTTTTAAAAAAAAGACCCAATTTAGGTGGAAAAAAAAAAAAAACCAAAAAAGAAGCTCGCACTGAAAAAGTTGAGCCCCATGCAATGGCTGATCTAGCCTCAAGTTTGTTTTGACTTCCGCCTCCTTCGTACTAAAAAAAATAATAATAGAAATAAACAAAAGTAAGGTAAATACTATCATTATGTTGTAATTTAGAATTTTTGCAATTATTACGCTTTTAGAAACTTAAGAAAAATAGACAAAAAAGAAGAAAGTTAAAAATTCGATGTTTGGAACCCAAGTAACCTAATACTTCCAGTTCCAATCATACTGGTCCTTGAAGTTGTGAATTGGGAGTAAATTCTTATCAAATTTGTAACCTCAAATGATCAAATTCTCAAATTATAATTTAGACCAATAATTAGTTATTACGTGTATTATTATAATATTTAAACATAAACATTTTTTTTAAAAATTTTTACATAAAAACTTTTTTAATTTAGTAAAAAAATAACTATTGTAATTATTGTGTTCCTTTTATTTATCTTAAATGTTATAAATTTAAGTATTTTTTTTTTAAAATTATGTATAAAAATACTAAAACTTATTTAAATAAATATATTAATATGTAGCCCACGCAGTGCTCTTACTCTTGAGGAATTTTTATAAACGACGCTCTCTTATTCGTGTTTTCAAAGTCGCGTTGCCGATTAGTGACTTAATTTGAAACTTATAAAAAGAAAAGAATAAGGAAATAAATAAATTGATTTGAATTTTCTATTTTCCAAACAGAGAGAATTTATTATTTTCCTTTCATCCCCCTTTCATCCCCCTTTCTTTCCGCAAGTCTCCAACTGGCTGCCAGACAAGCGTGGCAATCAACCAAATCATCCAAGGTTCGGGGAGAGCGGTTAAGGTTCGGGAAGAACGAAGAGTCTTCTTATTGTTGGACTCTTCGCATGATTTGTGTAACCCTAACTCTCGTATAGGGTTAGGGTTTTCAATTCGTCTGTAATTTTAACCCATCAATTGGGCGTTCGGTTCAGCAATGGGGGCCATGGTGAGGAGCTGCATCCAATCGGTGCTGAAGCTGGTGAATTCGTTGATTGGGATGGTTGGGATTGCGATGATACTCTACGGTTTGTGGATGATTGGGGATTGGCAGAGGCATATGGATCATGGTCCTTCTCCCTTCGTCGGTCCCGATACCCCGGCTCCATGGTACCCCATTCCCTTCTCACAAAGCTCCTCTCTCTCTCTCTCTCTCTCTCTCTCTCTATGTGTGTGTGTATAAATATCCCATACATAAAGTTATCATTTTTCTTTTGATTTTTTACAAGGGTGGGCCAAACTTACCTTTTGGGGGATTAATAACAGTTATTAAATTGCTTTTCCTTGCAACTTTTTTCTGTTCTTTGTTTTTAATTTTCTCACCATTTACTTTATGTTTGGTTGCTGAGAAATGTGAGGAAGACGGAAGAAGATGCAATTTTGTGTTGTATAAGTTCGCTGCTAACATTTCCAGAAAGCTAAGAAATTCAAGTCCCCTCATCTAGGTCTGAACTGGGACTTCATAGAAGCACCCATAAATTCAAGTGATCGCATTCACTTTTTACCTGACTTATTAATGTAAAAATCACCATGTTGAATAGAGCAATGTGAAAACAGAGGCAGCCATTTTAAAACTGATGTTAAGATTGATGGGCATTTTTTTCGTTTTAGGGAAGACTAAAATTTATCATCTACAAGATGTATGGTAAGTTACCTTTATATCTTTAAAGACTCAATTCAAGATGGTGGGCTTCAAGATTGGTATTTTAGTTGAGCATTGAATGGCATTGTTGCCATTTAATTAAGCGGATGTCCGAGTCTCCCGAAGGAGGCACACATTGTAACAATTCACTGTGATGCCAAGATTTGTTTGTAAAATGAGAGATGTTAAAATAAATTGGAAAGGAAATTGGGTAAAATCAGAGTCGACTTTAGGGTTAATGTTTTAATGCAGTTGATTTTTGTGGGAAATAATTACTGGAAGTTTAGTGCCTACTGCTGCACTGTGCCTCTGCCATTATGACTTCAGCATTTATGCCACCCCAATGGCTTGCACAATGGATGCTGATGTCGCTGTGGGTGACTTATATTGGTGTGAATTTGACACTAATTGAGTTTCTATGCGGTGGTGGAATGTCAGTTTGCTGGGTTGTGACAATTCTAACAGAATCCATTTTTGAAAATAACAAATGTACCTTAGACCCGAGAATTTTCTTTTTATAGTTATTTTGCAAAAGCAAAGGTATTTTTGTTTCAAATGCTTATTGTGTGCCTATTACTTTTTAATTGAACAGTTATATTTAAGTTATTTTAAAAAAAAAAAGAATTCACTTAAAATGCAGGTTTATGTACAGTTTTCTTGCCCTTGGGGTCACTTTGTGTGTGATCACATGCTCCGGTCATATTGCTGCAGAGACTGCTAATGGTTGCTGCCTTTATTGTGTATCCTTTTACTGAATTTGTTTCATTGATTCGTTCTTTCCCTTTTTAAATCAAGTTTTTTTTTTTTTTTTACTTCCAATAGGTTTGGGAGGACAATGTGAAGTCTTGTGTCTTCTTAAATTTGTAGAATACTGAACAATGGTCTGAAATCCATCTTGTTGACTGTCTTTGTCCTTTTATTCTTTGGCTGAGTGTAGCAGCTTTTGTGAGAAACTTTACATTTTAACGCTGAAATCACTATTCATTCTCGGTAGTGTAATTGTGTTATTATCGGATGTAGTAAGACCATGACCGTCCCAGGCTGCCAGTTCTACCTTGTTGCCAGACAGCACCTGATCTGGCCCTCATATTGCTTTGACATTGTACTATCAAGATTTCGTCATCATTTGAATGTCATTTTGGAATAATATCTTTTATTCCTATTGATTAGCTGAAATCATACCCTTGGCCATGCAAGGATATCAAATTGAAATAAATATCAACATTTCTTTGGGGAGGATTATTATTGAAGTTTGTTTTCTGATGTCTATAATAGTGTATGGCTTTTAATATTCATATAAATAAAAATAAGTTCCCTACGTGAAATTTCAAAATTTGAAGTTTGGTCCTGTGGAGCATTGTTATATCAAGTATATAGACCTTAGGACTCCATTGTTGACCTTGATGGGTTTTAGTATATGCTGTTTGTCTTCTTGCTTCTTATGCTGGAAGCTGCAGTGACTGCTGATGTATTTGTGAACTACAACTGGGAGGAGGTATGTTGTAATTAAAAGCCTTCATTCCTAACGCTATGACTTTAAGAATGCATATACCATGGGTGCATATTAACAATCATGTTTATCATTCTAATATTTGTTTTTTGGCCTATACATCAGGACTTCCCGGTGGATCCAACTGGGAATTTTAATGAGTTCAAAGACTTCATCAAGAAGAATTTTGAGATGTGCAAATGGATTGGGTTGTCGGTTGTGTGTGTACAGGTTTCCTTCTCTATCTCTCTCTCCATTGAGTGCATGCTCGCACGCACACACATGCAGAGAGCTTTTGGCATTCTTTAGAGAGGGAGTCAAGATTTAAACATGCCAATACTTTTTAAAAGTCTATGTGAGTTACATTTGACCAATGAGATTCATTAGTTTGAAAATTCTACTTGTTAAATGTCACCCACCCCCTACTTATTTCTGTTTAAGTCTGCCCTCAATACTTTGTTGAAACATATTTTTAAGTGTTCCAACGTGTTAGGGTTCTGTATTGGTCTCTGATATATCTTTTCCTCCTAATTACAGTTCATTTCATTTAAGTCATTTTGTTTTGGTTGACGTCATTTTGTTTTGGTTGACATAAGAGTCAATTTGTAGTTTTGTACAGAGTGGGTTTCTCTGACCATGCAATTCTTTGCTTCTTCATCTCTCTTTTTTCCCTTTCATTTTTTTGTACATTTATAGGTGATTAGTTTGACATATGGTTTACATTTTGATAGCGAAATTTCCTTTGACTTTTCTCTGGTCTCACTTGTCCAACTATCCATGCTCTTTACATGCAGGGACTGTGTATGCTACTGGCTATGATTCTGAAAGCTTTAGGGCCACATCGTGAAAGATACTATGATAGCGATGATGATTATACTCCAGATGGGGTCCCACTCTTGAAAAATTATGTTCATCCGCCTTATGTTGTTGGTAACCCTATCTACAGATCCAAGAATAATTCTTGGAATGTAAGGATTAATGATAAGGTAACGGTGTACCGTTTAATTTGCCAGCCTTATACCATTTGTATGGATCATTTTTTTTTTTTTTGGTTTTGTTTTGGTCTATCTTGACAATGTTTTGCTAAATTAGTATCCATCACTTCTTTCTGAATAACATTGATAAATTATTTCTTGGAATTTCCTTTCTCCTCCTAGCTTCTTCAACTTGAATTATAGTGCTTGATTTTGTGCACTGATCTTATTGGTCTTACATATTATGACTTTGCCATCTCAGCTGGCTTCCTTCTTACAAGGATTGATCCTGCTTTCAACTCTTCTCATTGCAGCCATTTCAACATTATATGACATATTCTCTTTTTCTCCTTTCCTCCCATCTATGTAAAATTTTTCATTCCAGAATGTGCTGTGCTTATCTCATTTCTTGACTTTCCATCCTTTAGTACCATTAAGCATGGACCTTTTATTGTTGGTTCAATTTTGATTTAATTGGTTTGTGCTGATTACAAAATACTGGATCCTGCTCCCTATCTATGTCCATTGTCATGTTTAAACTCCACGTTTTAATATTTAGTGAATTTAGACAATTAAAACAACTATGTAGTTTTTATCATTTCCTCATTCATACTCCAACTTTCATCGAATTGTATGTTTCGTGCTTAATCTTGATATTTTCCAGTTTTGCAACATCTTTCAATATTAGTCAGCATACAAAGCCCTGCATCGTAAAGGACAATAATTTTAGTTCCGATATGTGGATGACAGCCATGTTGTTATTAAACTTCATCTCGTACTGGATGTTATGAGTTTATATCCATTAATGCCATAATAAAGCATCCAACAGTTTTATGGGGTTAATGCTGAAATCTTGATGCAAGTCTGTATTGATAAGAAAATCAGTTTATCTTCCCACTAGTTTTCTTGCTTTGGTTACTGAATTCATCATTCACTTTATCTCCTGAAAATTGCATCATTGCCATTTTGTGAGGTTATGAAAACAGTACTTTAGTGTATATATATATATATATATCTGGGGTCTCCTCCTTGTGTAAGAGTCCATAAAATCCCCCTGGAGGTTGTTTGTCCTAAATAATTGCATTATCTTTTGGAAGGTGCTACTGTTGGACCCTTTACATTGAAGATTTCTGTTATTTTTTCTTTTTCTTGTTCCAGGTAAACAGGTGAATGGGATTTGGATCGGGTAGAGCCTTCATTTGGATGATAAGAAAGAGCAGGGGCAACCGAGCTTGCTATCTTCTCTATTGGAGCCCAAGCAAGTGTACAAGGTGAGAGAAGAAAACTTATGACAGGCTTATAAGAGGTGGTATAATTTAATCAATAGGACCCTTTGAATCTCAAGGTGTAAAAAAGGAATTTGCAACCACCTTTTGTTTCTGTTTCTGAGAATGATGAAAAGCTGGCAAAATTACTATTACTCGAAGTTCCAATATACAGCTGTGATGTTTTCTGCTACGTCTCCCATTTTTGCTCTCTGTAGCTTTGCATACAATAAATCTTTTGTTCATGAAAGTGAAATACATTCCTTTTCAGTGTTCTGCCACATTGGCTAGGATTCACATCCTGTTGTATAGTCTATGACCTTCTGAATGTAGGGTTTCGTTCTATATCCTTCACCATTTTCGGTACCCTTGCTTACATTACCAGCTCCTCCCTTGCTTTGCTTCTTAATAGTGCCATGATTGGGATGTAGAGCTTAATTGGCTTGCTTTAGTATGCTGAACGACATTTGACACTGACTTGAATTAGAACAATTAATATTTTTCTTTTTTTTTTTTTTGGGCAGCTCCGTAAATTTTCTCAACATGATCTTTCACTTGCTTTGATTTCCTTCCCCAATACACTGGTTGGTTCATAGATTTGGTGAGGGGAGGAAAAGTTAAGTGCAAAGGAAATCATTGTTTCCTGTTTGGTTACAATGGAAAAAAAAATTACGATAAATTACATTAACCTCTCTCAAGGTATATAACAATGATAGACAATATTTTACGGTTTAAAAAATAACATCGACATCCTTTCTGGTTTAGTAGTCAGTTACAGTTTTTCCTTTCGCTGAGCCACTGTTACTAACAGTGACGGAAAAGTGTAAAACTGGCCGATGTCATCTGAGTAGACCAGTTTTAGCCTTATAACAAAAAATAACAAGAAATATAAAATATATAACTTTTTTCAACTTTTTTGGTTGATTAAAAAAGGGTAAAGGAGGGGATCATGTTGGTCTCTGCCTAAGCATGGTTATAGCAGTTTTTATCTTCTTGTACCTTTTGAAAAGAAGTGAATCATAGTTGAATTTAGTCTCATACAAGATAGCAAGTTGATAAATGTCTCTTAAACAAAATATTTAATTTATAAAGACTATTATTACAAGCAGAGAGTTTCATCTCATTTGACAAGCTCAACTAAGCTATCAACTTGGGCGGTATATAATTTTTTTCCAACTTTTATTCACATGATGCCACCTCATAAGCACATTATAAAAAAACACCACACCTGATTTTAACCCCCTTCATCTCCATCGAACCTTCCCTTCTCCACATTGCCCACTACCCTTGCCCTTCCTCCACCATTGCCTATTCTCCCTCCCACACGTCATCCTCATCACCACCACAACTTAACAGCACTAGCATCGCCATATCCATGGCATAAATCCATTCAAATCAAAGGCAGATCCAAAAAAAAGTTTTACCACCCATGTTTTTTGGCAGCCACTAATACCCCATATCTGGGTCTGGGTCTGGGTCTGTCTCTCTCTCTCTCTCTATCTCTCTCTCTACCCCCTTCCTCCACCACTCCCGTCACCATCTTTGACCTGTTAACCCTCACCACAATTCACCATTGCTAGCCACCGTAAACACAAAATTGCAGCCACACTGACACTGCAACCTCCATTGCTGCACAAAAAAAAAAAAATCGATTCTCTTTATTCAACCACAAATAATGTCCTCACCCTCATGATTCATAGCCACACCAAATCTGTCCAAACCACTACCGATGGAGGAGGCGATATTTGAAAAGCTTAGTTTGATGCCAAATTGCACAATTTTAACAGCTCTCAAACCCTCTAATATATAGACATGTATATATATCTATATTCTACATATATACACGAAAACTTTCACATCGAATCTCACATAGCTCTTAAATTTCGTATTAGAATCGAAGCAACGAACTGGTATTCGTTTGTGTTGATCAGTACAGACTATATACATGTGTATATATACATACAAAAAGGCATTTATGCATATATACGTATACAATTTGTATTCTATGGATGTGCATGATTGGGTGGGTTTCTTGGTGGGTTTGGTTGGCCGAGATAGAGATAGGCAGAGAGGTAGGCGGTCGGGTTTCGATTGGTGGTCGGTGACGAGGGAGACGGGTGGTCAACTGTGAAGAGAGAAAGGCAATGGTGTGTATGGGGTGACGCCAATAGGATTCTCATTTTTTTTGTTTAGAATTTTAAATATTTTTTTTTATGTTTATAAAAATGTTTGTAAAATTATCAAGTTTGATGTCAACGTGCAATAATCGTTACATCCCAAACTCGCGCCTTTATACACATTTATCTTTAATATATAAATATCATATTATAATGGAAATAGTGCTATTTTTTTTATTTACAAGATTTTGGTCCTTGCTTTACTATGATGTATTTGAAATAATTACTAACGTAAAGGAAGTGGTGTGTGGTGGGACAGAGATGGAGGGAAGGGTCTATAGTTACCGGAACTCATTTTGGAGGGAAAAACATGTTTTCTCAAAAATGCTTTTCTATTACCGATATGAAACTTATTTGAAAATTTTGAAGAAACGTTTAAGAAATGTGAGAAAAACGTTTGAAAAACTCTTAGAATACTTATCTTGGAAAACTTACACTCTGTTTGGAACCAAATCCGTGTGGGAATTAAAATTTAAAATGGGAAATGACCGGAAAGGATTTCTAAAGAATTTATTTTTTATTGATTGGATATAATAGGAATTAAAAGGATTGGATTTTTAAGGATTCACTTTTTTCTGTTTGTTTTGCTTAAGAATTGGAAAGAAAATAATTTTGTAGACAATGATGCCCCTAAATTAGGTTAACAACCAAAAAATTCTAAAAAAAAAAAAAAAGAGGGCAATTTGGGTAATTAAACTTTTTTAAGTTTCAATTCCCATGAAATCCAACTATTTTCAAAGGATTTTAAGATGACTTTTTTTTTTTCCTTTCAAATCCTACCAAATCAAATCTCATTTTAAATTCCTTTCGTTCCAAACATATCAAATTTCATTTTGAAATCCTAATTCAATAAAATTTCATCAAATCTCACAATTCTAAACACAGTGTTAGAAAAATATTTTGAAAATTTAAAATATTAATTTTTATATACTTTTTCTTCTTAAGTTATAAGTATTTATAAAATTATTCATGTAAATTTTCATTAAATTTTTTAAAAATTTTATTAAGTTTCTTAAATATCTCCTTTGTGTTTCGTGAAAATTTTTTAATAAAATTTTTATTAACTTTTCTAATCATTTGCCACTTTTTGGTTTTTTTTTTTTTTTAATACTTTTTTGGTCACAATTTGCTTTACATTTTCTACTTTCGTTTCCGTTTTGATAATTATAGAAGGGTCATAATGACAAAACGGAGATAGGATATAGGTGCAAGCCCGCGTCCCCAATCGCGGCTGCTCAATTGCATGACTAATTCTAGACATATTAGCTTGGCCTACCATTAGTCATCAGCCTTGGCCCTTCTCTTCAATATAATAATAGAGACAGTTAATGGCTGTGCTTTAACTACCTGACAATCATACTTCTAAACAAAAATAATTAAAGAAAATCTTCACATTGCTCTTTGCAGAAAGCACCTTGATGTGCTTGGTGGTGTTATATTTAATGAAAAACTAGGAAATGTTGTCTACAAAAGGCATTGTTTTAATCAGCTTTGGCAGAGCATGGGTACTTAGCAGCATGATGGGCGCGATTAACGCAAATCTTCTCAATACTTTAGGTTTAAAGATTTGCTAGAATTCCTTCAATTAATTATTCAAATCATTCTTTTGTTTAAACAAAGTTCCACCCAAATATTCTTTTAAGAACATTTCGAGTGTTTTTTTTTTCTCTCTCTAAAATAATCCCTTAGTTGCATACCCTTTAGTCTAGATTTCTTAATGGCCAAATAAGAAATGGCTTAAAATAACTTTCTTATTGGGGTATGAGCATGACCAAAAGACTGCTCTGTTGAATGATAAGTAATTGGAACTTCTTTTTTTACGTTTTTTTTTAAAAAAAGAAATCATTCATAGAAATACTAAATAGAATGGAATATCGAGATTCTCACCCACAAAAGTACATGCAATTGGAATTGCAAATTTTGTGCTGATTGTTGCACCATTTCTTTTGATAATTTAAGGTACACTGAGAGGCCTTGGGTTGGCTTCAAGTTTTTTTTTATTTGCATTTGGTTTCCCATTTACCCATTGTGTACATTTACTTAAACTTTATTGTTTACTTGTCTGTCTGTCCACTTGTAAAATGTAATAGTTTGCTATTTATTGTTGGACTTATTTTCTAGTAACTTTAAAGATTTTGAAACAATCAGTTATTTAACATATAATCATGAATAGTGCTTGATTAAAGACATTAAAATGTAGACCATGACCAAATTTTCAAGTGGTCACATGGCCTGACAGAGTTGATTGACAAACAAGAATGAGACATTCAACATCAAATTTTCATTTCTTCTTTTAATTATAAAGGTTTTGTTTGTGATTTGTAATTTTTATCCAAATTTGTTGGATCTTGAAACACTCACATGATTCCCGAGGCAAAGGACAAATGAACTGAGAGATATTTCCCAATCAATCTACAAAACAAATTATATCTGCAATTTTAACCAGAGAGAGAGAGAGAGAGAGAGAGAGAGAGAGAGTACGTTTTTTTTAATATAATCAGGCAGTAGGACAGTTTGGTGTTTCCAAACAAATTGTTGATTTTGATATTTATTCTTCTTTATTATTTCATTAACTAAATATATAACTACGAGATTTGTGCAATTTTCATTTTTCACAAATTAAATAATTATCATATTAGAGATCTGATTAGCGAAGTCTTGAGTTTTTTGCCACCCTTTGTCAAGGTTCTATTTTGCTGTTAGCATTTGTGTATTGTGTATTGTGTAAATGATAAATATCATTGAAGACGGCTTAGAACAGGAACATATAACAAAATAATGACTATTTTTGATTTGGTCTATCCAATGAGTGGTCCACATATTAGATGGATAAGACACAATCACCAGACATGTTTTTGCCTCAGCTGCCCCCCTCAAATATCAATAATTTGCATGAATTTAGACTTTAGTCCACATTTGCTTCAAGTACCCTTTTTTTTTTTTTTTTTTTCATGTGTTTGGATTAACTTGTGCAACTACCTTTTTAAAACTTTGAAAATTCAAGAAGCAGTGCAGCGTATGTGATAAAGGCTGCTATTACTGGTAATGAAACTGCTACCTGGATCATGGTCATTCCCTACTTGGTGTATAGTCTTACTCCAGCCATTTTATAGACCTAGTGGTCTTTGATTGAGTTATAAATAAATACTCCAACCTTTACATAATAGATATATTAAAAAAAACATTACATTTATGAAACGCTCATTTTATATTGCCTTCCCTATTTGCAAAGGCATATCTGAAGAGCAATGCCATACTAATAAAATTATTATCTAGAAATTAAATATAGAATTACGTGATTAAATTTAAAAATATAATTCTAAAATAAAGAGCTCATGGAGATGACTTTTATTTTTTTAAAAAAATTACCCTACCACATCATTTTTCTGCATAAAAATAGTGTAAAAACAGAAATTTCCATAGAGCTAATGGTATGATAATTAACATCGCAATGACCAAATTGAGGAATGTTTGGAGCAAATGTTTTCAGCATTACCTGCTCATACTGAGTTCTTTATGTTCATTTGGACTAATAATGTCTTAGTTTAAAATTATATTTTAATGTGGTATATAATTTTAGAGAAATACTATTTGTACTAACGGCTGCTCATTAACTATGTTGGATAATGAGCTTAGCTAAAGTGATCATTAACTGTATTAAACAGTCACGAGTACAAATAGCATTTGCCATAACTGCGTACCAAACACCAGAAGACATTAGATATTATTACAAAAATAAAAAAAACAAAAAAAAAAAAATGATGCTTAGTTGAAACATTTTCAAGGGCTCCATGAAAACTTTTCCCGAGAAAATTGAGTCAACAAAATCAGCTTAAACCCTTTCACATGTGCAGGCCTTCACACAACGGACTCGAACGGCTTCCTTTCTCCATGTGTCGTCAGTTTCACATGGCCCTGTCTGTCTCTATGTCTCTCCCTTCCTCTCTCTCACCCTAACAAAATAACAAGATTAACGGTAGAATGATTATTAGTATAATGACCAAAATGCCCTTGGCATTAATATCACACAGACACGTACGGTCCGGCGGAATTAACGCCTTAACTGTCGGTGGGACCCAAAAAGAGCTGTGGCAGTATCGTGAATAAAAGAAACCACAATGGGTCACATGGAGATAAAGTTGCAGCTTTTTCTCCACATATAGATACATCATATACTTATGTGTGTGTATATATACAAAACTGTGTAGCCTATACTAGTACAAACAGCAGAAGGGCTCAGTCCTAACACAGTAGAAGTCTAAGAAAAAATCTGTCGGCAGAGCTCTCCTCTACAGTCTCCCTGGCAGCTCCTCGTTTTCTCATCCGGCCGGAAATCCTACGACACGACCGAGCTGAGAAGAGTTGGCGTTGACCCTCATCTGACCCACAAAATGGAGGGTTGCAGCTGCATTGGCAGGCTTCTCAGCTTCTGCTTGGTGGTGGTGGTTCATTGTTTGGTTGTCTCCGCCGGGCTTCTCCACCGCGTAGCTGACCCACATTGGCATCCCGCCACCGCTACTTGGTATGGCAGCCCCGACGGCGATGGTAGCGACGGTTAGCCCAACTTCCGTATATAGATATACATATGCAATACATTAACAGTGTGGCGGACGGAGGGGGCAGGCGGAGGCGTCTTGGCCTGCTAAAATTTTTAAATTTTCGTTCACACTATTACAATTTTAGATATTTAGAATGCTATATATTGTGTTTATTTTGAAAAACAAAAAAATTTTCTTTACCCCAAAAAAAATTTCTTGATCTGGTAATTAAAATTCTAGATCCTGAATATATATGTATATTTATGCGTGTATACATATAGATATAATGTAATTGATCGTTGATCATCGTCGAGTGGTTCAGGTGGGGCATGTGGGTACGGGTCACTGGTGGACGTGAAGCCATTGCGGGCCAGAGTTGGAGCGGTGAGTCCGGTTCTGTTCAAAGGAGGGGAGGGGTGTGGGGCCTGCTACAAGGTCAGGTGCCAGGACGAGTCCATATGCTCGAGGAGGGCCGTTACCGTTATCATAACGGACGAGTGCCCAGGTGGCTACTGCTCCGGCGGTCGCACCCACTTCGACCTCAGTGGCGCTGCCTTCGGCCGCATGGCCGTCGCGGGTAACGGTAACCAGCTCCGCAACCGAGGCGAGATCCCTGTCATTTTCCGCCGGTATGTATATATCTATACTTACACATATGCAAATTATGGTTGTGTTGTATATAGTGCTCCTTCGTTGGTGCTTTTAACGGTCTTTTTTCTATTTTGTCACTATATGCTTGTTAATTTGTTAATTAATACTGTTCTTCTTTGAGCATTGTTATCTGACTACTAACTACAATGGGAATGACAAAGCACTTGTTTTTCATTTTCTTTTTTTGCTTTGTATGTTTCTTGTTTATGTGCCGTTATAACTTGTCGGGTTGTTATGTTGATGGCATATTTTCCTTTTTGAGTAATTCTATGCCAACTAATAAAATATAAAAATTAAATATAGAATGATAAGATTCAGTTGTGGTATTTCATCTTAAAGCAAAGAAGTAATCAAGATGGCCTTTTGATTATATTTCCTTTGCATTGTTTTTGTTATACTCCCTCAGGCTTTTTGTTAACTTATAATGACACTTGTACTTTTGAATGATTAGTTTACAATAATTTCTTCTTTTTTTTTAATCTATTATTTAAGTTTTCTTTCTTGAAATAAAAGTATGAAAATTGTGCCTTATTAAAAATGGTGAGACCGGACTGATGTATCGCCTGAGGCGCGTGCGGGTGTCCATCAGATGCACATCACACCCCTAAAAGTATGTTACTTATGAAATATTTATAGTACTATATAATTATACAACGGAACTGACTTAATATTGTGGAAGTTGCTTTCTATTCAAAAAAATTGTGAAAGTAAACAAATAGCTTTAACAAATGATGCGGCTTTCAGAAATAATTATTTAATCACATATTTATTATGTTAGTTTTGTTCTATGATTGAAGGACTCCATGTAAATATCCTGGGAAAAACATTGCCTTCCATGTAAATGAAGGATCGACAGATTACTGGCTTTCTCTTCTTGTGGAGTTCGAAGATGGAGATGGTGACGTTGGATCAATGCATATTAGAGAGGTAGATTAATCTTCTTCTTTCGTTTTCTGGTCTAATTTACTTAGATTTTTTCCCTCAATCCCTTACCATTACAAGCACTAAGCATACAAAAAGGCACTATCATTAGGCTCTTTGTTTACAAAACTGTTCTTCATAGTGTCATTGTAGTTTCTATACAAGAAAATGCATGTCACGTGTCATTAATCTCGTTTAATTGAAGCTTTTATGGGCTAGGTTACTTTTTGTTTTTACATTTTTACTAGCTTTTAAATTAAAAGTTTTAGTTTTTTACTTAGTTTTTAGTATTAGAAAAAAAAAAAAAAAAAAACTCGAAGCCAAAAAAGTGTACGTAAAAGCCGCATCCAAATAGTCAAAAGATCCTTTCATCTGTCGGGTGGTGCAACTTCAAGAGGTGATAGAGTTACACACCGACCCAAAATAACAACTTGAATTACATGACTAACTATATCAGAAACAGTGCTTTAGTAATTCAGTAACCCAAAAATTTTCCATTACAAAAAAGGGTTATAACTTATATGCATAAACAGCACAGACAATTCCGAATATTGCGGATGTTTCTGACAGCTCCTTTTGTCTGACAAAAGGCACTTGAGTTTTGCTTTTGGCAAAAGAAAATCTTTTTTCTTGATAGTGATCAAGTACTATGCGGTATGCAAGTATGCCCCATTCTCATCTCAGTCCAGCCAATGTAGAAATCTGCTAAAAAGCACTTTCTATCCGCTTTTTTCCTCTTTTTTGTGCGAAATGTTTTCTAGTCGCAGTGCAGAATAAACAAAAGCCACTTCTATATCACACCAGGTACAGTATATGAGCGCCCCATTCTCAGTCGAGCCATTGTGCAATCTGCTAGAAAGCACTTTTTCTAGCAGCTTTTTCTCTTTTTGTTTGAACTGTTTTCTCTGTTTTCTAGTCTCAGTGCAAAAAATACAAAAGCCACTTCTATCTATCCCACCAGAAACAGTAACCCACATTATGCTATTAATCTATATGTATACCGACATATACAGACAAATATATATATGTCCATTGTAGATTCTGAAAGCTTTTTATGCCAGCTATCTTCAATTACAATAACATTTTATAAAGGATGAAGATTTTCTCTATATCAAAATCTCCTGCTGTCCAGACACGTGTTAAGAGGTACCCGGTTTATGCAAATATAACAAGACTACCCTATATATGTTATTTAGCACATTACCACACTGGAAACAATAAATAAATAAACAACTTCAATAATAAATAAATAAAAATTTGAATCTCAAAAATCTTTGCTTAGATTGAGAGGTTGATATAATTATAGGCTAAAAGGCGTAACTTAGCAAAAGAGTCATAAGTTAAAGTTTTAAGAAGTTAAAAAAAAAAAAAAAAACTACATCCAAATTTTCTCTTGGTCTCCAACCTAATAATAGCGACTAATTTATGTAAAACCAACTAAAATTCGTAATGAGATTAACAAACCCGTATTTAGATTAATGTATTTGCTTCCTTGATTTCCGTATGTGTGCATGTCATGATTAAATTTGGCGCAGGCGAGCTCGACAGAGTGGATAGAGATGAAGCATGTGTGGGGCGCAAATTGGTGCATTATTGGGGGACCCTTAAGAGGGCCATTTTCAGTGAAGCTGACTACACTATCAACAGCAAGAACTCTCTCCGCAAGAGATGTGATTCCAACGAATTGGTCTCCCAAAGCCACTTACACCTCTCGCCTTAACTTCTTCTCTTAATTTGTGTGGTACAGTTTGGTGTTCACTCTTCTTCACAGAGAGAAATAAAAAGCTTCCCTATTACCCATGACACAAAAGTGGCCGTTGGAGCGTATAAAGCAGCTCTCTCTCTCTCTCTCTCGCAGATATAAGTTGCTTACTTTAATTTGTAGTGTGTTTAAACTATGGTTTGTTAAGTGGTGTTGTTAGTATAGCCCTGTGATGTAGCCCTCTCCAAAGGAGAGAGAGCTTCCATATATGTAATGTAATGTGGGTGTAATTGGTGGGCCATGTGGTTTATTAATGAACTTGGACCAATGAGTGCAATTGGTGTCGATATTGTGACATAATTTTAATGAGCTTCAACCCTCTTTTCTCATAGTTTGACTTTAAATATATAAAAGTACCCATGTTCATATATGATTTTCTCTTTTTATTAATATGAGAATATTGTCAAATACTCTAATATCATTGTCTTTAATATAATTACAATGAAAATAAATAAAATGTTTATTTATTTATTTATTATAGGGTGCATAGGCCTTCAACCACACCAATCACTAATTATTTGAGCTTGTAAAAAGTTATTGTCCATATGAATCATATAAATTTAATACATTGTATGAATGTTAGTAGACTACTCAATATGAGAGGGATCAATCTTAACAGCTCATATGTAGAATGAGTGTTAGCTGATAATGTTTTCAAATTCATGGTCATTACAAAAGGCTAGCTATATATACTTACAATTTTTACACGCTCAATCTTACTCGACCTAAAATATTGCAAGTTTTAGATGTGGTTGATTGTATGTTATAAAGTGAGGGCCGAGGTAAGCTAATAAGTACTTCACTAATTTTAGTGGTAACATTACTTGAGAAATACACATTAACCAATCATTAACTCAGTTTATAGAGGTTTAACTGTACTTATTTATACTTTTTCATATAAAATGTAAAGAATTGTTAATTCTAGGGATGAAGTTAGGAACTTTTTTTGAGACTACGGTAAAAAAAAAAAAAAGGTCATTTTGAAAGGTCAAGGTAAAATTTAAAGTTACTCCTTTTTGCTCAAAGACTATCAAATACACATGATAATATGACAAATACGACATATTTTTAAAAAAATATTTTTTATTCCATGCATAGTTCAATTAGGTACCAGTAACTTAAGTACTTTTGATCTCTACTATAATTGGCGTCTTTCTCTCTTCTTATTGTTAGGAAAAATGAAAAAAGGGGAGGGAAAGAATTGGGAGCTTTTGCCTGTGTCCTCAATAAAAGTAATGCTACATAAATAAAAGTTGCAATAGAATGATGCATTTCACTATTGTCCTTTTGGGTTAATTATGCTTTTGCCCCATCAATTATTGCTCAATATCACTTAACTTCTTAAACTAAAAAAGATATTACATTTACACTCCTAAAGTATCATATTCTTTTGTATGTTAACAACATTAATGGAATAGACAAATTGAAAAATTTAACCCTACTGTCATGTATTTAAATCTTTGAAAAACAAAATTTATATTCCAAACATGGTCTTATGCCTACTGACTTTTTTGCTCAATTTTTCTTATCCACATTTTTTTCTAAACAGCCAAACCCATTTAATGTAAATGTAAAATTTTCTTATCTTATGAGAGTAATTTTGTCCACAAAAACTTATTTATAATAATCTGAGGTAATTGTCAGCAGAACATCATTTTTCTGTCTCTTATGAGAGTAATTTTGTCTAGAAAAAACTTATTTATCTTAATCTAAGGTAATTGTCAACAGAACATTATTTTTATATCATGTGCAAGTCATATGACAAACATGAAATATCCAACCATTTTTTTTAACAGATTTCTAACGAAAGAGGTGGCCTTGATATCAATTAAGAGAGATAAATGTAACGTTTTTTTTAGTGTAAGAAAGTTAACTCATACTAAATCATGCTTGAGAGGGTGAAAGTGTATATTTCATATTTTCCGGAAAGTGATGGGTTCCCTGTCACTTGTAAGATATCCCACAGGGAATCTATTAGGCTTAAAAGTCCCTTCAGTTAATGTTCTACAGTACTCTGCCCATGTTCATCTCTGAAAGCAAAGCTTTTATTTCCATGTACCCAGCACAGAGGGAGGTACATGTGGCTGCTCAATAAAATTTAATGTAAAGGCTACTCCTGATTATCCATTGATATGTGTATATGTGTGTGCTTGCTTGTATAGATTTATGTATGTACATATGTGAGTGCTATACATATATGGTTTGACTTCCGGTTCATTCCATATATTCCACAGGCCAAACATGTCAGTGGACATGGATTTATAAAACTGGGACTCATATCATACCTCCATATGCAAAAGATTTCAATCTCTACAAGGAATAGCTTTGGTCGGAGGGTGATAGAGGTGAAAAGAAAAGTGATGACCACACACCCGTGAAGGCAGGTCCCATTAAACTGTGGATTTATTCATTACCCCCATCACTTCTTTCCCCATCAGTGGAGGGAAAAAAAGTCTAGTGTTAGGTATTATAAGTTTTTCGGTATAAATTGGTCTATTTTACCATAAATTCAGATTACTAATATAATAAATCCCATCAAATTTAATAGGGATGGTTACTAAAAACTCCCTATTATCTAACAGGCCACTAGACTTCTTTTTTTTTTTTCAGTGAAGATAGAGACGAGATATAAAGTTAAACGTTCTGAGTTCAAAACTTAACAACCCAATTGAAGTCATGCCGTAAGAAATTTATCTCTCACGAATTCCCTAATCTTGGCATGAACAGTCTGTCTTTAACCAGATCAAAGAAGAGATGAATTAAGATGCGCATAAACTGACCCGACACCCCTAACTGCATAACACAAAAAAAAGAATATCGCCATGCCAGCTTAGGAAAAAACATGTGCTGCGATTCGACTAGATCCTAGTAGTTCTTCCAAGACCCACACGGCTCCTCCTCAGAATATGACCAAAACGAATGACCCAAGTTTATACCATCAAGGCTATACACCTATAATAGAAATGCTCATATCACATTTTGGCTACACCTGCTTTAGCCCTCGCATCAAGTAACCCAACAAATGAGGTACACAGAAAAAATGCCAGAGTTAAAAGGTGTGGGCAGCTGTAACAAAATTCGAAGATCAAAAGCAACTCTCTGCAAATAAAATTTCAGCTAAAAATATAGAGTAAAGCCCGTGTAATCAACAACGCGCGTGAGTCCAAAAAAAACAAAAGAATCCTAAAACAAGTAGGAAAAAAATCTATCGGCAGGCCATGAAGCATCAAAATGTAGCTGCTCTTATTCTCTATTCTGAACCGCGAGGTATTCAAATAATTCTGGCAAAAAACAAAAAAAAAAAAAGAAGTTTGAATTAATTATGAAGAAATTGATTAGAAAATCATCAGTGAGTCATCATGCAGTTGAGACTGATTCAGGTTCAGTAACTTGCTCGCCGTCAGTTGCAGCAGCAGCCTCTGGTTTGGGTGTACCAGGGGCGCCGTCGGTAGCAGCATCTTTAGCAGGTGAAACGGGTTTTTCAGCGGTGGCGGCAGCACCCCCGACAGCTGCTTCTGAAGCAGCATCTTTCCCATCCTTCGCATCCTTCCCATCCTTAACAGCTGCTTGGGCAGCATCTTCCCCTTTTTTGGCATCCTTCCCTTCTTTTGCATCCTTGCCATCCTTTGCAGGCAGAGGTGGGGGAGGTAACATGTGAGGTGGAGGGGTCGTCTTCAGCTTCCCAATAAGTTGCCGCATTCTGGTAAGATCAGTGGGTTTCCCAGGCTTTGGGCCCTGAATTACTGCTACTGAAGGCTTCCTTTCATCATCCTTCTTCCGTCCCCTCTTCTCAATGTTAGGGACCTCACGAGGAATGATCTCCGCTATAGCTTTCCAGTACTGCTTGTCAGCTTCTTTGTGGAATTTCTCTCGATTGGCCAAGTAAAGCTGCCCCAGAACACAAACCCACTTGTCTTAACACTAAAAAACAGTGTTACAGAATTATGTAAGGTAGGGGTATAGTTCAAACAGAGTTTTGGCAGTTATACCTTCTCTCTTTCTCTGTTATGAGCCTTGTTTGTCTCGCAGTTAAGCTTCCTTTTCTCATAAAAAGACCGTTTATACTCCTCAGCTTCATTAATGATCTGGATCCTCATCTCCTTCTCCCTATTCTCCTTTTCCTCAAGATAAATGGTATTTTGGCTGCAACAATAAAGGGAAAGTTAAAAAATTAACTACATAGTGCAAGCACTATCTACTAATCAAGTAACAATTATGATAATAGTCAGACTAACCAACTTTGCTTGATTGTATAATGCATTTTCTATTTGAACTCTCAAACTTCCAAAAACAAGCCAATGCTATCTAGCCTGCTAAAACACGTAAGAAAAGCTCACTCCATTTTTATGACTTGCAATCATGTGTCTGTTACAGTTTAAGCAAAGGCTGAACTTCCCCTGTTGTTCAGCTTTTGGTTTTCTATCTCCGTCTCCATCTTCATTTCTTGTATTTAGTGTATCCCTTCCTCAGTTTAAATCTTAAAAGTATCAGTCATATTTCAAGCATTCGAAGTATGTGATATGCACCTGTTATCCATCTCAACATCCTCCCATTCCATATCAGCTAAAACTAGCTCAAATTTTAACAAATACCTTGCAATCACTTGGGGCATGGGTTCCTGAACAATTTTGTGTGTCAGGAGGAGGGATTGCACACCACCTTATTTGGGTTTACCATTGAGATGTTTGCATAAAGCCAAAAGTATGTAAACTAGATAAATTTGAGTGGAGATTGGCATGATGGAAAAGACAAATATTTGTCTAATGAAGGTAGCACTCATGACCAAGAGTGCACTTTCTAGCCTTCCAAAGTACAAGAGGATGATATGCAACATACTAGCTTCAGCAGTTAAAAGGCTGAAAAAATAGCAAAGAGATTTCTTGAAGGTGATATGGGGGAGGAATTCAAGCACCATTTGATTGATTTGGAGACAATATGTCTCTTGCTGCCAATGGGAGGCTTGGTGATTTGAAACCTAGAGAGCCCAATCAAGTACTAATGGGTAACCCGTGTCGGACACCGACACGCCCGGGACACTCATGGACACATGTCGAACACTCCATTTTACGTGTCTAATTGTTTATTTATTTATTTTTACATCGGACACTCCACGGACACGGCTTGGATATGCGTGTTCCATTTTGGACACTTTAGAGACACAGCGGGGGTTCAACTATAAATTTTAAAACTAATTGTCGGATCGAAGAAGAAGAAGGAAAAAAAAAAAAAAAAAAAAAGAAGAAAAAAAAAAGTATGCTACTATTATTGGTATTTAATTTGTTTTATATGTTCTTTATGGATTTTATATTAGATGATGATGAATAGTCGATGAAGTTTAACAACATTTTAATGTTTTCGGTAGTTTACCACTTTATAGTATTATATATTGATGGAACAACTTTTTGGTTGTTGTGAATGATTTGCTACTAATTAAGTAGTAAAAAATATTATTCTTTTATTTTAATTTATATTATCTCGTATATTTTTCACTTCTTGTGTAAAGTCATAACATACCTCATGGTCTCTCGAGTTCAACTATAGGTATATAATGTCACAAGTCAATGCAAAGCTACCTGATGTGGGACAGTTTTAGGAAACCTGGTCCAAGGCTACCTACAGTGAGAATTGTGGTCCTTTTTGGTTATGAAAAGCTGCTAAGGTAATGGTTCTATTAAGGTAGAAGAAGGCTTCTAAGAGATGATAAAATGCGAAATTGGATTCGATTTTTAAAAGTGACAACTTGCAGGATTTTCTTAACAGAGGCTACTTAGAGCCTAAGTGGGTAAGTAATTAAAATTTAATGGTTAAATGGAACGTCAATAGGTATGGAAAGGGGTCAGATATGATTTAACCTCGATTAAAGAGGAGTTTGGGGTTGAAAGTGCACTTTTTGGGGGAAGTGAACAGTTTTCCCAGAATAGTACTTGGATAATTCATACAAAGAAGAAAAAAAGAGGAGGAAAAAGAGGAGATGGAAAGAAGTGCTTCACCCTCACTTGGGTTAGGCAAATAGGTAACTAATAAATGTTTATCGATTAGATTGTCAAGCTCCTCTCGCTGCCAACACCAGCCATAACAAGTTGTAACACCCTTATGGTATGTGTTACATCCCTAACAGCCGTTATTTAGGCGATATGACATCATCACAGCAGAACACCCAATATATAGGTAACATAACGGACTCGGCTGCCTGCATTACCGTTAGGTAACTGCAGTTATGCCCCTCTTTGTTAGCTGGACTCTTTTAAATTTGTCAAAATACCCGTGTTGGATATTTGACACTCGGATAAGGGTATGGGATAATAATCCAATATGACTAGTTAGACATGCATCCAACAAGTACATATAAATAATTGAGTTTGCTATAGAATTATGCATAAGACTTGTATTTTATGCATAAAATGCATATTTAATTTGTAAACATCATTTTACCTTAAATAAATAAAAGAAGTGTTTAAAAAATATGAAATATATGCGTGTCCGAGTGTTCTTGGATATGAAAACTAAAAGAATTCAACACTTAGACACATACCCGCATCCGAGTCCAGATAACATAGATGGCCGTTACATCACAAATTTTCATTCTATGCCTAGGATTGGCCTATAAATACATGTTTTACGCTAAAGTGAAGATGATCTTTTCGAGAGAGAAGAGATTCTCAGAGCTTAAGGGAGAGCCTAGGAAACTTGAGAGTACTCTGTCATTTCCCTCTTTGCTCTGCATGCTCCACTCTCCGCCCGTCAAAACCACCTCCGTTATCCCAACTCACTGTCTACAAGCCTCACCTCTCCAGTACTGAACCTTGGAGGAGATCCATCCTCTATGCAATATAAATTCCAGCAAATGACTCTAGAAAAGAGTTGGATCAAGATAGTATTATACATCAGGGATGTTCCATTCAATTGTGGTCATTGTTCACACAAAACAAAACTATAGAGCAAGGACAGTGCAAAAATAGAAAGACGACGGAAAGTTCGAAGTTTTAGAGGAACATATTTAATAACAAAAGCTTGCCTAATAAACCAAATCTAGACAAGAAGTGAATTCGACACACACAGGTGTAAATATAACAAATTCATCTAGACAAGGTAACTAATTAAGAGAGTACCGGAAAGGAAAAATTTTCAGTTTTGAGCAAAACTCGTAGCGTGAATGACAAAAGGATAAAAGTACGTATTACAATCAAGAACAGACTCAGAACAAAATTATGTATCAATTAATGAGGTAACCACGTGAAGACAATCAATTTAGACTTAAGTCCGTGCATTCTTCCATTTACTTGGAAGAGCATTTGATTATTTTCTCTTTTGATATGTGACGAGCATTTGATTATTTGAAAAATGGAAAATAGTTTGAACTCAAGTGCTTGAATATGACATGTTATTACTTATTAGAATTTTTATTAATCGTTACTTAATAGAATTTTTATTAATCATGCCGCGTTCGAGTTCTGAATATAAGAGTTTCAATATGGTTTGTTCAATTTCCTTCATCAATATTATCAACCTATTCGTTATCTTCGGTTTCCTATTTGTGATTTGTTCAAATAAGTGAGAAAACGAGGAAAAAAGAAAGAAAAAAAAGACACATGAACTTAATACTGGCTTCAATAGATAAATCCACAGAAGACTGAAAAACAAAACAAGATCTATCAAAATAACCTCATGACGATTTACAAGAGCTCAATTTTCAGTTATTTATATAGATCAGAAGCAAGATTTAGATCCTAAAAGCAAACAGAAACTCGATATGTCGAAACGATAAGGCCAAACTCACCGACGCCATTCGCGAAAAGCTGTACCTTCCTCTCGCATCTCGCCCGGGTCCGGAAGCAGAGGACCGTCAGAAGCGGTGAAGATGCCGTCGGTATCATCTCCAATATCATAAGGCTTGCCATTACCGTTCGATTCGTGGACAGACGACCCGAACGGCGGGGGAGAGTAGTCAGGGTTAGGGGGCAAGCCAAAACCGTAGGTCTCCGGTGAATGATGATTATTATGGTTGTGGTCTACGGTGACGTCGTCGCCAGCGGCGAAGTCGTCCTTGCGGTAAATGTGCGGAGGGGCGTCTTCGTAGTCGACGGCGGGAGAGGAGGAGTCGTCGCCGGGAAGGTCGAATTCGTCAGGCTGTGAGGCGACGCCAGGATCGTAACCGACGTAGCCATCGTCGTCAAAGGGCGTCGGTGTCGCCTGAATCTGCTCTCCGTCGCGATACGTATCATCAAACGACGCCATTTTCAGCTCTCTCTCTCTCTTTTTGTCTCTCTTCTTCCTCTATCTATATCGTATATTCTGTTCACAATTGGACGAAACTTGCCGAGGAGAGCGTTGGATCGGAAGTCTCTCTCTGTGAAAATGAAAGAGGTGGTGATATCACACCATTCAAACGTGTTGAATTGAATGAATCCATGGCAAGGGATTTACATATGTAATGCGACATCGTTTTTCTTTCAGTTAGGTCTGATTGAACCGATGTCGTTTTCAAGGTATAAAACCTTCTTGATCACAATCTTGTCGGGGCCACTTCTTTGGGCCGAGGACTATTCCCAAAGCAGGCCACCTGACAAGCCCATGACGAGTGTCTCTGGAGCGGAGGGCGAAGCGTTGACAATGGCGTTCGGTTAAAATTCAACACTTTCTCCCGTTTTCTATAACCTAGATTGAACTGAGAATTATGCTGTTTGGAACTTATGAAAGGAAAAGAGAAAAAAAGTGAACGAGATATTATAGGAAAGGTAATTATTTTTCCTGTTCGGCTTCGGTAATGAAAAATACTATTATTTAAAAACTCTCTCATTAATGGGGTTTAAAAATATTTCAAGTCTTATTAATAATGGGTGGGCTTGGAGTCCAAGTGAGCCTTGAGCCCATAACCACCCTACTCTTTGTTAATAAAATAAAATAAAATAAATAAAGTGAAAAAAATAATTTCACAAGCCTGTCTAATTAAGGTGGTGTTGGCTAAGACATCAGCTTTAGTACTTGATGATGAACGATTAGAACATATACTTACAAGACCTGTGACATAGCCAGACTCTAGTCCTAGAATTTGTAATCATATCAAGTTACACTAAAACTCAAAATTTTGCCACTTAAGTGTTGAGTCAAGGTTGATCCCCATATTGATTTTGATGATAACAAAATTATGTGGTTGTTATTTAATGATTTAAATTAAGTGTGCAGGTTAGATTATAATCATTTGATAACAAGAAAATAATTGAGTTGATCGGTTGAGTATCAAACAAGAAGATTAGTTAGGCAATCTTATTCTTGAAGAGATTGAAGATGCTCAAGGAATTCAACAAGTATTCAAATGAAGGATGCAAGTGACTGAAGATCTTATGATGATTCAAGAAGTTATTGAAAGAAGCAAAGCACTCAAGCAAGATTATTTGAAGAGTATTTAAGTTGATATGGAATCAATTCTTGAAGACTAAAGTACAAATAAAAGTGCAAATACAACAAAGGATTTCAAGTAGACTTGAAGACCGAAGAGCTGGCACCATACAAATATAGTTTACACTTCACTATGAAGACCCTCGATCCTCATGGCCATATTAAGTCCACTATATCATCATGTATGCTATGAACTTCTAAATTGGTTGATTGTTCTGCTCTAAATCTGGAAAATGCATTGAGGCATAAAACATAAAAGAAAGGGGGAGCAACAAGTTGAAGCTTATTAAGTAACAATGGAGAACTTGTCACATTGAAGATATTGAAGAACTTGTGGTGAGAAGCTTGTCAAGAAACAATGGAGACAATGAGTATGATTCAGCAATCTCATAGTTGCAACCTCATTTAGATGATTCTTACAAGACATGGAAGCTTACCTTGAAGATTTGAAGATGTCTTGCAAGTATGGAAGAAATCACAAGACTTGGAAGCTTCATTGAAAGTTATGTTGAAGTCTTGAATAGATGGAAGAAGTTATAGAAGAAATCAAGTTGATGAAGATCAAGCAAAGAAATTGAAGAAGTTCAAATAAGCATAAAAGATCAATTGAAGAAAAGAGATCTTAAGTCTTGGAAGCTCTCTTGAAGATCTTGGTGAAGACTTGAATCAATGGATGAAGTAATGGTGATTAAAGAAGCTCTACAAGTAATCAAAATGGATTTAATTTTATCTTGAAGAGTTGAAGGTGTTCTTGAAGTCAACATGCCTTGAAGAAGTTTTTTCAAGTCTTAGAAACCTTATTTGGATGATCCTTAAAGAGCTTGAAGATATTGAAGAAGATTGAAGAAATATTGCAAAGTTAAGGATTTTCCTAAAAAGAGTCGATCCCTCAAGAAAAAGAGTCGACTCATTCGAACAGAGGCTGAAAATTCTGGTGGAACATCAAAAGAGTCGACCCCTAGCATAAAAGAGTCGACTTATTCCAACAGAGAGTTGATTGTGCAGTTTTAGACCAAAAGAGTCAACCCCTGGACCAAAAGAGTCGACTCATTTGGGCAGAACCTTCAAAAATCTGCAGAAACACAAAAAGAGTCGACCCCTGCTTAAAAAGAGTCGACTCATTTAAGGTAACGGCTAGATTTTTTAGCGTTATACTCCGCCGTTTTCATATCAAATGGTCTCCCATCCATCTCCAACGGCTATAATCAACTCAAGACTATATATACAAGATCCCCAACACATATATGATGATGAAGAATAAGAAGAACATGAGAAGAACTCAAGATTAAGTGCTACGAAGTGATATTTCATCTTCTACATCTTATACTCTGTTTTTATTCATTTGGGGGGGGGTTCTTGAGTGAGCTAAAAATTTGTTTATCTACTCTTTGAGAGAGAGTTATTCATTGTACAACCTTCATCTATTATTGGGTTGGTTTGTAAACTTGTGAGTTTGAGTGTTCTTGAGAAAAACACTTGTGAGTTTGAGTGTAGCTTGGGAAAAACACTTGTAAAGTTTGAGTGAAGCTTGGACAAAATCACTCGTAAGTTTGAGAGAAGTTTGGATAAAATCTCTTAGGTTTTGAGAGCTTGGGGAAGAGCTCTTGTAAGAGTGAGCTAGGCACTTGGAGAAAAACTAACAGCTGTGTAAGAAAAGTTTACATAGTGGAATACCTTCGAGAGGATCGAGGAAGAGAGGACGTAGGCAAGGTTTGGCCGAACCTCTATAAATCTAGTGTTCTTAATCTCTTTACTCATATTACTTCCTTGCATTGCATCTTATTATTTGTTTTCTTGTGTTATTAGTTTGACTGCTCACTGCTTGTATTGCATTCTATTGTTTGTTTGTTTGAGTTATACTTTGATTAGTCACTGTTATATCACTCAATCAATTTTTAGTTGCATTGTTTGGTATAAATTCTATAAAACCCAATTCACCCCCCCTCTTGGGTTGCTTACTTGGGCCAACATTAAGATGTTATTTTCAGTATCTAAAATCAAATTGTAATTTTGTTCACTTGATCCCGTGTTTTGTGGACTTGAATACAAGCATTGGATGCAAGTATGTATCTAAATGTCAAATTCCTATAATCCTCATGTCTAAAGATAGCAATGGACTAAGGCGGGGCGGAGGTTAAAATTTTTATCTCTTCATTCACCTAAAATATTCACTTCCATCTTGACGTAAAAATTAATTTGGACCTTCATTTCGGCTTTCACAGATACAAATCTGCCTCCATTTCCTCTCCAACCCAAACTGAAGCCAAGTCTAAGTTTTTCTTTTTTTCTTTTTGGTACAAGGAAACAAACAATACAAAGTAAGAAAAGAAAAAAAAAAAAACTAAGGTATTAAGAATATTAATAATATTTTAGGTTGCCTATACATTAAAATGATATTATTATACTATCAAAAGAAAGTAAAGCTTAAAATAACAAATTAAAAATATATTCAACAAACAACATTAAAAAACTATTGAACATAAATTGGACATCAATCAATACAAAACTTAATAATTGTATTACTAGCACACTAAACATTAGAATACACTTCAAACATAGTAGATTTGATAAGAAGCTAAAATACTTGTATAAACTACTACAACAACAAAAAGCTAAAGTGACCTATATGAAAAAATTAAAAAAAAAATACTAAAAGAGAGGAAAATAGGGCAGAAAAATACTTTAATCCATCTCCGCCTCCATCCACCTATGAATTTTTATTTCGCCCTCTATATCCACCCCAAATGAGACAAATTCGATCAGACCTCTACTTATTTACAGTCCATTGCCATTCCTACTCATGTTCAAAAATACTAGGACAAACTTCTCATTTCCCACATCAATCTTGCCATTAATTCCTGAGTTGTTTTTTTTCTTCGTTCTTTCTTTTTGGTAAGCAATCTCAATGTAAATCAAACTTATTCCCCCACACGAGAAGATTTACACTTAATTTCTCCAAATGTTTTCAAGTATGTTACATGAGCGATGAAGTAAAAAAACAGGCTGGAAATTGGGGAATCGTTCGATTTACGTATATCTAGAACAGCTATAAGAGCTTCAGAGACGGGATCAGAAACAAACCTCCCAAGAGCAGTCACTTTTTCTGCACTAGATCCTCAACATCTCCAAGCTCCACTCCAATTTCTTGCCCCTCATGCTCGTCCTGAAACAACAACTCAATCTGCTCCAGAGATTTTCCTTTCGTTTCTGGAACAAGCACGTAAACGAAGGCAACAGCAAGGGCTGAAATTGCTGAAAAAATGAAGAAGGTTCCAGGCACTGTAATTGCACTGGCGACAGAGAGGAAAGACATAGCAACCAGGCCGCTGCACACTCTGTTCCCCACTGCTCCTAGTGCCACTGCTTGGGCACGCAGCCTTAAAGGGAAGATTTCGGATGTCAAAACCCATGAAATCGGACCAATTCCCACAGAAAAGAAAGCAGCATTTCCACAAACTGACAGAATCGCCAATCCAATCCCAAAAGGCGTGTCCTTGAGTAAGGATAGAGTGAGGCCCAAACTAAACAAGCAGAGAGTCATACCAATTGTGCTCAGATATAGCAGTGGCTTCCTTCCAAGTTTGTCCACAAGCAAAATAGCAACTAATACAAATGCAGTCTTTGAAACTCCCACAGCAACAGTTACAGCAAGAAGCTTCGAGTTACCCTCTATGCCGGCTTCTTTGAAGATCGTGGGGCTGTAATACACGGCCGCATCAATCCCGGTTAGCTGTTGGAAACACTGGATTCCAAAACCGGTGACCAGCATCCGGCGAAGGGAAGGAGAAGGACTCAATAATTCACGCCACATAGCTTTCTCTTGGTTCTTCTTGGTGTCAGTAATTCCGGCAGCTAATTGTATTTCTGCAAGTCTCTCCTCCACCTCTGCTTCATTCTCATTAGTTTTCAACAGCACTGCTCTTGCTTCTTCAACTTGATTCTGCATGACCAGCCACCTTGGTGACTCGGGGATTATCCACAGAGCAAATGCAATGAAGACCGAGGGGAGAATTCCCACAGCAAGCATTACCCTCCAGTTTATATGTGCCGGAAGACCTGAAAATGCGTAGTTAGAGACATAACCAAGTAGGATCCCGAAATTTATGAAAATCTGAGGGAATGAGGTGAGAGAGCCTCTTGCAATGGCCGGTGAGATCTCTGCTGTATAGATAGGGGCAATCATGACTCCAAAGCCAATTCCAAGCCCGGCCAAGAGCCTTCCTACCATTAGAATTTGGAATGAAGGAGCAAGAGTCATTATAGCTGCACCAATTTGGAAGACAATGGCAGCTAATCCCATTGTCCATTTTCTACCGATGGCATCTGATGTTCTTCCACCAGCCAAGCTGCCGAAAAGCGAAACGACGCTTAAACAACCAACAAGCACTTCTTCTTGCACCTCTGCTATCTTCAGATCCTTTCGAATGTATAGGATTGCTCCGCTCATGACACCTACATCTGCAAATTGTGTACACCAATTAGCCAACTAACGTTTCGTATAAACAAGAAAGTACCAGATGAATTTTCTGATCAATGGTCATTGGGGCACTAACCCTCTAAGATTAAGTAAGGATTCGACAACAAAACCAAGAAAAAGTAGTATAACATCAAGTTACATGGTTTAGCGTTGTTCCAGACTAAGAAGATGAGAAATTAGTATAAATGATTCCCTTCATTCTCTAACCAACAGAAATGTGCAAAGGTAAGACATTGGTAACTACATAGGAGATGTTTTGTCTTTAACACTAGAATCGAGCAAATCAGATAAGGCATATGAATTGTTCTGCAAAAAAAAGCATCCTGTTTTTTCCTTTTCTCTTCTTTGGCTTCATGCAGAAATGCCCTTGGTAACTATACCAAAATCATACCCAAAAAGTTGTTTACTCGGTATTTATTCCATCTGGGCACTCTCAAACCAATTCAAATTGTAATTTGATATGTATTTTCATTCTTATGTGTTAAGATTTTTAGCGCTGGCAAGCTTTTTTGTCCGAAGATCTACTGGAATACCAAAGGAGAACGGGCTCCCAGGCCGGGATGTCTAGCAGAATGCTTGGCCTAGTGCTAGAAGCGACGTATTGTGTTCATAGTGGATCTTAGACATCAGAGAGAGAACCAATATAGTGTGAGTTTATATGAAGAAGCTTCTGCTATCAACTTTACCACAAGAAATCCTTTGTGATTATCTATATGTCGTTAAGGAAATCCCGTGTGGTCATCTTAGATGTGTTCTAAGACTTAACACAACCTAATATAGATTTGTGGTGGATAGTGTCTAGTTTGTTGTGGATTCCAGGAGTATTGTATGTATCGAAAGTTAAGAAAGTACTGAAAAATTGTATTGTGGTGGAAAATGTTATTTTTTTAAAATTTTTATACAAAATTTTACACCAGAATAATGTGGTGATGACAGTTTTGTAATAAACAAGTATCTTAATAAATTTTTTATTTTAAAATAATAAACTCATAACTTAATCATATTATTCTAGTGATAAATTTTGTATAAACTTTTAAGTTGTATAGTATCACCCTTTGATATATTATCGTTAGATTTAACAAGGAAAGCACACTCAATAAGATTGTAGATTCAACACTTAGAGAGTGGACTTTGACAATGTTTAAAGTCGTGTGTATTAATTGTTTGCTTTCGTGTTATTCTTTTGACTTGCAATTGATGTGACCTTTAAGACTACATGATTTCTCATTATGTTACTACTATTCACTATTATCTCAGGCAAGGAGGCATTTCGGGCTCTCAATGTGTTATCATAAAATGTTAATATCATAGTGATTTATGTTTTTAAAACAGTATTTTAAAAAGTTGAATTTGACAATTAAATGCTATGTCAAATTATTTTCTAATTTATTTTCTTAAAATTACCAAAAGAGAAAAAAAAAAGTTCAAATTTAATGAATGAAAATCAAAAAAGAATAGAGTTTTAGCAGAATAATATGTAAAAAAAAAAAAAATCATAATACTCTTAAAAATGTTTTTTTTACAAGTCTAGTTTGCAAAAAGTAGATTATATCCTATTAGATGTCTACACCGTAAAAAAAGTTGCTCCACTACCTTAGATTCTAAGAGTGCAATTTATACAAGTCACTCTTATTGTACTACATTTAAAACACTTAGTGTATCACGTTTCGTTTTTCGTACAGAAACGATTGGCTATGTAAAGCTTATTATTGTTTGTTTTTCGAAACGCCTCAACCCTAAACCCTCAAAAAAAAAAAAAAAAAAAAGGAAACACCTCAACCCTCCATACTCGCAATTCAAGGTTAGCTAGCAGCACTCAATGAGCCCTCTGGTTATGAAAAATGGCAAGCCCCACAGCAACCAAAGAGACCCAAAAAGGGTTCAAGATTGCAGGCCTATGAAACCAGAAGCATCTTAAGTCCCCTTTCCATGTTAATTCTATAAAGTATTTTAGAAAAAAACAACAAAATTTGTGCATTTATCTACAAAAGAAACAATACTCTTTGACTCATACGAGTTAGATTCAACCAAGCAAAGCATATGAAGAAGAGAACATGGGATATAATATATATATGTGTGTGTGTGTGTGTGTGTAGATATAATTTATTGGGAAAATGAGGTTAAAGATTGACAGAAAGGCTTACCATAGCCAAGGAGGACAGAATTGAGAGAGGCAAAAACGGCACAAGCTATAACATATTTCCTGGTACCTCTGCTCCTTTCCTGCTGATAATGGTGGTGTGAAGCACATTCATCTTCCTCTGTGATCTCAGAGTTCATCCTCTGGTACTTTTTCTTAGTTCCCAAAGGAATACCACCGGACAAACCCATATCTCCATTCCCATTTTCTTGGCCACCCGCCAATCTCATTTCCCCTTTCTCTGTTCTCTGTCTGTTTTCAACCAAAACACAGAAGAAAACAACAGAACCAGAAGTCTTTTATGAGGTTTTCAACTCTTCAAACTCGTTACAAAACCCAGGAATTGGCCCTCATTCAGATACGAAAAGAGAAGATGAAGCATTAAACAATTGGCACCCCTAGCTTGTCATGTAAGCAACTTTTTCACAAATAAAATGGTTATGAGCATCACGCGGCCTGTCACTTAAATAAGCTCTGATCAGTTCTCTAAAGTGACAGCTGTAGAACCAATTTGATTCTGGTTTCGGTTCTCCATTTTTTTTTTTGTTTCCTGTTTTTTGAAACTCGTCAAAATCACATTTGGTAAATTAATTCCGAAAACTATTTTGGCTGAAACTACATCTAGTAAATTGGTGGCACAATTTGTTTTCAAGAATGTTTTCGCAAAGGACTCCAATTTTAGGATTTAAAAGAAAAGTATTTTTTGAATTGGCAAAATCATTTTTTATATAAAAAAAATAAAAATAACGATGTTTTCAATAGTTCTAATTTATTATTTTCAAAAACCCGAAACCATATTTTTTGTTTTTTTTGTTTTTTGAGAACACAAAAATAAAAAAATAAAAACAAAAAGTAAACCATAACCAAACAGGACTGACGTCCAATAACTTCTTTAAAAGAGAAGTATTTGAATTATAAATTAACTTTTAGAATTTAAGGAAGATTAACTTCCTGCAGCTTGATTGTTGGATACGTGCTTTTTTTAGTCTACAATCTATTTTGACTTCAAATCTATCTTAGAGGTACATGCAATTACTCACAAAACTGTCTATCCTGTAAATTTGAGAGATGCCTTAGACTTGCTATGGTTGATGTTTGTGTTATGGCTTAGCTAACTCACCTGTGTACAGATTTTCATTTTTATTTATTTTTTTTAATGTATTAGATAGATTTTTGCAAAACGGGAAAATTGGGCTAAAAACAAAAGAATCTTTTGGCATATTGCACGTTCACCGTTCTTTAGACTTGCACCCAATGTAAGTGGGGCTCTTCAGGCCTAAGATCATATCGGATATCGTCTTGGGCTAGCTAGTTTCTACATCAGTGGGAATTGAGTATTTGTCTCTACTTTGTTTATGACATCAACCTCTACTTTCCGTTTTAGGGGGTTATGTGAGATTTGACTTTCTAGAATAAAAACAAACTAAGTTACCGAGCTCGACTCTGTATTCGATTATCTCAAACTTCTTTTGAGATTAACTCAAGATATAAACAACTCAAGTTTGAACATATTTTAAGATCATTAATTTTCTAAGTTCGGCTCAAATTTAATTCCATATATTTGCATGCTACTCAACACTTTGAGATTGTATGAAAAAAAAAGTTAATTGAGTTTTGACTTGAAAGTTAAATTAAGCTAGAATGTATTTTCAAATTAGTTAATTTTTCAAATCAAGTTAGAAAATTTTTCAATAGGATAAGGTCGGGCAGATGTGATTGATTACTTCAAAATTTTTTCTTCTTTTCTTTATTTTTTTTAGATGGGAAAAAGTTCAATTACATCAGACCATGGTGGAGGGAGCATTATTAACAAGTATTATATACCTATAGGAGTTTAGTTTTGGACGCCAATTGCATGGGGGTTATATGCAAAATCGTGTCTGAACCCACCATCTAGTGCACCATTACACATGGTACCCTGAGATTGGAAAATATCGCATGTCCTGCACTACCCGGGGAAGGCGCTTACTCACAAGCTGGAAAACACCTACATCAGTAAACGAGTCGAAGTTTGAGCAGTGGATTTGACTTGTTTATCTTTTGACTCGAACTCAAATAAATTTTAATCGAGCAGATAATGAATAGAGCTGGAGTAACTTGACTTTTTAGTACACACATTTAGATTTACCGAACCAATTTTGAACCAAACTCATAAAATTAACTAGTTTCAAGACATGTCTAATCTCAATTTGTTTATATAACGAGCTAATTCCGAACGAGTTTTTAACAAAAGGGGGGAGCTCAAATAGCTTCACTTTACTGACCCATAATTAACAACCTCTCTCTCATATTAATTAACAAATAATAAATTGGAGAAAAAGTACATGAAGACAAAAGGTCAACCATAATCCATAACTGGGTTCTTCTTTCTTTATAATTTTAGCTTTGTTTAAGATCCTAAATCCACCAACTAGATGAATTTGTAAATGTTTCATGTAGAGTACTGATTAGTGGAGTGGTGGCATTTACTGAGAAAAAAGTGCTAGCCAAAGAAGAAGCTCACTCGCAAGGTAGAAAGTGCCACCTTTCTTTTTCGTTTTCTTTGTTTTTTCCGTCAAGTTTGAGCTTCCAACCCATGGGAATGTACAATCGCCAGTCACTGGGTCAACCTTGGAGCTCAAAGTGCTCTCATTAAGGGTGCTTGCATTGACAATCTCTCTCTCTCTCTCTCTCTCTCTCTCTCTCTCTCTCTCTCTCTCTCTCTCTATTATTTTAAATTAAGAAATAATAAAATGGGAAGTACATAAAAGGCCGATCTAAATCCCTAAGTGGGTCCTTTTTGCTTTATAATTTGAAAAATGTTATTTCTTCAGAAAATTTATATAAAAAATTCTACCAAAATGATGTGACAGTAACATTTTCGCAAACCAGAGTCATCATGATAGGGGTTTTATTTTTAAGTAAATAATTCTCATTCAACCACATTATTCTGATAATAATTTTGTATGAATTTTCTATTTGTATAGCATTATCCTTATAACTTTAACTTATTTAATAAAATCTTGTTAACATTTGTCCTTAAAACACGTTTTAAGTATGCTTTATCTAATTATACAAAGTGTTACAAAATGTGTTTTCAACAATTTTCAAGATTTTGTACAAGACAACAAAACATGTTAAAAGGATACATATTAACATTTGTCTATTTAGTATACTATAAGAGAACCTCTATCCATAGCTGCAGCTCAGCTAGTGCCTACCCAACAATCGCGACTGTGGGTATAACATTTTCTTATACTAAAATCCACCAACCAGCTAGATGGGTAAATACTTTTATTTAGAATGCTTATTAGTAGTGGCACTTATTTGAGACCAAAAAAAAAAAAAAAAAAAGAAGTGCTAGACACGAAAGGACACCCCATCCTTATCTTTGCATGAGTTATGGTCTCGATCTCTCCGGGCCTAATATGTTACAATTTGTAAGCTACTTTAACTAAAATGTCGGCACCGTATACCATTTTTAAACTTTGGGGTGTGGAATTCTATGAATTAGCAAAAATATTTTGCTATACCTTAATCTGTTTACTCGTTTTTGTGCATGCGCATTCTTTACCTCATTGTAATTTTATTTTTGCATATTTACTTACTTTTGTCACATTGATATCACAGACTAGTGGAGAGTAGAGACATGGTATTTTTTACAATTATTTATTTTTTTTATATCTTTTGAAAATTCTTTGGTCTTGAATTTATTAGATCTAGAGGAGAATGAATAGGTATTTGATTTCTTTAAACTCTAGTTTCTATAGTTTCTAAACGTAATGAAAATTTTTTAACTCGCTTGAGTGAACTTCTAGCAAATTACAATACTTACACTTTTGCTTGATCGAGCATCTCTAGAATTTTAGTTCGAATCATGCATGCACATCTCGGTCGAGCAAGAGCACCCTACCTCTTGCTCGAACGAGGCATTTGTAGTTTTGACTTCTAGCAACTTCGATGTGTTTGAGTAAATACAACCCAAGAATTTATCTCTTAATATATACTTTACCATGTGACCTCATTTAATTTAACTTTTCTTATACGGCATAACTTGTCGGACTTCAAAATTGATTTCACAAAACTTTGAAGTTGTTTTGTATAACAAAATAAATAAAATAGAGCCCCTTTCATCACAAGTTGCTACATGTCACATTCTTATAAAAGATTAACAAACAAAATAATTTTAAAATATTTTTATTGGGTATGAAATGGTAATGGTGAGCAACTATTAAAAAAGGATTCTGCTTTTTGTATATAGATTTCATATAACTTAAATAATGTTTGTCACTTAATTTTAATGTCTATTATTAACAATCTCTCTATTTTAACTAGAAAAAAAAAAATCTCTCCATCTCCATCATGTTTTTAAGAAAAATAAGATTAGTAAAAATTTTAGACAAATTAATCAACACACAATGGAATCAAGCCAATATGGCTAGATACATTTGGCTTAATCCTCAATCTCAGTCAAGCTTGGTGAAGTGGGAGAAAGCCAATCTTTTGGCTAAGAATCAATTTTGGGTATGGGTAGCAAAGGTCCCGTAGGATAGCTCCTGGACAATAGAGAAACTTACTGAATGTTGGAAATTTTGGCCCTTCTAAACACACTCCTTTTAAAAATAGAAAAAACAGGAATATTAAAATAAATAGAAAAAAAGACAACATAAATATTTACGTGAAAAACTCTTAAAACAGGGGAAAAACCACAAACCCAGAAGAAAATACACTATATGAAAAATTGTTATAATCACATAATTTTCCCTCCTTACCCTGCTGACACCTACTAAGTTATCCCACTAGCTAACCTTTAACTTTCACTTCTTTAAAATTTTTTTTATTAAAGTAAAAAATTACTAGCTAAGCTATTGATTGGTGTATTTAACTAAGGAAACTTAACTTTCCTTAAATAACCATTGCCTCTTGCCCCCCTTCCACTCCCAACCGATGTGGGATTAGGCAAGGAGCAAAAAAATCTAGCAATCTCCACCTTTGCGACTTTGCCTGATCTTACAGCCACACTCCACTTTAATGAAAATCTTCATAGCTTTTACTATCATGCTCCACCATAAAAGCATATGCACTCAGAATAAATCAATTCCAACCATTTCACCTTAGCCCATCTCGCAAAACAACATTGCTGAAAAATATGGTGCAATTCTCACATTTGGCTTTCCTAGAAGTTTATCAGCCATCGACATGAATTTCCACCACACACCTTGCATCAACGCCAAACCAATGCCCGTGTGCAAACTTGTGGACCTATCCCTGGGGATTCCCTATAAGCACTCAGCATCTATTGCATCTATTCGCCTTCGTACCTATACATTTTAACCATGTACTCTTGCGTCTGTTGTAACAACTCTTGCTCTATTTGTTCATCCTGATCTCCACCAGCCTGTACAGGCTGCCAATTCATCTAACCTGAATTGCGCCTTTCTGATTGATGATTGGTCTTTCACCGTCAATTGATCGAGATGCTACCGATCAAGCTCTGATCTCTGTCTGCTTTTGTCCAATTTGACCAAAATAGTGCAATACTACACCCATCGGTGACTCTGCAGCGCCTACAAAACCTTAGGGACACCTTCCTCCATGAATTCCAAAACCGGCCAAACCTTTACCTAAAGGATCTTGCCACACTAGATCATTGTCCAAAGCAAAGCAAATGCAAACTGGTCCGTTGCAGCCCTGCTCTTTCACTAGCAATGATAACAGCTCCATCTTTGCAATGATAATGGCCACATCATCTTCAAAACATCAGCACGCTATCCTCCATCAATCAATATTTTATTTTTTTGGTTCTCTCTCCTCTTTTTCTATGCATCAACTTGATGAATTTTTACTGTATACATGAATAGTACCCACTAAGTAAGTTACCAAGAAATACTCAAATCTTTCCTAGACAAAACTTCAATATTCCCAGGAAAGATTGGAGGGGTCACACCGGTCCCGCTTAAAATTCAATCTCCTAGACAGAATCTCCTTAGATTGTACGTATCCACAATACCAAACCAAAGCTCCACCCCACCAAAAGGAACCTTTAATAATTTTAAGAAAATCTTTTCTGATGTGGAAGATCAGTCAAAACTGCAATCATAGAGTATACTCAAAATTTTCAAGAAAGAAACAAAACAACCGAAAAGACTCTGGTACCACTTGTTGGGATTTTTAGCTTCCCAAATACACCCTTTTTGGAAATAGAAAAGACAGAAGTATCAAACTAAATAGAGAAAGACATAATACAAGGATTTACGTAGAAAACTCCCAAAACAGGAGAAAAACCACCAACCCTAGAGAAAAATACATTATGTGAAAAATTATTACAATTACACAATTTTTCCTTCTCACTCCAAAGGCACACCCACTAAACTTCCCAATTAGCTACACTTTAACTTTCACCTCTCCAAGAGGAATTTTATTAAAGTCAAAAGTTACTAGTTAAGCTATTGACCAGTACACTTATCTAAGGAAACTTAACCTTTCTTAAATAACCATTGCCCCTTGCCCCCCTTCCCACTCCCAACTGATGTGGGATTGGGAAAGGAGCAAAAAAATCCAGCACTGAATATGAGGGATATGCCATTGTATTTTTTTACATTTATCTCTTTTGTCTTTTTATATACTCAAAAAAAAAAAAAAAACATTTGTTACAGGTTGTCATTTATGTCCATCTTAAGTATTTTGTATGGATCTTAAGTGAGCTTTTTCTCAATATACAAGAAAATATGATTAGGTTTAATCAACATTTTCGAATGTGATAATTTGTTACAGGTTACTTGTCACACCCACTTCTAATAAGGTGTCATTAAAACCTTCTTAGGATGAGTGTGATCACACAAGTAATCAACCTGCAAACGTTACCTACTAACAATTCTAAAGTTATGAATCTTATAAAAGGTTAAAGAACAATATCATTGCCAACGGGGGTTAGTTGAGTTGGTAGGGATCGAGCACTTTGCTTACAATACTCAGATTCGACTCTCGTTGCCAACAGTCGCCTTTGGTAAGCAATCTATAAGTATCACTATAAGTCCTTATTAAGGCTGCTGGCATGCCCTGACTTTGGAATGAGGTAGTCTCCCTCCCCCAAAACTTTTCTGTACAAAAAAAAGAAGAAGAAAGAACAACATCATTAATATTAATGAATCATCTCATCGTCTCCATACATACATGAGAGAACTATTAAACGACTTACAAATATTTACAAGATGAAAATGTAAACAAATTCCAAAACGTTCTCCTCCAAAATATACAACACGAACAAGACTACGACTTAATATTAATGAAGAAGTCCTATAAGTATCACTATAAGTCCTTATTAAGGCTGCTGGCATGCCCTGACTTTGGAATGAGGTAGTCTCCCTCCCCCAAAACTTTTTTGTACAAAAAAAAGAAGAAGAAAGAACAACATCATTAATATTAATGAATCATCTCATCGTCTCCATACATACATGAGAGAACTATTAAACGACTTACAAATATTTACAAGATGAAAATGTAAACAAATTCCAAAACGTTCTCCTCCAAAATATACAACACTAACAAGACTACGACTTAACTAATAGAGCTCTTCAAACTCTCTAACTCAACACCAATAGTAGTGGACTATACATCAACTCCTATTCCTAGAAAATAACCTGTGTGGGTGTGAGCTTTATATCAACGTGCTCACAAAATCAAACTAATAAAGAATGAATGATAGATAAACACCGAATCAATCACCAATAGATTTCACTTTTCAATGATAATTAATCATACACCTGTCAACAACACCAATGAGAAATGCATCATGAAATGCAATGACTCTTGTAATGCAATATTTGATGTCACCACATATGCACACTTCTTTAATAATAATGCCGAGATTGATAAGGCAAGTTATTTAAGAATATCCCTTGTGACATTCTTTAGGTTATCCCACATCAACTTAACCTCCTTTGTACAATGCAAGTTATGCACACAATGTATGTTGTATGTAATATCATCTCATAATACAACACCAATACCAATTATAATAATAAGACATTCAATTCAATAGGAGTAAAAATATTTTTAACGCCTATCTCGTTTCGCAGTGTAAACAAGGTTTAATCACTCCAGAGTGTCTTTGACTGTCTCCAAACCTATCATACACCATAACATCATATTTATGAAATATATGTAATTGTTTACAATTGATGCATGTTCAAAGCTTATAACTCACAAATATAAGAAATGATACTTCAAATGACATGCGAGAGACTTAATGAAAAGTGTTAACTCTTAAACATGGGTGCAAACCCCCTCCTCAAACTATAAAGTGCTAACTCGTGAAGACAAGACAAAGAACACAAAACAAAACAAAACACCCAAACTAAGGGACCCGCGCTAGTGTGCCCTTGAGGCGCTCCTTGACACGCTTGGTCAGTGAGTTGGGCCGCGCCAATGCACCCTCTTGATGCTCTACTAGTGCACCTTGCCAGTGGCTTGTGGTAGTAGGCACCCCTCTTCAGTGCACTGTGTCGATAGGCGCACTCCAACCTCGCCGTGGCTTCTCTCCTTCTTCCTAGATTCGAAAATGATGTTTCAACACATAGTGTTAAGTCTCCCTTCCAACACACCTCTAAGTCCTCTAAAGTCTAGAATGAAATTTTAAAGTCTCAAACAAGACTTCAAAATATCAAAACATGAATATCATGCAAGATTCTAAGTCTCCAACTTGAATTCTAAACTTTTGGATTCAATTTCACCATTCTAATGCATGAGAGGTCTTTTTAACATGGATCAATCAATTCAATGCCTGAAAACAAGCATGATCTTAAAGTTCCTCACCTCAAGCAAAAGATGCACAATATTCTCCTTCAACTTCTTCTTCTTTCTCTTCTTTTCTCTCATTTTTCTTCCCTATTCTCACGCTTTCTCTTTGGCCAAACACAAGCACCTCTCTTCTTTCTTCTTCCTTGATTTGATGCATGACAATAGATACAACTTGTATTTAATCACACACATGTTGCACATGAAGCACACACCTCAATTAAGGTGAAACACACACCTAAGTGGCTTCCACACATTAGAACACCTAACATCTCCTTACTTCATCAACTCTCACTAATCTACTTCCTTAACATAATTAAACACACTTATAATAATTAATCGTCATTAACTTTAAGTTAAGCATGGAGATTAATTATGCTAATTAATCAAGAATTAAACTAATTAATCATGCTTAAAATAAATTAATCCTCACATGACATGCTACAATTAAAACATGTTAATCAAGCTTTTTGATTAAGAAAATCATGCTCTACTACACATACAATTAAGCTGAATGTAATGTTAAGTAAGATAGGGTCTCATATTAATAGTTAGCACAATCAAGACAATTTAAACCAAGGAGACTTAAGTAATTATAATATTTTACATGCAGATGATTTGGTAACATGTAACAATTGAAGCCAATCTCACTTTTTCTTTATGTCATGGCTGGACTTAAGTGGTTGAACAAACTTTAAGTTGTGTTTGAGTCATAGATTTGCGGAGAAAAAAATTTGAAACAACATAAGAAAAAAAAATGAAGTGAAAGAAATAAAATTTATTTACTTATTGGTTGTGTTAAGAAAATGAGCAAAACATGGATATATATATATATTTGTTAATTTTATTTGGTAACATGTAGAAAATAAGTATAGTTAATTTAATTTCTTTTTCATTTCCTTTTCTGTTGACAAATCTTGGATCCAAATATAAAATTACCATTTTTGTTAAATATTTAATCCAATTAAAATTTCAAGATAATTAACAAAATCAAACATAATTGTTTTTTTCATTACATCGTCCATTGCGGATAACTAGTGTGCTAAAAAATCATAAATGGCCATTGATAGATAAGCCGAGGTTAATAGCATGTCTAATTCTGTAATAAAAGAGCTCTGTTTCCAGCAGATTTGTCCATCACTAATGGGAATTTTTCTTTATGATTATTCTCAAATCAATGGAGAACATCATTCTCCCTTTACCAAACATATGCGTAGCAAAAAAAGAAGCAGGAAGATAGTATTGAGTATGGAACTTATGATTAGCAATTTTAGAGGGTTATTTTCTACAAAATAAATTAGCAAACTCCTTTGAGTTAGAAATTGATAAATTCATAGCTTAATGACTATATGATATGAGGGGAAAAATCTAATAGACAGGTAGCAGTCATATTTTCATAATAGCACTTTCTACAATATCTACTTTTTTGTAGTTGGTGGGTCCCTTAGTTGGTACCACATTAGGTATAATCCCTTTTAGAAGAAGGATTGTAAACCCTTCCTTTTTTTTTTTTTTTTTTGTTTTGAGATTTGGCCAAATTTATATGGTTATATGGAAGTGGCTCTAAGTCATTTTGTCTCTTGCTCTCTCTCACTCTATTTTTATTTATTTATTTTTTTGGGTACAAAAAAAACTAAAGAATAAAGAAACTAAAGTCATTTCAAAAAACGTTTACATCACATCAGCAACCAAATAGCCCTTACTCTGTCTGGTGGTCCTCCAAAACTACAAAATTTTCATTCTAATATACTCTTATTTGTCTTGGTCATCAGTCCCATGAATCCTCGCCCCTAAAATAAGATTATCTATAAGGTTTTAAGTGATCACTAGTGGAAAAGGCCCGTGCAAGGCATGGCCTAGTTGTCTAAAACCATAAATAAAGAAACTAAAATTTCTCGTCTCCAAGTAGTTACTGCATGATGAATAATCTGGAGAATAACTTTGGGTGTCAGTTTCAACGAGCACATGTACTGGAAAGCAATCGTGTAACAGTTTTCATAAGAGTAAATAGTGTCAGTGCAGATTAGAGCAGCTGTGCAGTAGAGCAATAATAAATTGAACTAACCATAGAAGCTTAGCAAGACCATAAGATCTACTTACAGAAGCATTGTCAGAAGTCACAAATTTAGGAAGCAGCAGAGGAACCTGCTGCATTATATGATAATAAACAGTAGGATCACAAGCATGTCTTTGTGTGTTTCTTAAGATAAACTTTTTCGGTCATACTTTAACATTATATATGTCTAAAAGGAGTTTAAGTTTGTCAAAGCTTGGCACCAAAAATATGCTAACCTCAAAAACCAAAAGTTATTATATGGTTGTTCTAAGACACAGGTCATGTAACTTTACAAGCATATCTACATATGGATACCTTAGCAGCATGTCCAAAAGAAGGATTAAGTGCTTATGATTGCTGACAACTTGTTTAACAGCTTCGGCGTCAATGATACCGTCCTATTAAAAAAATAAAATATGATCACAGTGTTCTTTTTTTTCAATAGAGTTTTGCAGTAGTAAGGCATTTGTATAAGAATACATCATTTGATTCTTCATCAAATCCATTGTTGAAAACAAAAAAAGCTTTTCAACATTCTTGCCAAAGACTGTAGCCATGATGATGCCAGAATCATCCTGAAGCTGAATCTCAAACCTACACCTACAGTAGGGAAACATTCTTTAATTAATAATTGCAATTTAAATAATATATAACTAAGTATTTGTATATCTAAGTAGAATTTTATTCCATTAAAAACACTCCAAATACTGTATGAAAATATCTAATGTTAAACTATAGAGTTCTATGTTCAATAGTGGATATAACGAGTGTAATTAGCTAATAACTTATGTTGTTCGGAAGCTGCTTGTAATATTTTTGCTAATGTAGCAAACAAGAAATAGGAGGCAAGAACTTAAAATTTCACATGTGAACAAGCTATATTTGCATTTTTATATAAGAATAGAACATAGAACACATGGTTTGTTTTAGTTTGAATATAGCTTAAATTATATTGTAAGAATGTGTTTTTGAAACCCTATTGGTTGCCTCTCCATATGATACTCTTTAGACATAAGCAGAGCTTGCTAAAAAGAGGTGGAAGGAATTGAGTAGCAACAAATATAGTCATACAATTAAAGAGGAGAAGTGGGAAAACTTATACGTCGGTTCTGCAGTGACCCCGTGGCAATTACACTGGATACAATTAAAAATCCTTCCATATTCAACAGCGATACTTTTGTAGCACCTGTTGCAGTGCATCCTGCATTGCAAGAATTAAATGTTTTTTTGTATTGAAAAGAACAAGGTTAAGACAGTATGAAGATAAAATAAAATTGATTATTACGTTGTTTGGTCAAGCTTGTAGCAGCATTCATAGGTATCACATCTTCGAACTTTATTGGCAATGGATTGCTAGCAAGAGGTAAGGACACTTTTTCAGCTATCATGAGTTTCAACTGCTCTTCATTTTCGGCAGACCTGAGAGAGAGGAAATGTAATATGTTAAGTATAAAAATTGATAGTAGTCAATGACTAATTTATATCACTAAATGATGTTGCAACCATGAATGTAATGCTAGTGCTTTCAGGAATATCTGAATTTATCAAGAATGAGCTGGATGATTTTGTCGACAGTGATAAACCTGTACAAGAAATGAAAGTATTATAATACTGATCAAATTTTAAGTACTTTTTGTAAAAGTAGTGTGTTAGTATGACAGACCATTAAATGATACAGCTTTTAAGCGTATTGCTGCTATAACAAGCCAGGAGTCTTTAGTAGCTCCTATGGCAGCACACTCATTAGTGATAAAGTGATCCCACATAGTAAGAAGTATTGAATTTTTCCTAAAAAGTTATCATAGTTAATATAAAAAGTAAGAGATGTGTAGCTATCAACTAACGCTAATCTTTATGAAGTTTACTCTTCAGTGATCACCAAAATCTCTCGAACTATAGATTAGCCATGTCTTGTTTGCAATTGGCTTGGCGGTGAGATGGTTAGGGCCACTCCAATGATATCTAGTTCAAATATTTGTGAAGCTCAGAAAACAAGGCAAAGCTAAACTTTGGTGCAACATGAATTTCATCATCAAAAGTCACCTCCTCAGCCTAATAGGAAATCATCTAATAGGAAATTGCTTTCTTTGGAATGCAATGGGGTACTTATCAGCTTCCATGGTTGTAAGGGAATTCTAGGCAAAAAACTTGTTTTCCTCGAAGATGACCTACAGCAATTTCTGCATCTATGACATTATTCTCAAAATTTTGACAAATCAAGCGAGTACCATTACTTAAACCTTCTGGTCGGTCTATATTTCTTAATAATATAATTGGACAGTTTGGCTTAAGAACTAAAATATGAGGTGGTAGTCCATTTGGGGTAAGACTGTATAAAAAATCTTCATGTTGACTTTGCTCACTTGGATCTATAGTTCTATCAAAGCACTTATATTCTGTTGGAGATCATGGAAATCTATTTATGAGAGTATGGTTTATATCATCAACACAATCGTTCTTCGGAGTCAATATTGTTCGATTTATTACATTATCTATATTATCTATATATGCATGTAAATTTGGAAATAGAACATTTATAAATATATTCAAAGAATTGACATCATCTAAATAAGGTATGATCATGTTTGATGGCAGTTTTATTTTATCGTCAACTATAGAAGGCTATATTCCATCGCCAACGCTTAATAAGAAATTACAAAATGAAGAATCAAACTTAGCTCTCATATTTTCTGTTAATCTAATTTTGGTTGAGTATATGCCATAGATCAGATCTAATCACACTTGCATCTATTGATTATTCTCTTCTTACCTTAGGCACAACAGGTAAAACTTGGCGAAAATCACCTCCAAATACAACTACTTTTCCTCCAAAAGGCAAGTCACAACTATTTATGTCTTACAACATCTTATTAAAAGTCTCAATTACTTGTCTTCTAGCCATCGATGCTTCATCCCAAATAATTAGTTTTGCTACTTGCAACAATTTTGCAATCCCACTTTGTTTGCTAGCACTGTAACTACTATTCTCATCAATGTTTATTAGTATCTTGAACTGTGAATGTGAGGTTCTACCACTAGGTAATCTTGAGGCAGCTACTCCAAATGTTGCATTAGCAACTGCAACAAAATCCTTTGATCTCATTATAGAAAGAAGCACTTGATACAAGAATGTTTTCCTAGTTCCACCAGGATCATAATGAAGAAAGCAACATGATTATTTGAGAATACTTTGTCTAGTATATTATCAAATGTATTTCTTTGACCCACATTTAATCTTGATGCTAAAAGGATATCATCTTCAGAAACATTAATATTTAACTCATCTTGTATTTCTTTTCATGCTGCTTCTTCTTTATTAAATACAACATAATCTACAATCCCATATATATTAAGGTTTTGCCCCATTTGTCACACCCCATGACCTGGATTATGCGGATATGGGGTACATGACCGGCCAGTAGCAAGGCTATCCGAGACCGCATTACATTAAACCGGTTGATCACCTGTGCATACTCATTTAAAATTTACGGAATAGAAACTTTTATAACTTGAAATATAATCTGTGTCATACATGATAGAGCTGTGCCTAATCCAAAACATAATATACATAAGGACCTAATCAAGGTCCACTGAAGTTATAGCATTATATTATTACAAAGCATTGGGTTTAGCCCTCAAACATAATACAAAATATAGGCCCGTGGGCCGTATCTTAAAATTCACGTATGGCCTCGCTCTAGGCCTCTTGGATTAGCTACCTGAAAAAATCATTTGAGAAAATGTAAGCTAATGCTTAGTGAATAACAATGATGCATGAGCGAGAAAATATCATGGATTAGCATTTATATCTAACGTACAAGGATAGATAATCATTTATGCATAAGCAATGAGTTTTTGAACTTTTAAAGCGTAGACTTGGAACTCATAGGTAACGTAACCATCATTTGAAATGTTTTAACATTTCAAAATATAGTATCATAAGAAGAGATACAACATAACATTATTCTTGAGATAACATTTCATATCTTGTCGTAAAACATGTGAACATATCATAGTTCTCAGTTCAAAACATAAGTGTGCTACAACTCGACATATGAGCTAGGCTCCATAGTAACCATATAGGTCACGCTAAGGCTCTTTAGGCGAGGGGTCTCCCAACATAGATAGTTTATTTCCTGTCCCCTATCGTAGGACTATCGGGCTAGAATAAGGTCCTGCCACGAGAAGACCCGAGTTGGCACCATACATTGGAAACTTAGCATCTCTTTCGTTTAAACATTATAGTCCATGATTTTCATTCATAACATAAGTATAGCTTGCATGCATTTCAAGGTATGACATTTATACTTGAACATAAACATTGATGCATTGAAAATATATGGAAAACATTGCCTGATATGTAGGTGAATTTAAAACATTTGGAAATTAATAGAGTTTTACTCATGGTTTATCGTTACTCACCTCTCTCCGATAGGATGGGTGGTAGACAAGATGTTCCTACACAAAATGCACATAGAAGTGTGGAAGTATCAATACAAGACTCCAAGGCAAAGCAACAACGTAAAACGAGAACATAAGGTTGAGGTTTGAACATAAAAGCCGGAACATCGACTCCTTCATCGCGTCCCAACCACCTCTCAAGGAAGATTTCGCACTCTAGCTTAGTTCTATTTGAAAATAGGCTTAAAGGGCTTTAATTTGATAGGTCATAAGCTAAAAACACATTTTAGATGAAGAAGTTATGCCCCATAAAAAATGGGTTAAAATTTTGGAAGAAGAATGTTACTGGCAGAATTTTGAGTCAACTTCAAAATTCAATATCTCCCAAACCACAAAGAATTAGAGTACAAAATTTATATCAATACAAAGATCTATGAGTCTACTATCCAATGCTTCAAACGGTGCATCAATCCAAGTTTTCTAGAGAAAGTTATGCCTATTTTACGAAACAGTGTTTGAATTGAAAAGTGAAACTAGGGACTGAACAAAGGTGTCGGCTCCAGAAACAAAGTAGTCATCTCCTAAGCTGAATAAACGAATTTGGGAGTTCATTAGACCAAAGGGGTGGCTCCAGAAGCAAAAGAGTCGCCTCTTGAGCTGATAAAATGAATTTGGGAGCTCTTTGGGCAACAGTGTCGGCTCCGGAGGCTAAAGAGTCGCCTCCTGAGTTGAAGAAACGAATCTGAGAGTTCTCTGGGACAAGGAGTCGCCTCCAAAAACTAAGAAGTCCACTCCAAAGCTAAATACCTAGATTTCAATCCAAAAAACCCCAAACCTCACTCAAACCTAAACTAAACTCCATTAAAATTCTCACAAACTCTTCCAATGCTTCTAGGGTCCAAAGATTGACCTAAGAAGACCACAATAACACAAAATCAAACACTTTAAACAAGAAAATCAAAGGGATCTAGGGTTTTAAGAACCCAAGCCCTAACTTGCATAAGTTGGGGATTTCACATCCCAAACCCTCAAATCTTTTAATGGGGCCTTACAACACTCTATACTTAGCCAATTTGAGACTCAAAAGGGTCACCCACAACAATCCAACAACACATCACACAAAGATAGATACATACACATATACCATTGGAGAAGAAAATGGGACCTCACCTTTCTTCAAACTTGGTTAAATCTTCTATTGCTTCAAGCTCTTCCTCAAGCTTCTTCCACCTCTTTCTTTTCTCCTCTTCTCCCTCTCATCCTTCTCAATTGGTTGAACATATGTGAGTTGTGTGCACTTATGTGTATAAAAAATGATACACATGGGAATAATCCTATGTGTCTCACCCATCGGTTTAAGTTACACCATAGGCTCTTATTGGTCATTTTGACCTAAAAGGAGAAATAATTAACATCAAACATTATATATACTAGAAATTCTCATTAATAGAAATAAATAGAGGTTCGGGATATCACACCATTGACTCAAGTGTGAAATTTTTACTTCGAAGGACTTTAACTTTGATGCTTTCCTTTGTCATTCCTTGTAATTTCTTATAATCTTCAAACATTGCATCCTCAAACTTTTCCCATAGCACTTTCGGGTTGCTAGGATTACAATATACTAATATTGTGACAAACAAACATCGCAAACTATAAGGCATCTGATGTGAAGAAGCTTCTTATAAACATTGTTCTAGACTATTATCAGACTCTATTAGTCCATGTAAAAGTGCAGACTCACGAAATATAGATACTTTAACACCTTTAACAATTTTCAATTCATCAAATGAAGTTCCTCCCTTAATGTTGTTCAACAACAAATATAAATAATAATGCTCACCTTCAATAGGATTTGCACTGACTATTCGACCAATCACGTCTCCTCTTTTCCTTGGAGTTCAAATTTTTTTTAGTGATCCTAAACAAAATGTTCTGGAAACTCCTTGTATAGATATTTAGGTTGGTTTTCGTTTGTTCTATTCTTGAGAAAGTATTCAGTGAGCATTAATTTTGCATAAAAATCATTTCTACGTATAGTTTCAAGATTATCACTTTTTCTAAAACTAACAACTTGTTGATTTTCTAAATGCAGCTGTAAGTTCACAACTGCAGGTCGCATTTCATTTAAAACAAAGTTGTAAATCTGCCACATAGCTTCTGGAGGTGATATCCATCTAGCATATTGGAAAGACTCAATTTTATCTATTTCATAGTTGTTTTCTTATGAGGCAATGTGAAATACAACCCTATCATGTCCCTTATATATATATATATATATGTATAAATACTTAACAACTTTAATTATTGAACAATCCTCAACATTTATATGACAATCAAACTTAGCTAATACATATGGGTTGTATGGTATGACCCAGCGGTTATCTAAACAGACACCACGTACTTTGACTTGTTCAAAATCATCACAATGCCTGTACAAAGGATATGAACTTTTTCATGCACTGTTTTAGTGCAGAAATCTTCTAGATAGTGATTTTTACAAAAGCCACCTTGTTTCATGCAAACATTTGTTGGATTCAATTTACCACATGGCCTATGGATCATATGTCGTACAACTAATGCATACAAATGTGGGTTCTCATTTTTCTTAGGAAGTTCAGCATAAACAATCTTATCATACAAATCAGACGATATTAGCTTAGCAAATGACTTCAGTATAATAAAAAAAGTGAGCATGTGAGAGTCCTTTTTTTTTTAAACTCAATGACATATATATAAGCTGCTACAGGTCCAAATATCTCTTTTTTGAACAACTCTATTTTTAATTGTTCTAATTTTTCTCTAAATATGGGAAAAACCAAATCTGGTCTATTTTGTGCCTCTTCTCCAGGCCGCAACTCTGCTTTAATTTCTGGCCAAGTAGGATTACATGTCTTTGTGAGGAATATGTCTGGTTTTTCAAATTTCTAAACTAATGTCATTGCATCTATGTATCTTCGGCGAATATCCCTAGGTTCACCTATAAATGTTGCTAGCAAAATAATACGCCGACCAACATTACTTCCACAATTCTCTCCCACGGCAATGCTCTCCATAATTCCCTAATAAAGTTGAGCCTAATCTCATGTTGTCAATTTTGAAAATAGTCATCTTGATGTCTCAAGCTTTAATATACATATCTACAACAAACTACTGCAAAAGACAGCCCGAAAATAGAATAATTGACTTATCATTTGGTCTTATCTGCAACTTATAACAATAGTACTCATGGCAAGAAACTACACCTCTACTCTGTCTGGCCTTTTGCAAAACTAAAAATTACAAAAGTAATGGAGTAATTAATAAGTAAAAGTAAAATGTAAGAAACTAATTTCAAATTTTCTAATAAGTTAACTACCTTTTGTTTCCTTTTCAATTAAATTAGCAACAAATTTCATCTCACAAGGATCAACTAATAAGTGCCTCTCACAAAGCTACACACCCTTCTTTTGTATCCTTTTTATACTTTGATGCCAACCCGGCTGGCCATAAGGGAATAATAAGGGATACTACAAAGGGTCATAACAACCAAAATAGTATTGAACCCTGTGGCTAAAGCCAGAATGGCTATACACAATAATATCTCGTTCTCTACATTCCACAAATTAAGCATCATCAATCCATATTCCAGCCACTTGCGATGCTAAAAAAGCATTATATACTCTTTGATCCAAATTAGCATTCGCTCTTATAAGAATTTGACAACTATCCAAATCAGCATTATTGGCAAGACTTTGAAAGAAAGTAGCATACGAGTTGATCTTGAGAATGTCAATAATTCTAGACAAAATATTAGCACTCAACTTGTTTGAAAGGCTCATACGATTGTGCACTTCATGCTCAGTTTCATAAAAATAGAGCTGTAAATATTAGGGACGACCATCTGTAAGCACCAATTCATTGATATAGTCATAGATTTGTCCTTGTACCCTAAATGTATGTATACCATTATTTTGTTGATAGAGAGTTTTATCATACTTAACACCAAACGATGTGAACGCTAATGTATTATTATATGTATGCACATACTTCTAAAATTCAACTGAATCTTCTGAATTAGAAGTATATAAATCATAAAGTTCATGAGGAACCTCATTATGGACTAACAAGATAGCACCATCACTACAACAAAAACCATTAAGTTCAAAGTAGAATCTGTTTGCACTACAATGTTTACATGGTTTAGCTGAAGGAAGAACATCTGCTTCATGTGCCACATCATCTAGAAGAGACTTTCTCAACTTCGATCTACTTATAAATTTAGCACTTGTAACTACACATTTTACCATACATATACATTAAAATCACCAAAGTAGTTAAGCTTACATACTTTACAATTATCTAAATGTGTATGTACCTCGAGTACCTCTTGCTTTCTGTTTCGTGATACCTGATAGATCATTAACATATTTATTCTAAGCAAACATGATCAAATTTTATGTTTACCTTTGTTTTATTTTTTTTTTTCCAATTTTTAGAACTTGTTAAATACGAACACTCACCAATACAATTGAGTCCACTATTTTCAAGTACAATATCTTCATCTTCAACAGAAGCTTCTCCTGATGTTGACCCTATTAAGCAATCTATTTGTTAGCATTATCATTATTTAACTAACGAGCTTAGCTAACATACAAAGTAGGAAAAAAAAACACAGTAACATTGTGCTCACCAATTTAAAAAAAAAAGGATAAAATGTCAGTTGCGCTTTTCCTTGATCCATTAAATTAACTGGTGAAGTAGACAAATTTGTTGTCCTAAAATAAAGGGAGAAAATAGCGAATTAGTAGTTTAGTTGAAATATGAAACTCAGAAACTTCCTACTGTCGCGCCCAGATTTTTCGCACTCGAGGAATACTCACACAAGCGGGAAAAATACTGTACTCTCTCATTAGAACTCACCCTCCTAGAAGAATGAGTGAGACTAGGTGTGAATTGAAAATAGATTTAAATAAAGGGCTTTTGAAAAAATTTTGGGAGTCGCCACCTAACTTGATTAAGGTGAGTTAGGTCACCTAAAAACTAAGAATAATCCGAAGACTACACTTAGGGTTTTGGAAAACGATTTGAAAACATCTCCTCGAGAGAGGGTTTTTAAGAAAACAGGTTGTTTGGCAACCTTTGGAAAACATTTAGCCCTTTTTAGAAAAATAACTCCTTTTTGGTCTTTGAAATCAGTGACCTAGGCTCGGAGGTTGGTTACGTGTAGGGAAGACGCACTAAGCTATCACCCTACCCCGCCCTTTTGGTACTTACATGTCAATTTACCCTAGATTCACCTATGAGAGTCTTGAATTAACAAATGTTCAATCCTACTTTACTTTAGAAAAGCAATGTTTGAAAAGAAACTAACATGATGCATGATATGCAAGTGCAATAGGAGAGAATTGAAAACTAGATTTGGAAATAAATTTAAAAAGAAATTGATTTGATTTAAAAAGAAAAAGATAAAAGCTTGAGTTTGAAGATTGAAATTGAATTTGGAAATTGAAATTGAGATTTGGAAATAGAAGTTTGGAAATTGGAAATTTGAAAATAGAAATTTTGAAATTGGAAGTTTAAAAATTGATTGAAATTTGAGATTTGAAAATATGGAGACCGCACCCATGAGGGTGGAATTGAAAGTTTGAAAAGTGTTGTGACCGCACCTATGAAGGTTGCCTACATATCCCTTTGAGGGAATCAGGTCAGTCGTAGTTCAGACCGGAATCCGATTGAAAAGAGATTGATTTGAAGGGAGAGATTGGATTGGAAGAAAGAGATTGAATTGAACATTGGATTTGATTTGAGATTAGAAGAGGAGATTGGAAATTGAAATTGAGAGGATTGGACTTGTTTTGGAAAGATTAATTTTGGAAAAACTTGGTTTTGGAAAGATGGAGGCTTAGGAAACCTAGACTTAGAAAAGGTAAGAGACCTGGGAAAGACTTGAGATTAAGAAAGATTAAATTGGAGTGTTGGATTTGGAAAGATCTGGAAAGATTTGGAAACTTGGAATTTAGGAAAGATTTAGATTAAGAAAGTTTCGAATTAAGAAAGTGTTATTTTTGGAAAGTTTGAAATTAGGAAAGTTTTAGATTTAGGAAAGTTTTGAACTTAAGAAAGTTTCAACTGAGGAAAGTTTTGAAAATTGGAATGTTTCGTTTTAAGAAAGGTTTTGAAATAGGAAAGTTTTGAATTTAAGAAATGTTTGAATTAAGAAAGTTTCAACTTAAGAAAGTCTTAAATTAAGAAAGTTTCGAGTTTAGAAAAGTTTTAGATTTGAAAAGATTTTGAAGTTTTGGAAATTTTAGAATTTAGAAAGATTTAGGTTTAGAAAGATTTAACTTAAGAAAGTTTTGAATTTAGAAAACTTAGAATTTTAGAAAGATTTGACATTTAGAAGGTTTAAGATTTAGAACATTTTAGATTTTGAATTTTAGGAAATCTTGAAATTAGGAAAGGTTTGGGTTTGAAAACTTTGGTTTGAAAAGTTAAGATTTGAAAAGATGGTAGAATTAGGAAAAGGTTGAATTAGGAAAGATTTGAAAGTTGAGTTTTAAAATTTAGGAAAGATTCTTACGTTCAAGTTTTGGAAACTTAAGGTTTAGGAAAGCAGAAGTTTAGGAAGGATTCGAATTAGAAAAGATTTGGATTTTGAAATTTAAGGAAAGATTTAAAGTTTAGGTTTAGGAAACTTATGGTTTAGGAAGGAATTGAATTAAGAAAGGTTTGGATTAGGAAGGGGTTGGATTTTGTTTTGAAAAGAGAAGGTTTGATTTTGTTTCAAAAAACGGAGGATAGGATCTAGTTTCTTAAATGGGGAGATTGGATTTGGTTTCCTAAAGGGAAGACAGGATTTGGAAAAGGAGATTCTAGAAACCCTAGATTTGGAAAATTATAGTTTTGACGTAGAAAAGAGATTTTGGAAACATGTATAGTTTGGATATGAAAACAAGAGATTTTGGAAAGCTAGGTTTGGGGTAAAGTTTGAAAATCATGTTTTTGGAAAGAAAATTAGGGTTTCCTAATTGTGGGCTCTAAGGCTTGACTTGGGCTCTAAGAAAAGAGTTTTTGGAAAGTGCGTTTTTGGAAACGAAGGTTTTCTAGAAGGGAATCCTAGGGAGGAATTTTTGGAAAGTACATTTGAAGAGGGAGTTTTTGGAAAAAGATTTTAAAGAAAAGGAGTTTTGGAAAGTGTGTTTTTAGAAACGTAGATTTTAGAAGGAAAATCCTAGAGGGAAACTTCTAGAAGGAAGATTTTGGAAAGAGAGTTTTTGGAAAGATTTTTGGAGAGAGTTTTTCTAGGAAAGTTTTTGGTTGAAGATTGTTGGAGAGAGTTTTAGGAAAGATTTTTGGGGAATGTTTGTAGAAAGTGGATTTTGGGGTGAGGATTTTGGAAAGGAGTTGAAAAAGGGAGTTTTGGAAAATAGATTTTGAAAGGGAGTTTTTTAAAACAATTTTGAAGATGAGAGTTTTAGGAAAATATGTTGAAAAAGAGATTTTTAGGAAGAGATTTTTGAAGAGAGAGTTTTTTGGAAAGTATGAAAACGTCTCACTTTCCTAAAGCGATTCTAACCATAAGAGGGCTAGAACCACTTTAAGAAAGTGATTTTGGAAAACAATAAGATTTGAAAATATAGACCAAAAAGGTCACTTTTAATGTAACACTTTCCTAAAGAAACCGTAGCCATGGAAAGGCTAGAATCACCCTAGAATTGTGGTTTTGAAAACAAGTTTTTGAAAAAGAGATTTTGATGCAATTTTGAAAACAAGTTTGAAAACGATTTTGAAAACGAATTTTGGAAGATGCAAGACTATGATATGCACAATGCAATTTGGAGTCGTGAACAAACAAGGCTAAGGCTTCACCACATAATCAAGGGGGCCGGACCCACGTGGTCTCTGGTTAGACTAGAAGAAAGCCCCCGACACGGTAACTCTCCAATAGCCCAATCCTACACATGGAGCGAGAATCCCCTTGTTTCAAGCATGCAAAGAAAGGGGGGGAAAGAGATGGGGGATTAAAATAGAGAAAACCCAAGTGGGTTAGGAGAGAGAAGAGAGAGGGGGGAAGTGCGAAAATTTAAATAGAATGCCTACCGTATGTCTTCTTTATTTTGCGCGCCTTGCTTGTCTTCAATCTTCGGTCTTCGTCTTAATCTTCTTCTTCAACCTTCAAGGGTTGTCTTCAAGCTTTAGATTGCAGCTCTTCAAGTCTTCAAAGGATGGTTGAAGGCTAGTGTATGAGTGTATGGGGATGTATAGGAGTGTATATGAGGCTAGGATTTAGTGTAGGGTGGCTAGGGTTTGGGAAACTTAAGGAAACTAGGGTTTTGGCGGTGCTCGAGCTCTATATATCGAAATATATGATTTTTAGGTTAAGTTTGCAGACCCCTTTCACGTTGAATGAGGTTCTGTATTTATAGAGATTGGACAATACTGGCGCCTATTGCAGTGGCGCCAGGCCACATTTTACACTGTCGCCACTAAGAATGGCGCCAGGCCATTTTTTGGCTTGGCGCCACTACTAGTGGCTCCAGCCATTTAGGAAATGTTTAAGGTCGGCAAGCAACGTATCTTTAACTAGATTTGGGCGCCTGTACTAGTGATTACCATGCAATTTTTAGTCTGGCTTCACTATGAGTGGCTCCGGAAAGTCCGGGAATGATTTGAAGGAACCGGGAATGACCCGGAAGGTTGGAAAGGAGCAGGAACACTTAAAATAGTGTCCTGGAGGTATTTGACTTGAAAAGTGAGGATAAGATGTGTCGGAAAGGTTGACTGGGTCTTTAGGGGCAAAACGGTCAATCGGACTGGAAAACTGCCGGGACAGACTCGGACTGTCCCGGAAGAAGACTTAGGATTTGGAAACATTATTCAGAATGTTTCCAAAGGTTTCCGGTTTGATACCCAGAGCCAGTGTGGTCGGAAAAGGTGACCGGCCCACCAGGGGCAAAATGGTCATTTTGTACCGGGTTTGCTGGAACTGACTCGGTATGATCCAGAAAGGTAGAGGAAGGTTGAGAACACTATAAAAAGTATTCTCGGGAAGTTACCGGTTTGATACCCAGAGCCGGTGTGGTCGAAAAAGGAGACCAGCCCACCAAGGGCAAAACGGTCATTTAGCTTCAAATGGGCCCGTAGAAGTGACTGGTGGACTAAATTCAAGTTTAAAAGGCGGGCTTAGAGTCTAAATATGCATGTGATGTGTGAACGTGAGCTTGGTCAGTTCAAAAATTGCCGAGCGGGCAAAAATGGGGTGCTTACACCTACTTGAAGCATAGATGAATTATATGGAAAGTAATACTTGCAACACCTTCACTTGTCACATCCTTTATAATAATCTCATGATTTCTAGATCCATTATTAGGTAAATCTATAGAGCTATCACTTCTAACTTGGTTCATTTTTGCATACAAAATAGTTACATTCTTAACACAACTTGATAATCAGCAGTCATACAACACAATTATACATGTGTCTTAATTATTAAAACAATATAAAACACTACTCATCTGCCGAAATCATATATGAAGTAAACAATTTATAGATCTCTCATTTACCATCCTCACAAGAAATATATATGACTGTAGATCCCTGCTTCTTCTTCTGCGCATATGCTTTTTTTTTCTATTTTCGTATCTCCTCTTTCTTATCTTCTGCTAATTTATTGTACCGTTTCCTACCAGCACCCTTCCTTTTCAAGTCTTTATGAACCTTTACAAATGTATACCTCATAAACAAATACAAATAGGAGAGTCAAACATTGGCTTTTCTAAGTATATATAATTTGGAAATGCATAATACCTATACAACCAACTTCCTTACTCTGTGCAGACTCATGTCTGCAATGTTTTTGCACCTGTTTAAGTTCATTCGTCAGTTGAGGACATTGCTTCTTTCTTTTCTTATTTCTATCTAATATCTCATTCCCCATGTCGACAAATATAAAAATTATGAGGAAAAACATTGAATAACAATAATTGAAACATTCATCCATAACTAACTTTGAGAAATAATATTGTATTTCTCATTAAAGAAACCAAGACAGAAAATCAATGCAAAAAAATTGAGCATCAAACAAAAAAAAAGTTCATCAAAAGTACAAACATATTCAAACATATAAAACCATCCAAACACTACATCATGAAATAAATCAAAACATAAAAGCAACTGATTCATAATAATTGAGAATCGAACAAACAGAATAAACATCATTGGATGATATATTTTTTCAGGAACAAACATGATCTAAAATTTAGAATATGGTAGCATAACTGTAATCAAAAGCAAGAAAGTTTTTCTCACTAGAATGTGAATAAAAGAAAATATGCAGAGAATTTATATCTTGAAGCTGTCATTTAGATAAGAGATGAAAGTATACTGTTAATATTTAAAATCAAATAAACACTGAACTAGCAACTACAAACCATCATGACACATTTAAAACTACCAAATCCCTACCACAATTTAACAGAATGAAAACAAGCTGGGGAAAAATTGTAAATATAAACAATATAAAAAAAAATCTCAATGAAAAGAGAAACAAACATTGTACTACCCATAAAAAGTTAAAAAAAGGGAAAAAGGACCCAAAACAGTTATAAACACTATAAAAAAAATCTCAATGGAAAGAGAAACAAACATTGTACTACCCATAAAGAGTTAAAAGTTATTCCTAAATCCTTATAACTTGAAAAAAAAAAAAGGAAGGAAGGGGGGGAGGGGGGGGAAGGACCCAAAACAATTATAAACATTATAAAAAAAAATCTCAATGAAAAGATAAACAAACATTCGACTACCCATAAAGAGTTAAAAGTTATTCCTAAATCTTTATAACTTGGGGAAAAAAACAGGGGAAAATAACGACAAGAGAATGAGAAAATCATTACACACAAGTAATCTAAACTCGAAGTGGCCTAAACTCCAACCATGGGATCACATATATATATCTACAATATAAACTCCAAGCAGCCTAAACTCCTGTTAAACCCATGCCATTGGATTCTTCATTGGATCCATGCCATTGGATCCATTGGCAAGCAATTTCTCCATCAATGGAGTCTTCCCTACACTTTAAAACACCATTGGTGGTGTCTCCATCAAAGAAGGGATCCTATGAGGATCCAAAGGTTTTTGTATCCAAGGTAGTGGCTATAAATAGCCACTATAATTGTGTAGGATAAATATACTACAAGGTAAAAAGTTAAGAGTGTGGTGAGGTGAGTTTGATAGAGGTTTATTTTGGTTTGGTGAGTTGAGTTGAGATGAGTGAAGAAGCTTTCCTCCTCCTCCTCTATAAGTAGTTTTCTTCATTTAATGAAGTTGTTTTTCTCTCTTAGTTCATGTATGAATATTTTTTGGACATAACAAGTGGTATCAGAGCCTCGTTAGAGTCGTCGGAGCAAAAACAAAGCAATTTTTGCTCACTGCCTAGAAATCCAAGTGCTGAAAATTGTGTTTTGACCACACTATTGTGTTCGTCTCGACGATACAAGTTCAATGCCTCAAACTCATAAAAAGACGAAGCTAAAACGAGCTTGTACGAGCCGGTCAAAGTTTTTCTCCGGCAGGTCAATGTCGGCGAACTCTCGGCATTGGAGAAAAAGGGGTGACATTAGCCTTGCATCAACAGTGACGTCAGTGCCTAGTCAGCTACCACGTCAACACCCAGTCGCACCTAATTGCTGCTCAATTAGAGCCCAATCAGTTACCATGTCAACACCCAGCTAACACATCACCATAACTTTTTAGAAATTATAGTTTTGCCTCAGAATTTTTCAAAAAATTATAGTTTGGCCCCAAAACTATCTCAAAATTACAGTTCAACCCTAAAACGTTTTAAAAATGATAGTTTAGCCCAAATTTTTTTTTGAATTCATGGAGGAGCCAACAACATCAACTACATTAGGCATGATCATGCTCACATCTTCAAATTAAGCTATTTAGAGGCCTCGAATGGAGGACTACTTGAATTGTCGGGATTCATTTGATCCTTTGGATGAAGTAGGGGTGAAACTGACGGCTACAACGGAAGCAAAGTGGAAAAGGAAGAACAAGAAGACTATAGGTCTGATCAGACAATAGATCGACCATAGCGTATTCCACCATGTTGCCCAGAAGACAGATGCATATACCCTCTGGGTGAAACTAGAAAATATGTATCAAGCCAAAATTGCTCGAAACAAAGCTTTCTTGATGCGGCGACTTGTCAACTTGAAGTTAAAGAGTGGAACTTCAATTATCGAGCACACTAGTGAATTTTAGAATCTAGTGAACCAGCTCGTAGCTATGGAATTGCCATTGGAAGATGAAGAGCAAGCCCTCTTACTTCTTAATTCTCTACCAGACAGTTGGAAGACGTTGATGATGTCCCTCAGCAACTTAGCTCCAAATGGTAAACTCACCATGGCAATGGTCAAGAATGCCATATTCAATGAATAAGCCAGACGGAAGGAAGCTGGCATGGAGCAATTGTATGCCCTCGCTACAGAAAGCAGGGGAAGGCCTTAGGAAGATAACAAAGGCTAAGGTAGAGGTAGAGGTAGAGGTAGAGGAAGAGGCAGAAGTTGAAGTAGAGGAAGGTCATAGGATCCTAGAAGATCTAGTGACGGGCATGGCAAGTTTACCTGCTATCACTGTGGCATTGAAGGTCACATGAAGAAGGATTGCTAAAAATTAAAAAGGGAGTAAGGTCAAGGCAGTCACCAGCATAATAAGGAAGATGGTAACACCCTAGTCACCATTAAGGGAGATCTCGTACTACTCTCCATGGAAGTAGAGATGAGCCTCCACATTGCCAGCCAGGATTCTGAATGGGTGGTAGACACAGCAGCCTCCTACCACGCCACTCCCCACAGCGAGTTCTTTACGGCGTATAATACTGGAGACTTTGGTACTGTGAGAATGGGGAACACTAGTTCATCAAAGATCGTGGGCATTGGTGATGTTCGGATCAAGACCAATGTTGGCTGTATGATGGTGTTGAAGAATGTCAAACACGTGCCCGACCTCCGGCTCAATCCTATTTCTGAGATAACCTTTAATCAACAGGGTTATGACAACCACTTCAGCAATGACACTTGGAAGCTATCAAAAGGTGCCCTGGTTGTTTCCCGAGGGCATATTTGTGGCACACTATATAGAACCTATGTGAAGGATTGTTCAGACAGTCTCAATGCAGTTGAAGACGAAGCGTCACCAAATTTGTGGAACAAGAAACTCGGCCACATGGGAGAAAAAGGGTTGTTCACGCTAGTGAAGAAGGCTCTCATTCTAACAAACAAAGAGATTGCACTGAACCCTTGTGAGCATAACCTATTTGGCAAGCAACATCGACTCTCATTCAATTCCTCCATAAGAAGAAGATCATAGTTATTGAGTCTAGTACACTCTGATGTTTGCGGTCCCATTGAAGAAAAGTCATTGGGTGGTTACATGTATTTTGTTACCTTCATTGATGATGCATCACAGAAGGTATGGGTATATTTCTTAAAGACAAAGGACTAGGCATTTGACTACTTCAAGCAGTTCCATGCCTTAGTGGAAAAGGAGACTGGCAAGAAGTTGAAGTGCCTCCGAACAGATAATGGAGGCGAGTACACATCCAAGGAGTTTAAGACATACTGCTCAAAATGCAGTATCCACCACGAAGGCGATCCCACGTACCCCACAACACAATGGAGTAGCTGAGAGGATGAACCAAACCATTGTGGAAAGAACCCAGTGTGTGCTCAGTATAGCTAATCTGCCATAGCTATTCTGAAGTGAAACTGTTCATACTACCTGCTACTTGATCAACAGATTACCATCAGTATCGTTGAAGTTCGAAGTTCTGGAGATGGTGTGGTCTGACAAATAGGATGACTCCTACTCTCATTTGAGAATGTTTGGGTACAAGGCATTTGTACATTTGTCCAAGAAACAGAGGTAAAAGCTGGATTTGAAGTCTACTCCATGTATCTTTATTGGTTACAGCGATGAAGAGTTCAAATACAAATTGTAGGATCTGGAAAACAGAAGGACAATTAGAAGCAAAGATGTTGTGTTCTAAGAGAACCAGTTTTATGAGGAACCAATTCAATCTAGTGGTTCCAACTCCCGTGTTCAAGATATGATTTCAAATCCAATACCAGTCTAGCTCACTGTAGACATTGGAATACAGGAACCAATTCTAGAAAATGAAGAAGAAGAGGGTGTTGAGCAGGGGGAGCAACAACCCCCTCCACCAGATGTTGAAGCACTTCCTCAAGTTAATGAGCCTCAGCCAAGGAGATTTGCAAGAGGTCGTGTCCTGACTCTGTCGACTAGATATTCGGAATCAGATTACATCATGCTTACTGATGAGGGGAAGCCAGAGGACTTTAAGGAAGCACAGAGTCATCCAAACAAAGGCAGCTGGATACAAGCCATGCAAGAAGAGATGAGTTCCTTGCAAAAGAATCAGACCTTTGATTTGGTGAGGCTTCCCAAAGGCAGAAAAGCCTTAAGGAACAAATGGGTGTTCAAACTAAAAAAGGATAACATTAGAAAACTAGTGAGGCACAAGGCTCAATTGGTTATCAAAGGATTTCAATAGAAGGACTTTGACGAGATATTTTCACCAGTGGTGAAGATGACCTCAATTTGAGTTATACTTGGATTGGTAGCCAACCTAGATTTAGAGCTTGAATAGATGGATGTCAAGACAACTTTTCTGCAAGGAGATATGAAGGATGGAGCAACCAGAAGGGTTTGCAGTTCCCGGGAAAAAATACCTAGTTTGCAAGTTGAAGAAGAGTCTCTACAGCCTTAAGTAAGTTCTGAGACAGTGGTACAAGAAATTTGACTCATTCATGATGGGTCATGAGTACAAGAGGATTGTTGCAGATCAGTGCGTGTATATTCAAATATTCTTGGATGGAAGCTTTGTGACACTCCTTCTCTATGTTGATGATATGTTGATCATTGGCCAGGATGCAATCATGATTTGCAAGTTAAAAAAAAAAAATTATCCAAGGCCTTTGACATAAAGGACTTAGGTCTTGCTCAACAAATTTTGGACATACAAATAGTTTGTGACATGAAAGCCAAAAAGCTATGGCTGTCACAGGAGAAATATGTTGAACAGGTGATTAAGAGGTTCAACATGGGAAATGTCAAGCTAGTTAGTATGTCGCTAGCTAATCACTCAAGCTAAGCAAGAATTCATGTCCCTCCTCCAAGACAGAGATGGAGGAGATGGAAGCAATCTCATACTCCTCAACAATTGGGAGTCTTATGTATGCAATAGTGTGTCCAAGGCCTGACGTTGCTCATGCTATAGGCGTTGTGAGCAAATTTTTCTCCAACTCGTGGAAAGAACATTGGGAAGTTGTCAAGTGGATTCTTAGGTACTTGAAGGGTACATCGAAGCTGTGCTTTTGTTTTGGGGGAGCTGAATCAATCTTGGAAGCCTATACAGATTCAGATATGGTTGGTGATCATGATGGTAGGAAATTTACATATGGATTTTTTATACCTTCGTAGTGGGAGCTGTACCATAGCATTCCAAACTGCAAAAGTGTGTAACTTTATCTACAATGAAAGTTGAGTATATCGTCGCAACGGAAGCGAGGAAGGAAATATCGGCAAGGAAGCGGTTTCTCTAAGAACTAGGAATCAAGTAGGATGAGTACAAAGTACATTGTGATAGTCAGAGTGCTCTGGACTTGAGCAAGAACTCAATGTACCACTCCCGCACTAAGCACATTGATATTCGCTATCATTAGATACGCGAGGTTATGGAGTAGCAGTTATTGAAGTTGGTGAAGATCCACACAAAGGATAATCTAACTGATATGTTAATAAAAGTGGTCACACATGAAAAACTCGAGCTACGCAGAGATATGGTTGGAATGGACTCCAAGTGAAGACTAGTAGGGTACAGTACTCTCTAATGGGCATGGAGAAGGAGAATTGTTAAACTCATGCCATTGAGTTCTTCATTAGATCCATGCCATTGGATTCTCATTGGATCCATTGGCAAGCAATTTCTCCATCAATGGAGTCTTTTCTACACTCTAAGACGTCATTGGTGGTGTCTCCATCAAAGAAGGGATCCCATGAGGATCTAAAGGTTTTTTGTATCCAAGGTAGTGGCTATAAATAGTCACTACAATTGTGTAGGATAGATATACTCCATGGTAGAAAATTGAGAGTGTGGTGAGGTGTGTTTGAGAGAGTTTTATTTTGGTGAGTTGAGTTGAGTTGAGTGAAGAAACTTTCTCCCTCCTCCTTTGTAAGCAATTTCTTCATTTAGTAAAGTTGTTTTTGTCTCTCAGTTCCTGTGTGAATATGTTTTGAGCACAACAACTCCAACCATGGGATCATAGACATATATCTATTTTAAAACTCCAACCAAAATATAAAGATAAAAACTCAAGCTCAAAAACCTATAAAAGCATATTAGAAAGCCATCAGGAAAAATAGAAATAAATAAACCCATAATATGCATAAAAAAAACGCATGAAAAAAAACCAAAAAATATGCACAAAAAATAAAAAAAACAATAACTAAAATCACACCAGAATACCACACAAAGCAACTCATTAGAACTAAGTCATCACATATAATTAGAAATAATACATAAATACCTCTAACTTCTAAGAAACATAAAGGAATAAGCAATGGTGAAAGTCAAGAAAAGGGCAGAACCATGGAACTAAATGGGCAAACACAATGTCGAACTGGAGAATGATAGAGATCTCCTAAAATCTAAGCACGAGAAACCACCACTCTCGTCCACGCACAATTTGCAAGGAGCAGGCGTAGGTGAGATGTGATAGGTTCCCTTCACAAAAACGTGCCACCTTGGCTTAGGAATAACAAATTAAAGCAAGAGCGAATAAGTCATTACATTGTGTACATCAAGTCAGCGCCATTGTGCTAAAAGTCAGGGGCAAAAAGGTTTGAAAGTGGCAAAGAATGCACTCGAAAAGTTACTGTTGCAAGTCTCTTTTGATATATAGTATGATATGATAGGACATGTAACAATCTTTTACGCGTGCAATAGTGCAAAACAAACTAACAGTTCAGATTGAACGCCATTTAAATAGTGGTTCAAGTTTCGTATCACAAGCACTTGAATTATCACTAAATATTGAATATATCAATAAAAGGGTTTTTTAAAAATTCAATTATAAGTGTAAAATTATTTTTGAAATTTTAAATTTTAAAAATCAATACTTAACAAGTTTTTCTCTTAATTTTTAATTTTATCAAAACTCATAAGTTTTAGCATCTATAGTCAGAGGTTATTTCTACATAAATCTTGTAGTATTCTACACATGCAAGGGTGTAACTTAAAAAAACAAAGGTTGCTATCCATTAAAATACTATCCAACAAAACTTTAGAGGTTTATTTTTCATCTAAATACTATCCAACAGAACTGTAGAGGCCTTTGCATTTTCACAAATATTTTCCAAATTTGCAAAACTAGAGTTAATTATAAACCCCACTTGATGTGAAGGAAATGAAAAATTAATATTTAAAAAAACTTCAATTCTCTTCCCTGTGTAGAAAAATCAATTCAAACCTAGAAAGTTGCAATACCCAAATCTTTACCCCTCTCCAAGAGCAAAAAATAAATTGAAACTGAAAAAATGAAGGGAAGAAAGAAATTAGAAGCTACCACTGGACCGGCTGGTCCGGTTTAGAAAAAAAAAGAATGAATTGAAAGCGATTTGGTGAACTTGACTCTCTCTCTAAATCCAGAAACTAAGGCACTACTCCTCCGACGACTCTTGAGAATCCGAATTGGGGGTGGCTCGGAGATCAGAAGCACGCACTTCTTCTTCAATTCAGGTACTTCTGAAACCCTAATTTCATTTTCTCAGTAGCAGAACACAACACAACATGGTGTTCATCAAATCCATAGACAACAAAACCCTAGCCCTAGATATAGACCCCAACACGACCTCCCTAGAAGCCCTACACCTTGAAATCGAGCACAAATCGGGCATTCCGGCAACCATCCAACGTCTATTCTTGTCCTGCCGCCTGTTAATGGACGGCGGTGGTACCACCCCCATCTCTGGCCTCGGCGTCGGGCCCAATTCGACCCTAACCTTACACTTTCCTCTCCACGGAGGCATGCAAGCTCCTGTACCACCCAAGAGTAGGTTAGAGTTCCTCAACACGAAGCCGCCGCCGAATTACGTAGCCGGATTGGGGCGTGGTGCAACTGGGTTCACCACCCGGTCTGATATCGGTCCGGCCCGTGCTGCTCCTGACCTCCCCGACCGGTCGGCCACCACAAT